>JAWZYV010013652.1:0-586721 GCA_038373885.1 Cheiracanthium punctorium | reverse complement strand
CATTTACACAAAAAGTTATTTTAAAAAAAAATTTGTATACGACCCTCGTTCTACAACAAAATCCCAATTAGTAAATGTGTCCCACCACCCTAAATGCGAGGAAGTACCGAATTTCAGCCTTTCATCCATACAATATCTCAGAGATATCTTTAATGAAAGATGATCGGGTGGCTTATGCATGATTTTGAATGCACAAGTTTATTGCTAGAGTAACGAAAAAAAAATTCCTTTCATAATTTCTGTACGACCCCTGATATGCGATCATTCGACGTGATTTTTTTCCTTCAGTGTAATATTTATCTTTATATCTCTAATACTTTTAAGGATATAATTCTCAAATTTTGTATGCCACCTCATGAGTGTATGGGGCACAGTTTACTAACTGAGATTTTTTTTGTAAGGGGTTCGTATGCAAATTTAAAAAATAAATCTTTTTCAAAATTAAAGAGAGGAGATTTCGGTAGTGTAATCTTTTATCCTACTTGAAATATTGAACATTTTTTTTTTTCAATTTGCATTAGCCCCTTATCTACAGATAAAAGCCCATTACCACCTTTTTGGACACCCTGTATATTATATCTATACAGGGCGTGTCCAAAATTTCCTCCCGGTTTGGAAGGCTTATAAAAAATATATATTACCAACACAGCCATAAAGTTGACTTTATTGGAGAAAGAAACGTTACATAGCTTTTATTTCACAAAAGATTGAATATGTGAACCTTTCGTGACAGGGACGGATTCGTCCGGGTGTGGGAGTGCAAGGTAGTTGGTTTTGTCTGTGCGGGCGGTTATTTAGAAGATTGACACATACATCCATTTAATGGAAGTAAAATAGGATATTTTACATTATTATTTTTTTTTCGCAGTTGGGGCCGGTAGCCCCTCCACCTCCTCTATAATCCGTTCTTGTTTCGTGATGTGCGGCAGACATCAAGTCTAAAGTGAAATTCTTCCCACACTCACACATTCCTTTTAACATGGTAACAAATGAAGTTTGTGATCTTTCGGCGTAAATTTCATCTTTGGCAAGAGCACACGATCTTTTTATGTAACCCCATAAAAGGAATCGCCTGGGAATTAGATGACCTAGAGCGAGGTGGCCACGGAAGAAGGTGATTGTCGCCGACAAGACCACGTCCAATCCCAACGACGGGGAACCCGTTATATGTGAAACAAAACTTTGTAATGTTTCTTTCCTGAAGAAGATTTTAACTGGATAAGGAAACATTGCAAGTTTTTTCTTTCCTTGGAGAACAAACTAACTGCCGCTACCCACCCACACCTCCGACAAAATTGCGTTAATCGGTAGATGTCACGAAAGGCTCACATATTGGCTCACAATATTGTCAAATAAAACTTGTAAAATTTCTTTTTCCAATAAAGTCAACTTTGTTGCTGCATTTGGTAATATATATATATATATATATATATATATATTTAATATATCTATTATAAGCCTTCAAATTACCGGAGGGAATTGTGAGACACCCTGCATATTAAAAAACCAAACACACCCATAATCATTTTCAAAGTAAACACCAAAATATTCAAGATACTACACCAAGCCTCTTTTTGAGGGGAATGACACTGCAATAGAAATAACTATTCTTCCAGTACTGGCAGGACCACAGGCGCTTTGCACAAATAGTAACTACTATTCTATAAAATAAACAGACAATCCGCCTTCAGATGACTATAAATTTCAGCCTTACAATGGAAGTATTGTAAACTTATGTTGCTTGTGCAAAACCCCTGAATGTTTGCGAGAGTTTAGATGGAAGAATTTCAATACTTTATGTGCATGGAAGAGTATTTGCTTTTTTATATTTGTCTTTTTCCATTCAGAAGGGGCTTGGTGTAGTTTCTTGATTATTTTGCATTTATTTTGACAAGGACAATTGGTTGTGTTTGGTTTCTTACTATTTAAATTACACACGGTTTGCCATGGTTTTTTAAAGGTTCTGATTTGTACCGTTTGCAGTTTCATGGAGTTACTTTCATTTTATCTATAATTTGTTTGTCCATATCTATCTATCTGTCTATCTATCAAAAGTAAAATGAACTGATGACTAAAACATACCATAATTCCACCAAGAATCACAGTAGGACTGTCAGATGGGTGTAAAAGAAGTATAAGAAAATACAATTTTTCTAGTGTGTGCGTAGTCACTTCATTAATTTCAGAGCAGCGAAACCTGTAGTCATAAATGCGGGGTCTGGATATAGTTGAGGTCAGTAGAGTCTGATGGAGGAGGCACATGGAGACTGCCTTAGCCTGCGACAGGCTGTAGGGCTAATGAAAAAGAAGGAGAAGAAGATACGGTAGAGTAGATATGCGCTATGAAATAGAACCGCTTACAGAGCTACCTGATGGCTAAATTCAGAGTTAGCGTTTTCATCACAAAAATGGTACCAAAAAGTGGTGGCAAAAGTCAGTTACAAAGTTGTTCATCCTCATCGATTTAGTAAGAACTTACATATATTAATGTTAAAAATAGAAGTTATAAAATACATGTGTTAGCTCAACACACTAACGTAAACGTATTAAAGACAAAACAAAACATTTATTTCTAACATAACGTACAGCGCTAACTTGAACTAATTCATACATATACCGTAACTTGAATTTTATACAATACACTACGTACTTTTCTTTTTCTAATAATTTTCTTATGTTTAAATACCATCGCTTATACGTTGCCACCAGTGAATTTGTATTACACTCTCAATATGATTAATTGTGCTCGTGTCAAAAATGTGTGATAATGAAAGAAATATTAGCATTAAGAAATGTTTAGTGTCTACATTAGGAACAAAACGTATTACTGATTTTTGTGCCAGCGTGTCACATATCATACTGTAGTACAATATGGAGCCGGAATTGTAGACCCGAGTCCCATGGGCGTAACTTGGGCTTCGAAACTGGGGGGGGCAAAAGTCATTTTAAATGAAAGTCCATGTATGCGTGCCCGTACACACACATGCATATTATATATATATAGTGAAACCTCTCCGAGCGGTCAGCCCTCTAAACGGCCAATTTTTCATGGCACGGATTTTTTGACTCATAGACTTGATGTTAAAATAACCTCTATCAGCGGCCACCCGACCCCCTTAAACGGCCATCTCATCGCCCATCTCATTTTTCAGGAAATTTTACTCACTCCATGCTGTAATTTTGAGTGGAAAAACTCAAGGTCAGGTTTATGTCGAATATAAGTCCCAGGAATACATGGAATTGAATCTGTTATATCTCTTTTGTATTCTCCCCACACCCTTAAGATGGGTAATCACTTGGACAATCAGGTATTGAAATTGTCCTACAAATGAATTTTTGTCCCCCTTTCAGGGGCTAATTCCGTGTCTGACGAGGAATTTCTCGATGTTTGTAATAGCGAGCAAGCTAAACTTTTAACACAAGCGACTTTAGGGAAAATCGATGAAATTATCGAAAATTCCGAAGCGGTTACAAACTAACCAGTTAGAGATCCGATTTTTAAAGTAAAAAACAAACTAGAAAAAATGGTTGTTTCAAAGAAAAGTAAAAACTTAAAACGGACACAAATTGTATCATTTTTTCAAAAAAATGTAAGAAAGTATTCAATAAAGTACTATTTTCTCCTTAGATAAGTTTTATATTTCATTTTAAATAAGGAATATGTGCCAGACTTCTTTATATTACGCATTATAGCAACTATCTTATAATAGTAAATAAAACTCTTGAGAGCGGCCACCCCCTCCGAGCGGCCAAATATTCTCGGTACGGTGGGGTGGCCGCTCAGAGAGGTTTCACTTATATATATATATATATATAAACTATAAATTCGGTCTTTGAGCTTCGTCAAGGGAGACCCCCTGAACCCCCCTAATTTTTTAGTTTCATTATTGCCATATTAAAACGATATTAATGGACTATGTCATTTTATCTCTCACCCCTTTTTATTTTTCTTATATTCTTCCTTTACATTTATTTCATCGACTGGAAGTAGGAGGGTTTCCTGGTCTTCTTCCTTTACATTTATTTCATCGACTGGAAGTAGGAGGGTTTCCTGGTCTTTCCTTGCAAATGCAAAAGTGGGTCGATGATAACTGAAGTAACTTATATAATTTTTAGTATCTATCTTGTTTTTAGTTATTGGATATTGTTGAGAGAGCTTTAGACGCGTAGGGTTGCTGTATTTCGCATGGTAACTCTATTGGCGAGTCATCCGAGTGGATAAGAATCCATGCTGTTAGGCTTATGTTTAAAATTATTCTTTTTTCCACTTTCACATTCGGTAGCCCAGTGCTCGATGCGTTTATACCTTTTACAGGTTATTCTTGATGTATCCTTAATTTTATGAGTCGGCTGGCCCGAGTATTTTCCATAATTTTTATTTTTAGACGCATGTTTTCTATGAGCAGCCACGAAAGCACCTGAGTCTTCCGCTTGTCTATCATCGTTACGCCTGGCATTTGATTCTGAGTATTTCTGGCTTCGGAAGCTCATCTCTTGATTCCATAGCACATCGGAAATTGTCGAAAGTAGAAGGGAGGCTATATAACAGCATTACAGTCAGCAAGTCGTCGTCTATTTAAATATCCATTTCTGAAAGTCTGTCCACTATGTCGAAGAATTTTCTCAAATGGTCGTGAATTCCATTAGACGAGTCGTGTATTTTATATTGAATTTCATGCTCATTCGAGAGTTCATTGAATTGAGCTGTATTGAATTTCATGCTCATGCTCATGCTCTGCGAGATTTCATCTTTACGAGCAGGTCCTTTAGACTGATAGATTTCTCCCAGTTTTTTCAAGACATCTGATGAAGTGTCACAATTTTTTATTTGTTCGAGTTCAGATGGCGATTCACATAGAATTATATATGTTTTTGCTTTTTCGTCCATTTGGAGACCCACGTATCGAACTCTTCTTGCGATTTTTCGTCATTTTCCAAAACTTCAGGTTTAGGCTTTGAACCTGATGCATAAATCCAGGCATCATTCTTTATTAAAAGCGCTTTCATTTGCATTTTCCATGTTTTGTAATTATCTTTATTCAGCGTTTCAATTCGCCAAGTTCCAGTCGCCATTTTGAGGATGAATGATGCAGCCTTGAAACGAACGTTAAAAATCAGCAGATAAATAAATTAATCCATCTGGTGTCCATAACCTTTTAGAAATGTTAGCAGAGTTATGGCACAAACATAGTAAACGTGGGATTTTAACATAACATATTATTAGAACGGAAGAAACAGACACATCACATAACAAGGTAACATCAAGAAGGGAAAAAGTATATTTGTTTGTGTTTGTGGGATTACGGCAGATTAGCTACGCGTGGGCTCTAGGCCTATGGGTGGGGTGCCCTCCGTGGAGGTCTTTCTAAGGGGTCTTAACCCGTATTTACGCTAAGTGAAAAATGTATAGAAAAAATAAAAAGAATGCATGCGCAAGCACAGTTACAGTTAAATAGATAAGTGTTTATTGAGGGATACAGAATTCAGGAGGATAAGACATATATAAAAAAATAAACAATTCATTACTCAACAATTTATTCTTACTTTTATGTCGCATTTTTCGGACAATTTTCAATAAAGGGGGCGAGAGATAAAATGACATAGTCATTAATAAATCATAAAATATTTCTTCTATAACAATGGAAAAAATACTGTACTTAAACGGATGAAATTTGAGATCAGTTATTGTTAACTCTTGAAAACAAAAAGTAAATAGTGCAAAAATATAATTAATAAAATAGATAAAAGGGATTACTTTTTTCCCCTTTTATAAAACCAACTCCACAGCCACTGGTACCACTGGGGACCGAATCAGACTTTAGCGGTAGAGTCTGTGTGTACGTCCAAAACAAAGTTCATTGGAAGGATTGGAAATTGCAAATCTATGTGTTCACTACAACAAAAAAAAAAAAAAAAAAAAAAAAAAAAAAAAAAAAACTCCACAGCCACTGGACATTAGCAGGACTTGACTGTCAAGAAACATTTGACGGTCAAAAACTGAAGCGACCGACTTTGATTTTCAAATGGTTTTTCCAAAAAGTAATAAGAGGCATCATTTTTAATTTAAACAAAATACATTTTCCCCCTCAAAACGCAACTATAATGGATGTCTTCTCCCTAACGAATTCCTGACAAAAAAAAAACCAAATGATCAGTACATTGTAGTATTTTCTCCAGACTAATACTCAATCTTTATTTAAAATTTACCGATTTGACACAAAAATTACGAAAACTACTTACCTGTACTCATACACAAAACAAGTTAATATTTCACTGCAAGATACAGATATTCGGCAGGTAAAATTCATTTAACTTAACCAAACTTGACACACAGACATCATTTACCTATTTAGCTTAGCTCTTTGTAATCCATTCTTTGCACCTCATTCAATAATCCCTTCAACCCTCTTGGACATCTCCCGAGTTCTTTGTCGGTATTTCCCCCCCAACCAGGTAGCGAAATATTAACAACAGATTTGAAATATAAAACATCATGTTACATACAAAAATTTTTAAAGCTCCCTTCTCTCACAAAGTCGATATGCTTGCGGGAAAAACTGGTCCTAGTCTATTTAAGTGAACACAGATGTGGCTGATTTTTGAGTTAACGGGAGATAAAAGGGCCGCGTTCGGCATTTAAATCACTCCAATTTTTCACAGAATCTTAAGTTTAGTTTGTAGGTCCAAAAAAAAAAAAAAAAAAAAAAAAACGATCATTTTATGCCTTGTTAAAAAGCCTCTTCTCTTGCGAGGTTTGAAATACATTACAATGAAACTGATTGCACTGCACATTTTCTATTTTCTGTAACCTCTCTTCCCGTTCACTTTATTTAATGTTAGCAAACTATTAAATTTACAGCATTCTGAGCTCAATGTTCGTGTTTTTCCTCGACTCGGACAGAAAATTTTAAATTTTTAAGAGTCCAGTACGTTATTTTTATTTATTTATTTTTTATTTTATCTTTTATTTTAATTTATTTATTAATTTATTTGGGGGGGTGGGTGGTATTGTAAATATGCTTAGAAAAGTAATGTAGAAAAAGATATTTAATAATTTGAGGAGCTGGAACGACTTTTAGTGTGATTTCATTAACCAAAAGCTCGGCATATGCGGGAGACAGGGGTCGATACAAACAAAAATTGGGTCCGTTTTGTGGCTCTTTCACAAAATTACAATCGATTTAAATGGAACCCCGTCACAAAAATACAGTCGATTAAAAATGTCCTTCATTGGCATTTTACCCTACATTTTAATGTGTTTCATCAATTAACAAAAAGAAAAAGTGACATTTATTAAAATTTGGTTTGAAAATTCACAAAAATATGTGCTGAAATTCACAAAATTAAGCATTGAAATGCGCAAAAATATACAGTTTTTACAAAAATTGGTCCCTGGAAAATATTCCTGGACCGACCCCTGATAAATTATGTAAGGTTTTGAGTTGAAGACGTTTTCACGAAAAAAAAAAAAAGGGAGGGGGTATATAAATTAGGTGAATGCACATATACTATGTACTAAAGAAACTAATATTCTGAGATATTATCTTAGCTAGACTTTTAAATGAATTTTTTGAAATGCTAGAAAATAGAATTATATGCACACATGGGCGCCCATAAGGGGGGCAAGGTAGGGAACTTGCCCCCCCTAAAGTTCTAGGTTAATATCTCATGATGTTAACAATGGCAAAAACAGAACTAAAAAAGTTTGAAATTTGCCCCCCCTCTAGAAAATTTTTTTGAAGTTTGCCCCCCCCCCCCTAGGAAAATTACTATGGGTACCCATGTATGCACATCAGCAGATCGTTATAAACAATAGCTGTGAAGGTTCCCCTTCTGTGTCGAACATTGCTTCTCAGTATTGCTGGGAGCAACGCTGTTAGCAGGAAGTAATGAGGTGATTTGTTGCTATATTTTTCTAATGCATGAAAATCTAAAAGGGTTAAAGGTATCGAAATACTGACTTAGATAGTACTGCAACTAGAGTTTATCTCTCACGACGAACCAAATAGAACGGCCTCCTCCCATGGAACCGTATAACTTATTTTGGAGCCCTCTACCAAGTCTGGGGCACGTGCCCCTAGTTTCCCCTGGCAGCAGATATAAATAATAAAATCGCAGACCGTTTCTTGTTCTCTTAAACTGCGTCGCATTTGAATACGCAATTAGTCGTCTGTCAAGTAAGTTGTGCACGATCACGTTGTTGTCTCTCTGCTACTGACCTTCAAACACCAAAATTAGGTTCACTAAAATATAAATGAGAAACTGGCCCCAATCTGTGACAGGGCGGCAACTAAAGGGGGGATAAGCGGAGACAAGCACCGGGAGACATTCTAAAAGGAATGCCAAAATCAGTTATAGTTTCTTGGGATGGGGCGCGGCTCCATGCGAGGGGGCACACGACCATGGACGCCCATAAGGGGGGGGGCAAGGTAGGGAACTTGCCCCCCTAAAGTTCTAGGTTAATGTCACATGATGTTAACAAATGGCAAAAACAGAACTAAATTTGTTAAAAGTTTAAAATTTGCCCCCCTCTAGAAAATTTTTTTGAAGTTTGCCCCTTGGAAAATACTATGGGCGCCCATGCACACGACACTAATTATGGTTTGCCCCGGATGACATAAACTCTAATTGCGTCATCGCCTGTGAAAATGACCTCTTTTTGCTCACTTTTTACAGCAACAGGTCTTTTTTTCTAACGCTGAACAATTGATTTCAGACAAGTTTAAAATCGCTGCCCCTTGATTTTTGCTTTCCTGAGAAATTATCTAGCTTGGTCATTTGGTAGAATCTGCCATCGTTCCTGTTGGGTTGAAAAGCTTCTGTGACTCTATTCTTTTGTTGATTTTTGCAGGGGATTTTTTTTTCTTTTTAGAATCTGATAGTATATTTGAGTTCTAAATGCATGATTTGTGTTCAAAATCATAACTTTGCCCCCTGACTTTTTAGACTAGGGGGGCAACTTTTACAACTGAAGGGGCAATTGCCCCCCCCCCAGATTACGCCTATGCCGAGTCCCGATGTGTCCTGTTACAGCCGGAAAACACTTTGAGTATGAGGGATAAATGACCTTCTATCAAGCAAGCGTAGTTTGGAAAACGCAATCAAACAAATGTGCATTTTATGTTCTACATTTGCAGTATCATTGTGCGTATGTTTGAACTTACGTACGTGTGGTGGTAATTCCAGATAGGAGACATTTTAAACTCGAGAAAGTCGTCAATTTATTCTATTCTATCGTATAGTGGAAGCAAGCAATAACCCGGAACTGCATGCCGATAGAGAGTTGTACTATATTTTATCGACATTATCAATAATTACAAATTATATAAGGTTAGTGCGGTGGCTAGTAAAATAGCGACATGAAACGTGACCTTACAGGGCAGAGACCAAAGCGTGAAGAGTGTGTGAAAAAGGTCTGAGAACCGACGGCCAACCTGGCGATGGAGCTGAGCGCTAAAAGGAACTGTGGCCAAATAAATCGCCAGATTGTAAAAATGGAAAGAAACGTTGCGCCTGATATATGTTTGCTAAAATTTAAATGTGACACGCCACAGGGGGGATCAATAGAGAAAAAATGTAACCTATGCAAAATTATTAAAGCCCCGTGGGAACGAAGAAAAAAAAAATGAATTTTCAGACGAAAGGCACCAACAAACTGTATTGCAAATGCTAAAACAGAAGTAATTTAAGGAAAAGTTAAATAGCATTATGGATAGATGAGAGATTTAAAAATGGCAAAGAGTATTAAACTTAGAATAGGTAAAGGGAAAACAGTAGTTATAAATGTGTGAATTAACTGTAAGAAAATTAATTATAAATATGTGATTAACTGCATCACAATACGCACGTTGTTTGTACTACGCACATTGTGCGTATGTTTGTACTAATGTACGCACGTTGTTTGTTTTTTACTAAATTGATTATGTTGAACAGCTTTGTAACTAAAACTTTTCGCTGATCTCGTATCGTTTTCGAGATAAGAACTCTAACTCCGAATTTAGTTCCCAGGTGGCGCTGTAAGGGGTTTTATTGTCCAGAGCAGACGTACTTTACTATACCTAGACCCCGCTTTTATGATTATAGCTCTTGTCGTTCTGAAGTTAAAGGAGTGACAAAGGACTACAGTGGGCACACTGTATTTGTATAAGCTTGTCTGAGACTATGTTTGCGAACTTTAAACAGATGCACAAGTGCACATAGATATTTCGTTATCACATTCATTTGTGATAATCTATGTGTATGTTACTTCACACACATATTTGTAACCTTATTCCTGAGGCATCCTGTATAACAACAGCAAGAACCTCACTGTGCTTTATATAGGCAAAGTAACATATATAGGCAAAGAAACTGGGCATAAAAGGCAAAAAAAAACTAAAAAAATAACTTTTTATGTTCTCGTTAAAATAAATAACAGTTTAAATTCTCCATTTGTTGTGAGTTAAAAAACGCTTTACTGACAGTATTTTTTTTAACACGCAAAACCTACTGGAAATTTATGTGAAAGCTCCCGATGTTAAAATTTAAAGATTAAAAAAATAAGTATATTTTCATTTTTCTAACTCATAAACTGTGCTTTAGCGGATAGTTCAGGGGTCAATTATCCCTTATTTTATCCACGTGAAATAGTGTATTAATGGCGAAAATTGTTTATGAGTATTTCGTTACAAAAGAAATTTTGCTGTCAAGTTTATAATGCACTTTTTTTCTGATAAATTAATAACTCTCACACAAGGGAAAATTACAGATCAGCTAAGCAGATTTCGTTTTAAAATAAAATAAAAATATTTAAAACAATTACATCATAAAATAATTTATGCAAGTGGTATGAAATTTTTTCAACGTATTTGTTTAGAGATTCAAAAATAAGTTATGATAATAATAGTATTTAAAGAACCATTAATGTTCATAATTTTAATGATGAAAAAGCTACAAGTATTCATGACAGATCAATTTTTTAACCTCTTTTGAGTTAGAAATTAGCAATGACAAAATATATTTCTTGCGTGCGACAGCATTTTCGAAAGCTTACAATGTTTTTGTTTAATAGGGAAAAAATAATAAGTAGAACAAAAATTAAATAGCGAAAGGCCATTTTGTAAATATTTATTTTTCTTTTCAGTGCACTAAAATAATGGGAAAGGGTTTTAATACAAATGCTGTATTTATATTTGTTTGAACATCTGTACTTTTTACTGACACCATTTTGTACACTGTAAAGAGGATTTAGAGCAATGCGACAAATGGGTAAATTAAACTTAAATGAAGAAAATAATATTCATGGATTTCTTACTTTGTCATGGTTCCATATATGTGTCATTAGCTCATGTAAAAAATATTCCGTATTAGTTTAATATTGTGGAAAGTCCGATAGTTTAAACATATATAAACGTAATATTTTTACTGAATGCCTAAATCGTAATGCCTAAAACGTATATGGTGACGATGCATTAACATTTCTCTGCAGGTTTTTAAGAAAATTTTCTATTCTTTTAAATAACAAAAATCCGCATATTTCAATGAGTTTAAATATTGCATTCAGAAAAGACAAACAGCAATATGATAATGGATAAATAGAAATATTTAAAAAAAATACTTGAAATAAATAACTGACGGTTTGACCACTAGAGAGCCCAAAACATTTGCCATATCATTATATGTGCGCCTAGTAGGCAGGCCAACGTTGCCCCAATGAGTGTTTTCCTAATTTTGAACCAATTCCAGATGAGAGACCTAGCACCTTGATTTGCACTCCCAGAGGTATCGTAAGAGCATGGAGAATATCGGAACCTCGACAAATTTTACTCGTTAATTTTATATTTACTGGCACCATTTGCTTAAACGGCAGCTGCTGACACAGTTGAGTGAGGAGTTCACCCCTCCCAAAGCACTGGGTATACTGGTGCTGCTTCATTTTTGATGCTCTAATGGGAACCAAATTTAACTGGCTGATATCTACAGCCGGACTACTGCCGAAGAACAGACTTAAACAGATATTGGTCATTGTTAACACTGGGATTTTTTTTTCTAGAGATAAGATGTTAAAGGAAAATGTTCAGAAACACCGCTTTCAGAAAAACATTCAGAGCACAAATACTAATAATAAGTAATTGGGCTCAGTTCTATAACAGACAAATTAAATAATTTTGCAGTTCAATTTGGTAGAAATACCTTTGCGATATATCAGGTTTTGTACAGGTGTGAAAGTTAGTTATCCAAGCAAATCCAAAGATGAGGATATTTAAAAAGGATTTAGAGTATTACTCTCTCTAAAGTATTCTTATGTCTAAAGATTCTTAGTGGTATGAGGAAATATTTTTAAATAAAAGATTGTGTATAATTTTTTTTGTTGGAAAATCCATACTCTGCTTTTGCTTGCTTAACAATTGAAGTAATATATTATTCACCAACTATTAATACGATTTGATCAAGAAATTGCTAAAAAAGGCGACACTAAATTAAAAAAAAAACATAGCTGCAAAAATATTTTAAATGAATTTTAAAAAATCATGTTATTTATAATTCTTATAATTAACGAATACCGTGCTTCGTTTAAATACTGTTGAATGTTCATAACAAATTACCCCATGAGACACTTTATCCATTAATGGATAATTTTGCTATAAAACATTTTTTAAGTAATATGAACTCTCTCTAAAAATCCTGTTTTTTAAGTTAATTATTCAAAAGCATACTTCATAAAAAATAATAATTTAGACAAATAAAAATATCAAAAATTGAACATTCATAATTAATTCAGTTTGGCTACCTAAGCTTCAGATTAATTATATTAGTGAGAGGAATAATAATGTATGTAAACTCAAGACAAGTTTTAATACAATCATTGTAATTAATTAACACTTATTGTTTCTTAGAAACAACAAAAAAGATCTCCATGCTCAGATTTCCGAAAATCAGTCTTCATTAGCCAAAATATATTCATATATTCATCACCAAATATACTAATTATCGTTATTAATAAATGATATGAAAGATCAATGAAGAATATAAATTAGAATAAATTCATTAGTTATTTTACATATAGCATAAACTGTACATGAAGGAATTTATTCAACTATGCTCTTTACGACAAACACTAGATACGTTTGAAAAACAATAGAAAACTCCGAATTACTTCTGTTTTTAACTTAAAAATATTTTTCAAATTAAAAAAATAGACTGGCACTTTTTTAATTGTTGACGATTGCCTTAATTATTCTTTTTTTTTCAATTTTGTAAAGGATGTTTCATGATGACGGATCATAAGTATGATTTTTAATTGCAAAAAACACTGTTCTAAATGCAATGAAATTTGCAGGAAGCTTTGATTAGACCATGAAAAAGAATTTTGGGAAAAAAAATTATTAGTTGAAAAAATCGCTAGCTGATATCGTTTCAAAATGTTAGAGTTGCTGATTCACAGTCTCCCGCCAGGCCGAGGTACAAAATATTCGTTGCACTACTCTACACAACTACCACAGCCTACAAAATTTAGGTATATTCGGAAATCTCAAATATCTGGTCTACTGGGAAGATCTTATGTTTTTGTCAGACTTTAAAGACAGCATCAGACGACTTGTGTGCCACACACTGCAGTCAGCAATATAGAATGCTTCTTTTATGTGATAGTGACTACAAATAAAGGCAACGTAGTGATATCTGTTAGTCGCCTTTTGAATTACTATTTTTTCCTTCTCAGAAATTTCTCTCGAATGATCTCATTAAGGTTTCCTGCTAATTTGGTGACATTCTGACACGAAGATTTGGTTATTCACCTCTACTTGACAGCGATTTTTTTTAAAATCATGGGTTTGTTTCATTACTGTTTAATGCATTGCATGCTTCTGCCATTAGTGCCACGCAATCCTGGAATGCACTTGTACCACGAAATGGCTATTCAATACTAAAAAGTCTCAGAGAGCATTTAGAGTATATATCTAGCTACTTATTCCAATTCTCCAATCTACAAATCAAACAGCCACTATCAGTTGGGTGATTGCGTGATGCTGTTGTCATAGCGTGTTACACTGTCGGTTCCGTACACACAATGAAAAAAATGTTCCTTGAGATTCTTTTTTCGTTTAACGATGTTTTCTTAGCTTACAAACATTTTTGTTTACGTAAATTGTCAATCTTGGGAGATATATAGCAAAAGTAGAAAACCACACAGATTTTCTTTATCTTAAGTTAACAACACGGGAAAGAATCACGCAATAGCAGTATAGTATTTTGAAAAAAAAGAGGAAATTACGCGTGCATGATTTATAGCTTTTAAATTTTAGAAAAATCTAGAAAACTGGAGCTTTCAAAATCAAAATCTTCGGATAAGTATTAATGAAGAATGTTTTCCTACCCTATTATTAAGAATTGACTGGAATGAAAATGCTGCTATGATACTTTTGTTATTTTGCAGAAATTTAAATTTAAAGAGCAAAGTAAAAATTGAAGGCTTCTTTTATTTAATATACTTAAAGAAAAAACTGCAGTTGTAATATGTATTTTTTATAAGTATGTTATATTTGTTTTTAGAGCACACAGGCGGCTGAATAAGTGTACAATCTCAGTAAAAATTGTTAAAAGGTTTTATTAAATCAAAAGTAAACGTAAGATAATTACTGAAAATCTATTTTGTGATTTGAATTTTAAAAATTAATACAAATATGAACAAAAATTTATTTTATATGTTTTGTTTCATTTAATTGGAAGTTTACAATTCATCAGCCTATCATAATATAGTTTAGTCAAATTACGCTGAACCCAGACATTGAAAATAACTAAGCCGGACTAATGTAAAAATGTTCACGGTACTTTCCTGAATGCCTCCAAGAAAGTCCCACAAAATCTAGTTGTGAGTTTTTTAATCACAGCTAGTTTTAAACCGCGCGCATAACGCACAGGGTTTCGCGCATTAAGAAGGTTTCGCGCTCCTAATCAAAAATAAACTACAAATACACTACAAAAAGCATAAGAAAACGATAATTACATAGCGTGATGTTTATGTCGCACAGACAGGAATACATCTGTTAATCAACCGCCAGAGGGCGCTTAATAAACCTATTCCCAGATTATTATGGCTGCTCAGTGCTCACCCACCGTCACTGTTTGATGATACCCCAATCAGAAAGGGACAAAATCATCTCATATTTTGGATTCATTTTCAACAAGTGAGTTGCCCTTTCCACTCAATGCAATATACATGCAATTGATTGTGGCCATATTTTGCACAGAATTGTTTGACTGTATCAACAAAACTACGGACAAATATGCGAGCAATATGTTGCCTACGCCTTGCTGCTCTATGGAAGTGTAATGTTGTATTCGATGGTTATGAAGGAGGACCCAACATAAAAGATGTCGAGCACTTACGAAGAGAGAAATTAAAGAAATCGGCTGAAGTACTTGATGTTGAAGCTCCCGTGTCTCAGCATGATTTTTTCACACACACACATACACACACAAAAAAGCGCCATTCATTACACTTTTAAAGGGTCACCTTCAAGATGCTAGATGCCAAGTTTATCAGGCAGTTGGCGATGCAGACATCGTGTAAAAAGTTTTGGAAGTACCAACCTTTGGGTCATCAGAACTTGTTGGAGAGAATACTGATATTCTGTTCTTGTTAATCCCTCATGCATCAAACGAAATATTCATGCTAGCTAATGCCTAATATGAAAGGGCAGTCAGAACGCTCGCACAGCTCAAGGAACATACAGAACCAATTAGGTGACATGAAGGAGTACATGTTCCTGCTCCTACACCCCTGCTCCTTTCAAAAAAGGGAAAAAGGAATACTTTCAAAATGCAGACAATGAGCTTTGTCATCAAATGGATGCCTTTAATTTTGCTTCCTCTTCCTCAGATTTGGTTAAAGTGGGGCGAAGAAAGATTTTTCTGGCTATGTATGGCGCAAAGGACAGCCAAATCTTGACACATCAAGACAGGGGCGTAGCCAAGGGGGGGGTTAGGAGTCATAACCCCCCCCCCATGAGGAATTTTTTACCATACAAAATGTATATTCTTGACTTCATTATCACACACACGTATACATATATATGCGTTGTATTAGTCGTAACCCCCCCCCCCTCATGAAAAATTTCTGGCTACGCCCCTGCATCAAGATATCGCATTTACCTGAAGACAATTGCCAAGCAGAAAGTCAGTGGTACATTTAACTTAGCAGTCCTTCCTCCCACCTCAGCTGCAGCATTTCAGCATTCAACAAGCATATATTTACAAGTGCAGCAATGGAAGTATATGGAACTGCCACCTACAGAATGCGGTTGGAGGCTTAACAGTGGTAAACTCCATCCTTTACCAGCACTACAAGCGGCTGTTCCAGAAAACCTTCTCAAACTGATCAGATGCAACTACAAAACTTTGTGGGAACGAAATTGTGAATGCAAAAGAAGTAGATTTGAATGTTCTTCCATGTGTGGCCAATGTGCAGGCTATGGGTGCTGCAATAGCCCATTATCAATTGAGGAATGTGGATATGATGACACCAATGAGTTAACCTGTGCACCTCCTTATAAAAAAGACATTGATAACATAAATGAATTTGCTACTTGTGAGTCATAAACGTACCAAATTGAATATGGAAGAGTAACAATGCCGGTCATTTGATAGCTTATACTGGTTGTCAGAAAGTGACCATTTCAAACTTTTTATAACTAGAGATTGATTTGTTTTATTGAATTTGGTATTTCATTAATTTTCTTCTGTTTTGTACTCAAATACAGTAAAAAATGGATATAAACCAATATTCTTATATTGGCCCAATTATTACTGTTTTTATGTTATTTTTTTTCATATACTCTATCATTAACAATTTGTCTGCTGTAGAAATTTCATACACATACTATGAAATAATAAATAAATAAATCTATATATATCTGTTTTTATGTGCTCAATTAACCTTTATTTGATTTTTTTTTTACCGCAACAAAATCTTCGAATTTTTCAACATAAAAAAAAGTAGTCACAAGTCCAAAGAAACTCAGTATTACGTAGTAGAAAATTATCGTGTTGCACTTGTATTATAGCTCTTCTTAAAAGGAATACTTAATGAAAGACGAATGTCTAATAGCTCCTGCATAGTGATATTTCTGTGAAATAGAAGCTAAAATCAAAAATGGCGGAAAACCCGCAACAAGGTTTTTAGGAACTTTCTTGAAGGCAATCAGAGAGGTCTCTAGACAATTTTTCCATTGGTGTCGCTTTGTTATTTTGGAAGTCTACCTCTAAGCTTAATTTGACTGGACTAAAAGTAAACACTTTAAATGTTGCATTTTTATTCTTAATCATGACTAATGATTTATAACTATTTAATAAAATTTCGATTGTTTTTGCATACTTTTGAAAAAAGAGTTATGAGTTGGTTTTTTAAAGTCTTTTTTTATACATGACTGCAATGTTTGTAGCGACTTTAAGGCAATCTGATTGAAAAAATATCATATAACTCTTTTACTTAAATTTGATTAATATTTCGTCAGTTTTCTTCTAATGTTCACACAATCATTCAATAAGTGTTAACGGAAGCAGTGTGCAGTGCATAAGCGTTTGGATTTAAATATAAAGTAATTCCCTCAATTGTTGATTTTAAGTGATTCCTGTTCAAAAATGAAAAGTAGCAAGGTGTAAATTAGTTCTTTGGGTGTTTTTTCAATAATAAATCAAACGTTCTTTGTTAAACGAAACCAGTTTTGATAAACTGTCAAAATTAATGATCAGTATGACATGGAAGTATGAAACACTGGTTGGCGGCGAATTTCATTTTGAGCCATTAGTTAACTGACTTAAAATTCCCTGTGTGATGTAGATCCCATATTAAATATTAATTATCATTTACTTTCTGTACCTTAAATTTAATCTATTCAAAATCATGCATTCTAACTTATTTCTTTTCTCATTTTTCGGCTTTTAAATCTGAATATTTGTTTCTTCGCGCATTCATCATTGTTAATTTTTTTTTCTCGTCCGAGAGTCACCGTTCTGGGCTAAAAATAGATTATATTACATCAGTTTGCAATCTAAACGAATTTTTGCTTTCCCCTATCTTGGGGAAAGTAAAAATTCGTGAACGTTCTAACGTGCATTTCTAACGCTTATTTATGTTACATTTGGAGGAAACCGGCCCAAACTCCAGGCCGCTATATCGATGGCCGCACGATAGGCCCGAACCCGGGACCTTCACACATCAGCTGTCCAACATGTTCAATATGTCTTTATCCAACTGTCTTTTTTGAAGAACTAACTAGTTATTTAAAATACTAAAGTAAGATATTGCCTAATACACGAATACCTTTTTTGAGAGGCTATAAAGAACCAGCAGTTAAAATATCTGCAAAATTTCTGTGATTTAAAAGACACATTTACAAATTCCGATACCGAAAATGTATGAAAAATTCTAATAGTACGTTAAAACTGGTATACAGGAGTCCCCAAATCACTGACTTAGGCTTTTATTCGTTAAATTTTGATCATAGACATATGCAGTAAATTACAAAGTTTCTTAAAAAAGTAGTGATTTTTATGGTAGCGACTGGAATTTTTAGGATATGAAATCCAAACAAACACGTAATTTAATTTTTTATACAGCACACAAACAAAACTGTTTTCAATTAGTAAAGTGTGCCCCATACGTTGATGAGATAATGTACACAATTTTAGCCTTTCATCATAAAAAAGGCTCAGAGATATTTTTATACAAAGTTGGTAAAGGGCTATACAACATAAATAACAGCAAAAGTATTATGCATTTATGAAATCACGGCTTTCTTTCTTAATTTATATAAAGTCTCGAAACGCCGACTTTTTTGTCTTCGATAGGCATCAACAATTGGTTTAAGTCAATAAATATAATTTTATGATGAAATGCTGAAAATTCCTATTTACTTAGTCTCTTGGAAAGTTTAATTATCCCGTCAAATTCTGTACGTTTTTACACGTAAAAAAAATTATTGTATATGTCTATGGTCACTATTTATGGAATAAAAGCTTAGGCCAGTATTTTTGTAACTCTGGTATAAGTGAAACTTGTAAAACCTTTTAAATTTTTTATTAAATTTTTTATGTTTTTTTGAGTGTTTATCTTAAAACAAATTAAAATGATTAAGACAGAAGCACTCAAAAACTGATATTTAAATATTAAATTTAGCTTAGAACTTTCTAGAACAACACACATAAATAAAATAGTATGTATCATAAAACGATCGTTTTGCGTCGCCCAAATTGCACTAACTTTAGTGCCTCCGTGAATGAAAGAATATTTTGTATATGAGGAAAGGTAGACCTTTTGTGCTATCCGAAACGATCGATGTGTGGTTTATTTATTTATTTATGTGAGCTAATTTACAAATCAATTACTAAATCAATTTTAAAATTGTCATGGCTCATTAGGGAGAACATTTTTGGTATATATTTTAATTCAGGCAGCATTGCTTGATGGTATTTTCATAAATCATGATTTACAAAACATGATTTATGAAAATACCATCCTGTATTTTAACTAAAAATAGCTTTTTATATTTATCTTGTGGAAGACTCAACTAAAAATTTATTAATTTTTTTAGTTTTTTATAAAAATAGCCATGAAAGATAGATTAAATACAGTTGGTGAGTTACTTTATAATAAATAAGAATTTTAATTTTTTGGGGATATAAAGTAGGACCTTACAAAAGGCTTGAACAAAGATCCACGTGACAACGATTTTATTCGTTATTCTCTTTAAAAAGTAGTCTCGGAGCCCATTGTTATCTCTTCCATAACTATTTCCCCAAAACAATCCAAAGCACCTTTTTTCTCGTGTAATTTAAAGCAGAATGAAGTCTAAATCATTTAAAATGAAAATTTTATTAAAATAAAACGAAAAATTTATAAGATTCAAGAGAATTTTAGAAATAGTCAATAAATTGCACAAAAGATCCATTTAATACATGCTTTAAGCTTTTTACACGAGTAAAAAAAATAAATTGTTTAATATTTTACTAAGTTCAGACTTACACAGTTCAATCCTTGAAAAATAACGTTAATTTTTTTTCAAAGGATGCATCTCATTCATTGAAGGAAATAGTGCCCTTTCTGAAATAAAATTTCCTTACAGCTCTCTGCGAATATATCTTATGAAACTGAAGATGGAGCTTATTTGTCCATTGATGTTCTTTGTGAATCGAAAGAAAAGTGCTAACCCAATAATGACGAGGAAATTTACTTTGGCACATTACCGAAAGACCTGTTTGATGGCGAAATCAAAGGTTTTTGATTACAGGAATGCTCATTCGAGGTCTATTTCGTCTGCAGTAAAGTACTTAGTCAAATATTTATATTTGCTGTGCAGAAGCAGAATCTAACTGTTATGCATTTGAAATACTAACGATCTGTTTATTTTACGAAAAGACTATAGTTGGAAACTTAAAAGGGAAAAAATAAATATGAATTCTACTGTTTTCTCATTATTTTTAATGTGATCTTCATGTTTGATCTAACTTGAGAGCATGAGTTTAAATGTATGATTGTAATAATGCTTGCGTTATTTTACTATCATTACTTCCGTATAATTCCGATCATTACTTCCGATTACAAAATTGTAAGTTTCAATCAGGCCATCATAAAATTCCATGTTATTCAGTTCAATGAATGCTATTCAAGCTAAAAATAATAAGCGCAGTCGACTGAAAACGAAGAAAAGGTGTTGATGTTATTTCTGAGAAAACTTTAATGAGATTACTGGATTCGAACTTTAATGCTTTGAAATTAATTATAAAAGAACATAGAATAAAAATATAAATACGTAAAATGTGTAAGTAATAAAAGAGCATTGTGAAAAATGTCTATATCATGAATTTAAAGAACTGCGGACAAGAATTTTTATCCTTGAATGTTCTACAGTTGAGGATAAATTTCAAGATATGCCACATTTTACCCGCCACTTTTCCGTTCCGTAAAAAAGCAAAAGTAACATTCTTAACCTTACTAAGGTAGCTTGATTCTGTCCTTTATGGCATAGGTGTGATTTTGGAGCACGATCGTGTAAAATATAAATATTGTTCTCTCTTACTTGCAATGCCATTAATTCCTGCAGCTTTTTATCGCGAAAATGAATGTAAAAAATTCATTTCTGACACTTCACTAAATGTTTTCATATATTCTTCACATACATTTTAAAATTTGATGTTCTGAACAAAACAGAGGGAAAATATTTTCAATTTTATATGCGATTCGTATTTTCAAACATATATTTTTTTCTAAATTAAAAGCTTGTGAAATAAATGAAAACAAAATATCCCAGACTAAGCCAAAGTTTTACACATCCAGCATTTTTTAAACAGTTAGATTCACACAGGACAACGACAGATAAAAAGTGCACTTCGTATAAAAAAGAAATTCTGATTTAATTTGAAGTTGATTATCGAAGTTCCACTAATTTAATAAAAGTAATTAAAAGTAATTATTTTAGTAAGAAAGGATGATTTATTGCACTTTGTAAACCTCTCACGTAGTTAAAAGATTTCGAAGAACTTAATTCTCTGAATTGCTTCTCAAGGAAAAACAACAATTATTCATTATTATGTTTCGCCAAAAATGCATACGTTGAGGAAATGGTTGCTTTTGTGGGAAGAACTGTGGATATTTTGGATGTAGTTTTAATTATACCCTTGAGAGTCAATTATTTCACCTTTCAAAAATTGAGACAACTAAAGATATTTCGCAGAAAAAAAATGTAAGCAATTCGTGAAAGCAATTATTTACCTAGCAAAGTGCTTTTGATAATTTTAGAAATCAAGGATCTGCTGCTTCAGCGTAATATTTAAATATACGAGAATAACAAACCTCCAAAAATAGTAGTAGTAGGATGTAAAAAAATGCCATTCAGCATGAAAGTGTATGTTTATGTTGAAGAAGTATTTGATTAACCCTTACATGCCTGAATTTTCAACACGTTCTCTGCCGATCATGCAATACCCTCGAGTGTAAGATAAATTTCCTATATCAGTTTTGTGAATAACTTATTAGTTTTTTGAAAAACATGCAGTTTGAAAGACATATCTGAGATTTTTACTATTTACAGGATGAATCATTTATTATTAAAAACCATATTTTACAAGTGAAATTGATATAAGAAAGTTGGCTTGTGTTTTAATCCGGCAGTGAAAAGTCCGGTATCAAATTTAAAACTTCGGACATTAAGGGTTAATGCTTATGGTAAGTGTTCTGCAATGCCCTTTATGTTTTCATTCTCGCTATATTCATATCAGCTCACTATCTATGCATTATCCCTTTTTTACAGTAAAAATCGAAATGTAAAAAGAACATGAATTGAAGCAAAATATCAATGAAGCAGCAACTCTAACTTGAACCAACGAATCCCAGACATGCCCACTCTCTGCCTTCCTCTTGCCAGAGAGATTAAAAAAAGTGCTTTTAAATGAGGCTTTGTCGTTTGTGTTTAGGATGTTCAGTATGAATACTTTAACATGAATTTATGTTGTGGGTTTAAAATGTGGTGACGTGGAGGATGACGATGAAGAATATATCACAAAAGCCGTCCTTGTCCATGAATGCTCCATTAAGGCTGGCTGTAGATAAGAGTAATTTTCCACTTCACGATTAACAGCGGGGCACTTCAGATGTTTATAATGATGCGCTGGCTCATGGCCATGCAGTGTGTTTAGCAATAGATCACTAAATCTTGTATTATTGAAATCCTTTCACTAAAATGCAATACAAACGAAAAAAAAACTTTTTAATTGTTCGGTTTATGCTGCAGTTTTATACTGATCTTTATGAATCGAAAAACTCCAGACTTCAAAGTGTTAAAAAAACTGCAAATTTTAATATTCGAACGATTGCATATGAATCAATACCTGATTGTACTGTGAGGCGATATATTTTTTCCTCAATACACTAAATTGCAGCCAGAATTCGTGCCTCTTATTTCGAGGATTTTTTTGCGGAAAACACGATTTTTTCTTTTCAGCTTTTAGTAACAATCATTTGAATCAGAGATGACAGCCGGCATTTTTCAGGGGTTTTACATTTACGCAACATCTTCGAGGTAGGAAACCACTACAATTATTTTGCAATCAGCATCCTGACATTAGGACAAGATCCATGCAGTATCATTGAAGAAACTTTAGAATTCTTAAATGTCATCGGTTATGTGCTGAGTGAATGCACCCATAGTAGAAAAAAATGCATCAAAAACTAATAAAAACAAAAAAAAAGTTTGATCTGGGTACAGCATTATTTCCGTACTCCATTAATTTATGCACTATTTTGATGCTTTTCATTTAGAACTATTAATTTGAAAGTGAAGTTTTATACTTCTATGACACTGATGTTCGGCGAGCTGGTTCAGCTTTTGACAGTTATTTTGGAGCCAAATTTGGCGATAAAACACTGAAAGTCTACAAACTTGATGATAATTGGCGAGATTTTCGGCACGGCACAATAAAGGATTCTCCGTAAATTTTAATGCTTTGAATGTCTTTGAATTACCACGTAAATGAACTGTCCAGCCGGTTACAGAATGGATTCACGATTGATTAAATGAATTGTACTTACATATGAACAGGCGCAAAGCAGAAGCTTTTCAAAGTAAAATTAGGGATGGTCAAAATCTATTCTTTTGCCAAAATCTGAGTACTGAAACTTTTTGCAATTACAATACTTCTTTTTTTTCGCACAAGCCTTTTTTCCCTATAGCAAGCACATAAACAAGAATTCAAACAAGTAGTCAAAACATAACTGAAACACGGAAAAGAATAAGTAAAAGCATTGAAAAATTTAAGAAATAACCGAACATACTCTCCCCAAGAATTTTCCATAGCTTCCTGATATCTAAAAGAATAGATATTTCCATGTAGAGATAGCTCCACAGACATGCAATTAGTGTTTGCCCATATAGGCTCCTTTTCTATTTATCTCTCATATCATACAAGGGAAAGGCAACCTCTGTTTCGTACAAGGAGGTAAAATTGACTAAAATATCTAAAAATTGTAAAATGAACAGTTAATTTAAAAGTTAAAAAAATACTTAAAAAAGGACCAGTTATAGTTTTATAATTTTACTTTATATTATCATAAGTTAAATAGTAATTAATAATATGGACATATTATTAATTACTATTTAAAAGTAAAACGTTTTATGCTTCTTTTGCTTTTGAACCTGGTGCTATCTGTTCACCATTACTGTTTTATGCGCTTCGCATTAAAAATTAATTAATACCTTCTAATCCATGCATTTCACAGTTGACACCTGACTAGAAATTCCTTTCTACTAATACGCTATTAGACCTTCATTTGGAGAATGCTAAGGCCAGGTATTTCATTACAAATATACGTCGTCACAGAAATAGAAGAATTATTCCAGTTTTCTGTACCGAAGCGTTAGCAACTAATGATCCAGCATTCCTAAGCAATATTATCTCCTTTTGCGTGTTTGTTTATAATAAATGTAGGGTATCGCATTCCTACGAGTTCAGTATTCGAAAAGAGTTAGTTTTCAAGATGAAGCGGAAGGATCTAATTTCAGACTGAATGATTTAAACATAGTCTTAATATTACATTAATAAGACAATCTGTTTTATCTAGAATCATAAAAACTGTAATTTTATAAGTAAATATAAGTAATTTGTGAAACTAGTTTATATTCAAAATAAGTAAATAAGTAAATATGTAATATTATTCAAAATTATATAATATATTTACAAGCTAAGAATAGTTCTCATACAAACAGACACACAACAGACATACAAGCAGACATAAAACAAGAATAATTCTCATACAAACGCGTATTATAAATGTAAATTCACATTCTGGAAATCGTTTTAAATTCAAATTTCCTCATATTATAGGGTCTTCCGCGTATTTTGTTCATAAAGCATACGTCAGAAATATAAATAAGCAGTTTAATTTTGTAGAAGGACTTAAGATAGCATGTCAAATGGAAAGAAAAGCTGAAATGAGTATTGCATTATCTTTTTCCTGCATTTGAATTTCAATAAATCTTCTAAAACAATTTTATGTTGTTCTTGAAAAACAAAAAGTAAAACAAAATAAATGAAAATTGCTGAACATATTGCCTTCTTGTCCTCTTTTTTTAAAAGACGATTAGTAAAATCAAGTAAAATTTCATTCATGAAAATATATATTAATGTGATATATTTTCATGTACGCATTAAAAAATTATGATTCAAAGTCGGAAAAACATCCTTTTTAAATAATCAAATTAAATTTACTAAGTGTCAAGGGTAATAATGATAATAGTAATAACTTAGAGCTTTTTAAAATGTGTATTTGGAATCCACAAGTGATCTTCTTTCTTTAGGGGATAAATATTCACAAACCTTTTCAAAATGTCAAATAAGATATCAAAATGTCAAGTTTATAAGTCGAAATTAGAACAAATTGGTAAGAATAAACAAAAGATAGAAGCCGATAGAAAGCAGAATTTTGCTATTCTGAAGATAAAGAAAACATTAAAAAATAATAAAAATAGTCAAAAAAAACAATCAAACAAATAAAACTTGGAAGAAGTTTTATGTTGAGAAGATAAAAGCAAGCTAAATTACTAAAGAAATATATAATCATATTTATATATGAATACATAAATCTATTGCAGCCGCTTTCATGTATGTTTCATAAACATGTATCTATATTTTTTTGAAAAAAACGTAATCGATTTTTAAAATTCAGTACATTAATTTTCTTTTTCGTTGTAGGGAAAACTTATACCCGCTTTGATAATATGGAGGAATTCCTAATTTAATCCCTGCCTCACATTTCAGAGAGAACATATTAAATCGGAATTCATAATAAATAGTAAATGATTTACATATAAAGAGATAATTAATATGTTTAGTTCGCGTTTCATGATTTGAATTAAATGAAGAAATCTTCAGCTATTCTTTACATACAGACGCAGGATATTTTTAATAACAGGATATTTTTGCCTTCACTGAAGCAGTTAATTATTATCTTAGTTTAAGGTCTAACAGATCAAAAGTTTATTATACTTGATTTTTCTTCTTATTTTATTATAATTTTTGTCATTTTCATTTTATTAAAAAGTGAAAAAGAAAAATATTTAACATTCTTTTTGAAACGAATTGAAATCCAGGACACCTCAAATTAGTACATTCTTACTTATTTTTATACAAATTTCTATGGAAATAATCTCTTCTTAAATTGTATTAAATAAATGGCAAGTTTTCTAATCACTTTTGCTCATTAGAAAACTTTACTATTTTCCTCCCCAGGATAATTAAATAAGTTTTATAAATTATGTTTAGAGAAAATTAATCATGATGGATCTTGAATAAATCGGCCATGGTGGGCGAATAAAAAGTTAAAAAGAAAAAAGAAAAAAAAGGACAAAAGAAAAAAAAAATGACAAAAATAAATAAATAAAAAGCTAAGGAATTTTAGCACATAAAATTTGAAAAAGGGCACGAAAATAAATCTTTCACTATAAGTGAAAAAATAAGCTGTAATAATATGCTTTTCTATTTAAGATTGTGAAGGCGAAATATGATACATTTTCTTGAATCTGTGCTACAGTTATGGTAAAATATGTATGTCTTATTTTCAAAAAATATAACAAAATTTAGTCACCGATAGATTTATAAAGCTTTTACAATTATTTTTTCAAGTTTTCTACAAGCTTTCCACAAGGTTGAAAAGGAGTTTTTATAAATAGTGTAATGTATTGGGTATTCGTTATTTTATTTTACACTAGCTGAAGTACCCATCCTTGGCGGGTTAGTACTGAATGCAATTTCCAAAATGCAAGAACTTTCGTCAGCATTGTAGGAGTACACAGAATAGATGTAGTATGCTGCCAAAGTAAAGAAAGCGAATTTATAATTTTTATATATTGTTAAAATATTACAGGTTAGAGAGTAACTAAGTACTATAATTTCATTAGCTTTAGTCGTAATTATGTGATGCACGAACGAATATTTACGCATATTGAAATAATTTTCACAAAATTTCAAAATCTAATCAATGTTTTTGAAAAATTGGAAGCCTAGAATTTAAATTGAATGACAACCTATCATGTCACCCAATTCCGTTTCATTCCCTGCAGGATTTATTTCGTGATGCTGGAACAAAATTTCAGCATTTTAAAACGATTTTCACAAAATCTCAAAATTTAATCAAAATATTTTAAAAATTGAACGCCTATAAATTAAGATTAGCAACTACCTATCATATCACTAGATTTCGTATCATTCGTACCAGCCGTTATTATGTGATGCTTGAAGAAATATAAACGTATTTTGAGAGGATTTTCACAAAATCTCAAAATCTAATAAAAATGTTTAAAAAATTGGACATCTATACTTTATGTTGAGCAACCATCTATCATGTGACCAAATTTCATATCATTCGCTTTAGTCGTTATTACGTAATACGTGAACAAAGATTCAATCAGGTTTAAACGATTTTCGCATAATCTCATCGACTTTTTTAATTAGATGCTTATTGTTTAAGGTGAGTGACCACCTATCAATTCACCAAATATCATTTTTTCACTTAGCAGTTTTTATGTGATGCTTGAACACAAATTTACGCTGTTTGAAAGAAATTTCGCAAAATCTCAAAATCCAATCAAGATTTTTTAAAAATTCGACGCCTATGTTTTAAGTTGAGTGACTATACCTATCAAGACACCCAATTTCATATCATTCGCTTCAGTCATTTTTACGTGATGCTTGAACAAAAAAAGCGTCACGGACAGAATAACAGAACGACAGAATGATAGACAGACAAACTTTTTTTTGAGGGTCGCACCGGACTCCCAGGTGCTTGAAACGGATAGAAATCGCAAAATTTTTGAATTCCAAGAAATGTACAGACAAAAGTCTAATTTTATTTATACAGATTTGAAGCACCGTAAAAACCTTTTCTTACCTCTAAATTTCGGCATACTTCCCATTATTTCTGTACTGTATGTGTCCTTTTTATCCCACCAGGGCTACAGAAAATAACAAAGACAATTTCATTTTCTATTTGGCACCAAATTGAACATTTTGGATAAAAAAATTAAAGTCTTTTTGATAAAAATTGCAATAAAAATTATGCATCTCCTTTATTTTCATCTACTTTATTTTTTCCAGCTCCGTTACAATCAAAGTTGATTTGAAATAGTTATTTTTTACCAATAGATAATGTTGTCGGACTGCAGTCACCAAATAATCCAAATTAGGCGTAAATACAAAAAAAAGTATCACCATCTAATTTTGCCATTTTCATTGGCCATTCCATAGGAAAGGCCAAAACGACATAATGAAGAATGTACAATAAATGCCTCTTACAAATCATGAGAGAGTGATATGTGTTCTCCGGGAATACTTCCTTTAACTATGACAATCCTGATATTCTGGCAGACTGACTTCGGAATTGACAGTCGTATGAAAAAATGTTAGGTTATCAAAAATAAAGAGTATTGTAACAAAAAATCATTACTATCAAGTAGGAAAATCGATTCGAAACTAGGAAAGTGAAGAACAATCTAAACTGAGACACTGTTTACATCTGACTGAGACACTGTTTACATTTGACTGAGACATTGTTCACATCTGACTGACTGAGACATTGTTTGGAAGCTCTATTTTAACCATCGAAATAAATTAAAATAAATGTAAGTTAATGTTCATAGATAATAAAGACTGAAAACCCCAAATCACTAACCAAAAACCTAAAAGTCTGTTCTTCTTCCGTGGATTACTAGCGAAATTCAACATCTCCGTCGTACTTTCCAGGGGTTTTGATTCTTTCTAATGTGATTAACAAATCCAGATTCAACTGGCTGAAGAAGTTGATAAACCTGTGTATAAAGAATGACCAGGTAAGGCTAATTGCATGTTCGTTACTATTTTCGTGAATATTTCACAATATTATTGTTGTTGTCAGTTTCTCGCCAAAACTGTATGGATGGCGGATGAATAGCATATCTAAAATTTATAAACCTATAGTTTTATTTAATATCTTTAGTATGCAGTACTTGGCTAAATAAACTGCTGTGGCATTTACAAAGTGAAGTAAGAAAACGTTTTGTTTGCCCAAAGGGGGAAAAACTAGATTAAATCAAGAAAAAAAAAGATTTTTATCCTTTGTATGTAAAAGTTCTTAGCAAACTTCAGGATGAATAGTATACTGTTTCAAAAAACTTAAGATTTCTCTCCATTTGCAAGTTTAAAAATCTATTTTAACAGCATTTATCTCTGAAATTTAAAACTATTCACGAAAACCTTTTTCTGCTCACTCATATATTAGATCTTCTCCTTTATTGCTTCAGGCACATATACTGTATAGGTCGTTACTGACTTTTATAACAGTTATAACCAAGTCAAGTTATGTTAACTGGAAGCAAACGAAATTTAGAAAAGTCACTTTGACAGAAAGCATAGATTTCAGTTGGAAATTTTCGTATTTATTGCCCGTTGGGGATAACTATAGTTATAGATATGTTCCTATGTGTCTAGTTCTAAACTACTCGTTCTTTGTTTTGACAGATGTTACTTTTAACGGTTGAAATAAACCTTGGAGAAATATTCTGAGTCTTTTGAGAAGCTTAAAAGGCTTATAATTTTATATTATTTTTATCATGACAGTTAAAATATTATATGGTAGGATTTAAAGAGAAAAAAAAGTGTTTATTTTTTGTGCAACTTAATGACATTTTTTTTTCTTTCTAAAACTAAAATATCACTATTTCATAAATGCCGTCAAAGAATTCTAAATTATATCAGAGAAAAACTCCGTATGGAAACTGGGTAGAGCACTGGAGTGATTTAAAATAATTAATTATATAAATGGAGTTTTAAGTTCAGCAAACTTTGTATTGGGAGCCTGTGACTGCTTAGACCATATCTGTATTAAATAATCACAACACCACTTGTATATCTACCCAGAAACCCTACGTATATAGTCCACTCATGTATATCCTGTGCATATGCTGGAAAAGGACATGGACATTCAGTAATGAATTTTTAAGGCAAAGTTTTAAAGAGTTCTCGTGGCAAACCTTTTTTCAAATTGCAAAATCTTGAAATTGCGTGTCTGGAAGATTTTGTCAAAATGACAGTTTTTGTTTCTAGTGCTCTATGCTCTATTCTTTCTCAATCACCTTAACAAGGTCATGCACATGCATCAGCCTGGCTTGATTTCTGTCATGAATATTCATGCCCGGACACGTATCCTTCGAATTATAATCACTCCAGCTGTAAATTTCGTCCCACTAGAACTAATTTTTTGACAATTAATCTTCTCGCCCTACCAAAGAACTTTATTAGTATTAAAAATAATAAACTTGTGATCATATCTCAGATTCCTTGTCCTATGATTCAATAAACTATATCATATTAATTCGCAAAACATTTTACGATTTTTTGTTATATTTCTATTGGACAAACAATTTTACGATTTTTGATTATATTTCTATTGTAATCACAACAACAATTTCTTCATAGGCACCATATTGCTAAAGTAACCACTGTACTGCCATCAAATAGCCTTTACCAGTCATTTCGCAATGGTTTAGAATAAGAAGTGCTGAATGTCAAGCAGAGTGTGCTGCAGGATGTCAAGCACATCACATCCCAAAATTGTGTCAGATAGCCTGCTGTCAAAGATTTCTTTCCACGTTTGATAATTTTTCGTGCATTTAAAGGTAGCGATAGACGTGAGATGCAAATTATAGGCATGCCGCACCCTATCATACTAATGTTAGAAAGGTCCCTATCCATATAATAATAATGATAGAAAGGTCTGTCTCGTCTCGTTTATAAATTGTAAATATCTCTGTCTCACCTTTTCTCACATTCATCTCTATTTAAACGTCGATCTTCTGCATAAAAAGGCAATCAGGATGTGGAATTTTAATAAATATGGTTTTGTTTCTGCTTATATACGATGAATCGTAACATTTGATAGAGTTTGCTTTTAAAAGTACTTGCTTGGGTCGAAAAATGCGGCATCTCTGTTATAACAACAAAAGCGTATGAACTCGTTACAAATGGCTCACTTAATTTCCTATTTACTGCGGAAGCTCATCCAAGAAACGAGAAATCGGAGTTTTTGATTATAATCGTTTTCACTGTGAACAATATTTCCATATAAAGATCACAGCGTAGCAAGATTCTACGTTTCAGTCTTTAAACAATACTATATAAATATGAATTGAAGTACTTAACGAAGTATTAAATTAACAAATTTTGTTAATTAAATTGAATTGGATCGATCGTTCAGTTTCGCAAAACGCAATGAATTATAAACAAATATATAACATGTAGTTGTGTTTAATGTACATTTTATCTCTAATCGAACAGTAATACAGAATAAATTGATCACGCATGAGACGTTGTCTATCCTGATTCTTGGGCCCCAAGATCGTTTAATTGGGAAGAGGGATTTTTGCAGCTTCTAGTGTTGACAACATCATTGTACAGTCTGTACGTACTGTGCGTGTGCAAGGACCATCTTTACATAGAGTTTCAAGTACAACCAGTTTCACTACAGTACGACCTCAATCGATGATATGAGTTTGCACTTACGATCGTATGTGCAAACTCATATCATATCAATATTAATACATACTATATTAATCACTCAATATTAATACATGTTACACAAACTCAGTTTGTGTAACCTGTATTAATACTGTGGGTTCTACATCGGAAAATCTGCAAAAGAAAAAATTAAAAGTAATGAAAATTATGTTCTGTTCCGTACAGATTGAAAATTTGATATTCCAATATGCTCATAAGTTGAAATTTATTGATCGTTAAGTTTAATTATTATGCATTTAGAACAAAAGATTTTGGAAACGAAATTTCGATATAGTTAAATTATTTAAAAAAAATAACTTATTTTATGTCCTTGTTAAAGGAATGTATTCCAATGTTTTCAAACATTAACTTTACACAATCACAAGCTAGAAATGACATTATTTTCGGCATTCATTAAAAAATCATTTAAAAAGAGTTTTAGTTTAAAATTCAGGAATGTTTAGAGCTTTGAAAACCATATTTAAATATGAATTCTACATCGAAAGCTGAATAGAAAAGTCACGTACAGATTTTACATCTACGTAAAGAATCACAAAAATATTGTGTTGCTATATTTGAAACATTTGGAAAGAAATGAGGTTTCTACTGTTGCGGTCATAAAAATGGTATTTCTTCAATTTCTATAAAGCTATTTCTTTAGCTTATAGACTTTCGAATGCTATACAAAAAATTTGATTCACAAGAGATTTTTTTCGTGCAATTCTATTCTAAAAATTGATTTGTGTATACGTCAAAAGCATCAGGTACTTTAGCATATGCGACTTATTTTTTTATTTACCGTAAGAGTGAATGTTTTTGTCAAACTGCATATTTTACCATTGAAGCAATCTAAAAATTTACAATTGAGTAAGCTACGATAGTATTTTTCAGAAAATCACAAGAAGTTGGCCAAACACTTCAGAAATATGATTAAGTGAATCTAGAAACTCTTATATTTTTCTGTAAATACTACAGAATCGGTATTAATCATCTCAGTTGTACATGTATTCGTTCTCAGTTGTATATAAATATCTATACTAGAGGATATTGAATGAAAATGCAATTTTAAATTTTAACCATGACAAACAGATTTAAGGTGTAGTTAAATATCTGGGGAACTCCGTACATACATATACGCACTGATAAATAGCACTTTTTTCAGTTCCGAAATTTATATTCTTATTAAAATTCATAATTTTATGCTCATTTCTTCTTTCTCTGAGCTTTCTAAGCTCATTTTGAAATTTCTTTACAATGTGATAAACAGTCAAACCAGTTGGTATACATAGCAATCATATAAATATTCATATGTTTAAGTCCTTGATGTTGAATTTTACAATAAGGAGAAAATATGATGTTTACTTGAAATAAAACTACGTAAAAGATATTGGAGGTTTCAAAATATCTCGTAATAGCGGAGTGATGTACAAACAGGTTTCGAGATTATAAAATACATTTTTATTTTATTACAAGATAAAAAATCTTTTTTAAAAAAAATTATTGTATTTTCTATAAGTTATGTTTCTTTTTCTAAATTCTATTCTATTTTTTTTTTACTAAATTCAATTTATTTTTTTCTTTTTTTCAGTTCAGACATTAGACGCTTCTGAGGCTGGACGACCATTCTGGGAGCAACTAGTAGAAGACTACAGTTATCCCCTATCAAGAAACGGACAATTTAATAAGCAAACGTTTTGAGTCAAACCCGGGACCATGGTCGTTGGGAGTGGTGTATGCATGAAGCACCTAACAATTTGATGCAAGATAAAAAATTGATACGGTTGAATGAGTTATACATTTTTAATAGTAAGGAAAAAATATTGAGTATTAGTAAACAGATTGAAATCTAGAGGAAAAATTTTTATTTCAAAGATCACTGACAGTTTTTTTAATATTTAAAATATAATTCTAAGTAGAGCAGTTAAAACAATTAAGCGAACATAAAGCAGTAAGTTCTATGCTTTATTGAAAAAAAGCTTTTGTATTGCACTGTAGAACGCATTAATATCCCTTCAATAGAAATAAAATTAATGTTGCTTACAATAAATAAATAGATAAAACTTGCTAAACCCTCGAAATGGCAAAAGAGGAATAAACATCAGAAAAACATATACTTTTTTATCGTTTAAGCCAACAAAAATATCATCTTCTTGATGCAATTCAAAAAGAAGACTTGAAAATCTTGTTTAGTGTAATCGATACTCCATTTATTGCATTGTTACAGGCTTTATAAAGGTTGCTTTTAGTAAATCTTACATATTTGTATTGTAAAATATAATTTTGATTTTTCTACTTTTCTAAAGGATTATTTACTTAGATTCATTCTGATATTGTGCATAGGAAATTTTTAACCTGACGTATAAAATATTAATTTATAAAAACATTTTAAAACTGTTTTATGATATATTAAAAAAGTTATGAATTATAGCTATTTTGTTGATAAATTTCGTGAGATTTTGTAGAGTTTTTTTTATAGAAACACGCCTTTTAATTTTATTTCTGCTTTACAAACACTGATATTTCTATACAATCAAACCAACACATTCTCAAGAGGTTAATAACATTTAATATATAAAGTTTTTGTTGTGGCAAGGCTACATGAATGACATCTACATACACGGAGACGCATAGGGCAGAGGGATTTTAAGGGATTCGGACGCGTATTAGCGTTACATCTGGAGAAAACCACCCAAAACTCCAGACCGAGCAGCTGAACAGTCACGCGATAGGCTCGAAGGCGGGATCTTCTCACTTACGTCAATTACCATGTTCAGTGCCTCATCGACTTGGCCATGATCGGTCCAGCATTTATGCTTGCTAAATTTATTATTATTGTTATTGGATTAAGGAGAAAAGTTTTACCGTAAAAAAAAAAAACAGAAAAACCCCACAAAAAACCCTCCTACACTTTATATAAAACAACATTACATTAATATTGTTTTATATAAAATTTCTAACTTATTTCTTAATACACAAAGATGTTTGTCTGCAAATTTAGTGGAATCTAAAATAATTTCCCTTTTATAAATGATTAAAAAGCTAAAAAGCTTCGTTCCGAAAAGTAAATGAATAAGTTTATAAATCTGCCCAGTACACCACTACAAGCGAATACTGAAAATCCCTTTTTTATCATATTGCTTTAAAAAATGTTCCGGGCAAAATTTTTATTCAACACATGTTGTGACCACAAAGTAAAAGTCACGTACGTTTCCAATGCATCCTCATGGGAAAAGAACTTGCAAAAACTAGAATAGCCATTTGCGAAACATTTGACAAAAATGAGACTGGGGGCACAGAAATCTAAAAATGGTATTTTTGCAAATATCTACGAAAGCCGTTATTTTCGATCTTTCAGACAGATGAACATTACGCTGAAAAATATATGACGGAAGGAACTTTTACGATACTGACGAAAAAGTTGGATTGCATGTGTGTTGGGGCAGTACTTACTCAAGAATTCGTGAGTCATATATATATATATATATATATATATATATATATATATATATATATATATAATATAATATACTTTTTTTTTTTACTATTAAAATGACTTTCTTATCGGATGAAATTTAGAAGTTGCATGTTGGATATATGGGCGTTATATATTTTATTTCATTTATAAATTCACAAAAGTAAAATGAAAGTGACATTTCTCCAGAAAGAATATATTGTACTGGTAAAAATAAATTACTTTGAAAAATATGAATACATGCATAGATGCAGTTTGTCTGGATATATGCATGTATTAATATTTTTCAAAAGTAATTTATTGATATATAAACTTATTCTACAGTGATTTCATGCAAATTAAATTGTTCAAAGTTATTAATTCTAGCTTATACAGTTTTCTATTTTAAAAATTATTATTGTTAAAATAAGTAAAATTTTTTCATAAAAGGTAATAGTTTAGAGATCAAAATCGATCGGATAGTATAATTTTCATTTTTCATCATTTCTCTTAGATTTTTACTGCTGAGAGCATTTCTTAAAAGCTTATTGAGATATTCTAATAGAATGAATTTTGTATAATTTATAAAAATTTTAAAATAAAAGGAATTATGGACTCTACTAACCTGCCTGATATGTAAATGTTAATTCGTGTGTAACACAACATTAAAAAGCTGTTTAATACATGGGTATAGTTACAGCAACTAAAACTGAAATATTCACTCTACCTTTTTTTTTATTGAAACTTATTTCGTTTAATAAAACTTATAAATATGAATATTTATGTGATTATCGAAGTTTTATGAATATATTCAGTAAAGAAATTCTCTAAAATAATATAATTTTTCATCACGCCACAAAGACATGTGCTTACTTTAAAAAATAACTAACTAATTTTATAAAATACAGGTGAGAAACACACATTTAAAATCTCAGTTATTTCAGTTTTGTTTAAAGAGCTTGAGCAGTTTAATCTAGTTAAACTGTCAGTTTCAGGATATAAAATAAAATAGAATTTCGTACACAGATTAAATGAATAAACACGAATATCTATGTAACTGAAAATTGTATATAACTAATTATTTTAATTATTAACTTTATGTGAATGTTTACATCTAGCATAAATGCAAGTTATCGCTTTTACTAATCAAAGATATCGCTTTTACTAATAGGTTGGACAATGGATACCAAACAGTCGAGTCGCTTGAAATATGTAATAAATATAATTTTTGCAATAAAGCACACTGTGTTCATGGCGTGCTATTCGTGTTACTTTTTACGATAGATTTTAATTGTAAAATTGCAAAACAAAAAATTATGTCATTTTTCTAGTGTTCTGAAAATAATGAGTCTCACAAACAATTTTGGGCTGATTCATAAGCTGTACAGACGTCACAAAACATCCGAGTAAGGCAAATGATTTATTACTGATCACCACAGAATTTAACTCTATAAATTAGAGGTAAAGTCTACCGCTATTGTACAACGCCTAACAAACACACACATCACACACACTAGAGAACAATTTTGCTATCCAATTCCTAAGCAGCTAAAAATAAATGAGACTTAGAAATCATCCTTAAATTGCATGCAGTAATCATTAAGGTAATTTAATAAGTTATTCCTTTACTACACGGATTCTTTAAAATCCAAAGACTAAATTTTCAAGGCCTACTAAAATGTATTGGGGTAACTATTCCAACTATACTTTGAACTTTAAAACACAGACCTTGCTACTTAATATGTATTTTTTATTGTAAACTCACTACTTTTTGCGCATTCTATTGACAGCATTCAAGGAAGAGGTAATGCAAGTAGTGCTACATCCGGCAGTGTTCCTTCTATTCGAGGCAAGTCAAGAGAACAGATTCAGGTTCGACGAGCAGAACAGGCGAATCCGGTAGACGTTCTTCCAATGGACACGTTTCTGATTGAGACACAGCTTAGAGGAATCATATCTGATGCTAACAGTGGTTGCGGAGGATTGTTTAAGGCACAGCATTTTGGCCAGTAATTGTTCAAAATCCCCAGGGGAACACTGAAGTCCGTGGATGTTTTTCTGACACTTCACCAATACCTGATTGCTTCTAAAGGGACATTTATAAATTCAGGAGTGTACGTCCTCTTTTAAAAATAGCGGACCATTTTAAAGCTGTAACAAAACATTGTGGGATTAACTGTTTCATATATGGTTATTTGAGCAATTTCATTTCACAATAAATACATTTTTGATGCAATAAGACTAGCTGATTTAGGCCGGAGCACGTTTTCTTAAAAAAAAAAAAAAAAAAAAAAAAAAAAAAAAAAAAAAAAACACAAGTTGGAATGCATGCCACGTATGTGGCTGAAAAAAATACATCTTCGTCATCCTCAACGAATAGTAATGTTAGATATTTGAAAAGAATACCCCTCAAAGCCAATCGAAGAAAGAAGCCCCTTTCTTCTATAAACAAAGCCAAAACAGTAAGTTTAATACTCGTACGTATATTTTAAATTTCAATAATGACTCGAACGTTTACTCATCATTGAAAAAAGGAAGCCAATAAGCTCTTTCAGTGATTTGACAGCAGTAACTGAGCTAAGACTTTAGAAGATGGTGTGTGGTGTGTCGCTACTTCAGCCAGTTCGGCCTCTGGCTTCATCTAGCTGATCATTTCAAAACTAAAGCCAGTAGAAAAACATGCCCCAATGGAAAATGTGTCCAGGTCTTCCCTAATACTTAATATTGTGGTATAAGAATAATGACAATAACACTTCAACTTTATAGAAAAATTAGAATGGAGGCGTTTGTGTGTGATTACTATTCTAATCAAATATTTACCTCCTAAAATGTTCTTTGTTAAGAATATTTACTGAAAGTTAGAAGTTAGTTGGATTTTTCAGTGAAATGCTGTCGTTTAAGTATTTTCACTTGCTGAACAATACTAAGGAATGTATTGATAAAAAATATTTTGAATAAATGTTGATGGCATACATATGGGATATCTACACAAAACATCATTGCTTCTAATAGCATGCTCACTTATGCACATAAATTTGTGTTTCCAAACTCCAGTATCTTTTATTAATCTTTATAATTATCTGAGTTGCTTAAACTCGGGTACTTAATTTTACTAAATAAATGTTAGGTGCCTTCAACATATGACAACTATGTAACATTCAAATTATGTCTTGTGAAAAATATACCTACTTAGTTGATGATGTGTTTCTACTAGTGCATAAAATGAAATTATAGGTGAATCTATTATTAAAAATAATACAAGGAAATTTGAATAGTATAGAAAGTTAATAGAAAAGAAATTGAAGAAAAATCATTACATATGCAACTGAACTAAGCACGGTATAGTTATACGTCCATTCATTAATTTGAATAAAACACACACAACAATTTGCATAACATATTTTGCGTTTGGTAATATATATTTTAGATAATCTATATGCAACTGAACTAAACATGGTATCAATTCATTATTTATTTCTTTAAAAAAACATTAAATATGTAGCTGAAAAATACGCTATCAATTTATTATTTATTTCTTAAAAAAGTCATATAATACGCAACTGAATAAAACGTGTCCTCAATTTATTATTTACTTATTTACTAATGGCATTGAAGTCGAAGACAGACTTAAAAAATAGAAAAATTTCTAGAAATATATTTGTTTTGAGTAGTTCATAATATTTAAAATTAATTAATAAATCGTTTGTTTCGAAGTAAGAAAAAAATTATGTTTCCTTCTTTGAAATTCAAGTTTTTAAGTTCTGTTTTTAAACCTTTCATGATTTAATAAGAAGAAAACATGCACTTTTTAAAGCTAAAATCTCTGAAGTGATATTCAACACTGTGATCTTGAACTTCATTTTGCAATAAATATTTATCCCAAACGTGTTGTGACCACGAAAGTGACAGCCACGTATATTTCCAATACATTTCAACATAAAAGAAATACAGAAATGGAATGGTCAAAGCATTTGAATAAAGGGGAATTTGCACATTAGGGATCTAAACATAGTGTTTCAGAAACTGTTAAAAATGCTCGAAAGCTTTAAAAGCAAAGATAAATCCAGCCTGAGAGCGATGTTTCTACAGTGCATGTCTAGGTTTATTATACTCTTGCAAAATTCTTTTATCGCTCAGAAAGTATTTCATATTTTAGAAAGTTATAGCATAAGTGCTTCTATTTTATGCTTCTAGTTTTGTTTACAGTATTTTGAAACACATTTTATGATGTGTAAAATAGAAAAACCTAATACCCTAAAATCTGAATAAAAGTATGGGAATATTGCACATGTCATGTTCTTTATTGTGCCTGGATATTATTTTAAGTCCGTACACACAAAACAGTTTTCTTTTGCAAAAGAAGTTGTATGCACATTAGGATAATGTGCAGTAAGAAAAATATTTAGAACGACATACGAATGTATGATTGAAAAATAATTTTTAAAGCTAGTCTAAGTAAACCGAAGAATAATTTAGCATACAGTTTTGTAGAATTATTTACATTCACAATGTGGTTTTAAACTAGTTTCCCCTATAAATAGCATTCCGCAGCTGAAATGATTGAGCAGATTGCCGTGAACTTTGACACATAGACTACATACGAGATGCGTTCAAGAAAGACTTAAAAATATATGTCAATGAGTGGTACTTTGCATGAAAAACCGCTTCATTCAGATTAAGAAATGACTCAAATCAGTTGATACATGTTCATATACAAGGTGCTTATAAACTAGCTCCCCTTTAAATAGCATTCCGCAGCTGAAATGGGTGAGCAGATTGCCTCCAACTTTGGCATACTTAGACTGTACACGATGATATACACTGGTAAATTACATTGTATACGAGATACGATCAAGCAATTAAAGTTCAAAAAATTGTCTAGTGAGGGGTACTTTGAATGTAAAACCGCTGAATTCAGCTCAAGAAATGACACAAATCAGTTAATATATAGCTTCAAAAACTATTATATATAAGTTTAAAATGTTTATACCTTTCAAAGTAGTCATTTCCATTATTAAATTTGCTATTTTTCATACAAAGGGTCTCCTAATAGAAATTTTTTGAGCTAAACTTAAAAAAAAAAATAATTTTCCTGCTCCCATCTCGTTTATAATGCTTATGTCAAAATTGGTAGAAGACTACATCCTTAATTCAGTTGCAGAATGCTGTTTATGGGGTAAGTTTAATTATAACTACCCTGTATATCTCATAAATACATGCATTACAAAACAATAATATTGTTGCGGAACTAAGCTTCTTGTTTCCGGGGTTCGTCGTTCTAAAGTCCAGTTGGTGTAGAACGTGCTGGTAAAAAGTCCACTGGTCAGGATGGAATATAACTTTATTGCTTCTAGAACTTCGTGGAACAATCAGCTGTACAAAATTCACAAGCACAATTAAACAGTAATGTGCTGTTAACAGTTCTCTTAGATCAGAAGCTCTCACAAATGCTGTATTTCTCACACAAAATAAGTCACTTTCACAGGCAAAAATTCAGTGAAAATATTCAAGAGATATCGTACACAATCCCTTAAGACACAGCAATGAAGAATTTACACACAGCCCTTTGAAAACAGCTTCGTAAAGCAAGCTAAAACACGGCTTCTATAGCACTATCAATTCACAAAGCAAGCGTACTCTCACTGACAGCTCTTCACACATTGAGCGTTCAACTCGCACTGAACTGTCGGGGCAGCGCGCTGGTGGAATTTATAGAGGAGGCAGAAGCTGCGAGCAGTTTCTAGAGAAGTATATTCCTCGAAGATTCCACTAAAGGCGAGAATTTTGATTACGTCATAGAAGAGAAATGTTAGGTTATTGTGCGTTTTTAATGCAGGAAAACCAACTTCCAGGCCCCATTGGGAAAATCGCGCCAAATGACCAAAATGTCGCCAAGCTTGGCGACTTTGGCGAAATATCGCCAATTTTGGCGCCAAAAATAAGTACCCAAAAGTGAAGAGATCTAAGCCCTAGGACGAATATTTCTCGAGATTTCTAGAAACCCGTAGAAAAACAATAGGGAAACTGAAACCTCCGTATCTCCGGTTCTAATTGGCCGATTTTGATGCAACAAAAAGCAAAATTTATCTATTTGAAGCGTAGAATATGAATTTTAAACTATTTTAAGCCCCAGAGCAGCGGGTTGCCCCGAAATTTCGTAACATTATGTTTTTTTTTTATTATCGTACAGTTGCATAATCTCCATATTATGTTTGTAAAATTTATCCATATTTTTGACCTGTTTTAGATAACATTTGACATTATTATGCTTAGACTAATTTACCTCTTCTAACACAGAAATTATTTAAATTCGTTGTTCTAAAATGCTTTGTAAAAAATTGTATAGTTTGTAAAATATTTAATGATTTCAGATTACACATATCGCTCTTGCTTGTTTTGAATGCTTCTTTAATCTTATTTGCAAGTGAGGTGTCAAGTGAGGTGACGAGTCAGGATGCAGTATGGATTATTTTTTTCTGCTTTTCGAAGTCATATAGCCCTTCTGTTGGAAAATATCTGACTTAAATATTATATTGAAATAAAAAACTAATAATTTTTTTAGCTTGTGAGTTGCATTTGGGATTCTTTAAAAATATTGCTGAGAAAGAATATGATCAAAACTCATAAAACCGAAAATACTACTCCTTGGAAGTATCCTAATGTGTGTACTATACATTAGGGTGGGATGAAAACTTTCCGCACTGTAACTGTACATATGCTGTATTAAAAAAATGATCACTGCATTCCTTCAAATCAATTTTAACCGTTTTCTAAAAGAAAGAATAATAATTTTTTGACTAATGTAACTAATGTTTGACTAATGTTTTGACTAACGAGCGATGGCAATGGCTGCCCTTTTTTCAGCATTGGGAAAGGGTTGCACCTCAAAGGGTTAAACCAATTTACAGTTAATTTAATATAAAAATAATCTACGTTATAAAAGCATCAGTATGTATGAAAAATAGGATAACTGTATACTTCTAGTTTTTGATTTTAAAAGAGGTAAATAAATATTTAAGGAACTCCTACAAAAGTATACATTATGGATTTTATCAGGGTGGGCTGTTACATCCAAAACTTAAGCATCTTTTCTAGTGCACAATCAACGCCAAGAAACATCCCATTAAGTGTGATAAAACACGTGCTAAAACCAGCTCTGGCATCGTTAACATTTCGCTCATCCTCTCTAAGGGATTTCTTTTGACGTTTACACACCCGTAAAGAAAAACCGAAATGATACTTTAGAACCTTTAGAGATGCCCCAGATTGTGTCATTCAAACACTAGCGGGAAAAATCATAGCATTAATATTCGAAACAATGTAGCTATTTCTTCTCTTACTTTTGTATTGCATATAAAAGGTTTTCGTAGAATCGTTATTGGAATATAAAGGCTAACATTGTCTTTTAGAACTTCCATATATGAGGCTTTTAACTTTTCAGATATTATGATATCAAATATGATGCACTTTTAAATAAGGCTTAGGAAATAAATAAATTTTGCTCAACTATCCGTTATTAATATGAAAGAAATTTCCTAACTGAAATAACCCTTTTAATGGAATAGTCCCTTAATTTTTTTAATTAATTGAGTAATTAACAAGTACCTTATACGGAGAATGAAATCTATACTGTGCATTTTTTAGTAACAGCCGGCCATTTAAAATGCAATGCAAAGAAGAAAAATCAAATAACGATTGGGTTATAAACAAGTTTGAAGAAAAAAAGAAACTCCATCTGGCAAAAATAATATCTCTCATCCAGTCAAGACATCAAGTCAAACAGATTTTAAATGGCAGATAGTGGCACAGTAGTCTAAATTAGACAAACGAGTAACTTGCTTGCGATTGACAATGCACCAATCTCTAAACTGCTACTGACATAAGCAGTCTTTTTCAGTTGCTAGAAGATCTAGAAAAGCGATAAATAGGTAAAAGCAGGTGTTTTCTGACAACCCTCTCTATTGAATAGGTCATTAGAACATGGAGTCGTTTAATGTTCGGTTAAATATGATCTGGTCACCAAAATATATTTTTATTATATTTATTATTTTAGGGAAGGAGGAGCTTGGAGAGATGTATTAAAATGATTATAGTAACTATACAAAGGCAAGTAAAAGCTCTTCCGATTAAACTTATATTAAAAACTAGCTGAAGTACCCGTCCTTGATGGGTTAGTGAATGCAAATTTCCAAAAAGTAAGAACTTTCGTCAGCATTGTAGGAGTACACAGAATGGATGTAGTATGTTGCCAAAAGTAAAGAAAGCGAAGTTATAATTTTTATGTATTGTTAAACTATTACATGTTAGAGAATAACTAAGAAATATCATTTCATTCGCTTTAGTCGTAATTATGTGATGCGCGGACGAATATTTACGCATACTGAAATAATTTTCGCAAAATCTCAAAATCTAATCAAAATTTTTGAAAAATTGGAAGCCTAGAGTTTAAGTTGAGTGACAACCTATCATATTACCCAATTTCGTTTCATTCCCTGCAGTCTTTATTTCGTGATGCTGGAACAAAATTTCAGCATTTTAAAACGATTTTCGCAAAATCTCAAAATGTAATCAAAATATTTTAAAAATTCAACGCCTATAAATTAAGATTAGCAACTACCTATCATATCACTAAATTTCGTATCATTCGTATGAGTCGTTATTACGTGATGTTTGAAGAAATAGAAACGTATTTTGAGAGAATTTTCACAAAATCTCAAAATCTAATAAAAATGTTTAAAAAATTGGACACTTAGTTTATGTTGAGCAACCATCTATCATGTGACCCAATTTCATATCATTCGCTTTAGTCGTTATTACGTAATGCGGGAACAAAGATTCACTCAGTTTGAAACGATTTTCTCAAAATCTCGAAATCTGATCGATTTTTTTTTAATTAGATGCTTATAGTTTAAGGTGAGTGACCACCTATCATTTCACCAAATATCATTTTTTCACCTTTGCAGTTATTACGTGATGTGCGAACACAAACTTACGCAGTTTGAAAGGATTTTCGCAAAATCTCAAAATCCAATCAAGATTTTTTAAAAATTCGACGCCTATGTTTTAAGTTGAGTGACTACCTATCATGTCACTCAACTTCATATCATTCGCTTCAGTCGTTTTTACGTGATGCTTGAACACAAGTTTACGCAGTTTGAAAGGATTTTCGCAAAATCTCAAAATCCAATCAGGATTTTTTAAAAATTGGACGCCTATGTTTTAAGTTGAGTGACCACCTATCACGACACCCAATTTCATATCATTCGCTTCAGTCGTTTTTACGTGATGCTTGAATACAAATTTACGCAGTTTGAAAGGATTTTCGCAAAATCTCAAAATCCAATCAAGATTTTTTAAAAATTGGACGCCTATGTTTTAAGTTGAGTGACTACCTATCATGACACCTAATTTCATATCATTCGCTTCTGTCGTTTTTGCGTGATGCTTGAACACAAATTTACGCAGTTTGAAACGATTTTCGCAAAATCTGAAAATCTAATCAAGATTTTTTAAAAATTCGACGCCTATGTTTTAAGTTGAGTGACCACCTATCATGACACCAAATTTCATATCATTCGCTTCAGTCGTTTTTACGTGATGCTTAAACAAAAAAAGCGTCACGGACAGAATGACAGAATGACAGAATGACAAACTTTTTTTTGAGGGTCGCATCGGATTCCCGGGTGCTTGAAACGGATAGAAATCGCAAAATTTTGGAATTCCAAGAAATGTACAGACAAAAGTCTAATTTTATTTATATAGATATTAAACGAAGTAAAAATCACATTTTTGCAGATAATGCCACCTAATTTACTTAAGATATACATTTATCTTAAAACTAGCTGAAGTACCCGTCCTCGACGGGTTAGTGAATGCAAATTTCCAAAAAAAGCAAGATCTTTCGTCAGCATTGTATGAGTACACAGAATGGATGTAGTATGTTGCCAAAGTAAAGAAAGCGAAGTTATAATTTTTATGTATTGTTAAAATATTACAGGTTAGAGAGTAACTAAGTAATATCATTTCATTCGCATTAGTCGTAATTATGTGATGCGCGAACGAATATTGACGCATATTGAAATAATTTTCGCAAAATCTAAAAATTCAATCAACATTTTTGAAAAAATGGAAGCCTAGAATTTAAGTTGAGTGACAACCTATCCTGTCAACCAAATTCGTTTCATTCCCTGCAATCTTTATTTCGTGATGCTGGAACAAATTTTCAGCATTTTAAAACGATTTTCGCAAAATCTCAAAATGTAATCAAAATATTTTAAAAATTCAACGCCTATAAATTAAGATTAGCAACTACCTATCATATCACTCAATTTCGTATCATTCGTATTAGTCGTTATTACGTGATGTTTGAAGAAATATAAACGCATTTTGAGAGAATTTTCACAAAATCTCAAAATCTAATAAAAATGTTTAAAAAATTGGACTCCTATAGTTTATGTTGAGCAACCATCTATCGTGTGACCCAATTTCATATCATTCGCTTTAGTCGTTATTACGTAATGCGGGAACAAAGATTCACTCAGTTTTAAACGATTTTCACAAAATCTCGAAATCTGATCACTTTTTTTTAATTAGATGCTTATAGTTTAAGTTGAGTGACCACCTATCATGACACCCAATTTCATTTCATTCGCTTCAGTCGTTTTTGCGTGATGCTTGAGCACAAATTTACGCAGTTTGAAACGATTTTCTCAAAATCTCAAAATCCAATGAGGATTTTTTAAAAATTGGACGCCTATGTTTTAAGTTGAGGGACCACCTATCATGACACCCAATTTCATATCATTCGCTTTAGTCGTTTTTACGTGATGCTTGAACACAAATTTACGCAGTTTGAAAGGATTTTCGCAAAATCTCAAACTCCAATCAAGATTTTTTTTAAATTGGACGCCTATGTTTTAAGTTGAGTGAATACCTATCATGACACCCAATTTCATATCATTCGCTTCAGTCGTTTTTGCGTGATGCTTGAACACAAATTTACGCAGTTTGAAAGGATTTTCGCAAAATCTCAAAATCCAATCAAGATTTTTTAAAAATTCGACGCCTATGTTTTAAGTTGAGTGACCACCTATCATGACACCAAATTTCATATCATTCGCTTCAGTCGTTTTTACGTGATGCTTAAACAAAAAAAGCGTCACGGACAGAATGACAGAATGACAGAATGACAAACTTTTTTTTGAGGGTCGCATCGGATTCCCGGGTGCTTGAAACGGATAGAAATCGCAAAATTTTGGAATTCCAAGAAATGTACAGACAAAAGTCTAATTTTATTTATATAGATATTAAACGAAGTAAAAATCACATTTTTGCAGATAATGCCACCTAATTTACTTAAGATATACATTTATCTTAAAATAACACGTTTTGCGAATGATTTCACAAAGGCTTTAGTATGGTTTCTGAAATAATTAGTAAATAGTATCTCGAAATATTGCGGTAACCCCTCAGCCACTAAACTCTATAAGTGAACAACACTAAATTTTTACATCTGATTGGCTAAAGCTGGATATTCATTGGCACGCGTCATAAATATCCTCGTACTGATGTCGCATATTCAATTATTTTTAATGGATTGGTTTTATCATTGGTTCAATTTTTCAGAATACTCCAAAAATATTCAAGCCATTCTTGACACAATATACTACGTACTTTTTGCTCTATTAGCAACTAAAAAATAATCTTCTTACAACATTCATTTATTTTAGAGCTGATAAGTATCTATACAAATCTTAGAATATTTCAGATATTAAAGAAAATATTTTATCTGTCTTATGTCACTGTTTGAATAAAGCATTCTGTTATAGGTATTGAGATATGATTATACAGATTTAGAATACAAATTCTAGAATAAGCATAAACTTTCACTGCAGCATCACGGGATACCCTCCCTACACGCCACAGCTCGGCAATTCAAGGCCGGGCAAGTGGGTACCTTCTGCTCGGTTGTAAAGCGCCGCAATCTACCACGCAGATTCCACGGGATTGAAACCAGCTCCCACAGCACGCTCTCTTCAATTATGACCCGGAGGACAACGAACTCATATTACCCTCCCCCCCTATTCAGAGGCAGATGGAGCCAGTACCGACCTCATCCATTCTCGCTCGCTCATTCAAATCCGTGACTTGCGGCAGAAAAACCCACATCAGGTGGTATGCGACACAAAAGTCCGCAACGCTTAGCAAGAATCTCTCAAAGTCTACAGCGCGTGGCAGCAACCTCTCAAAAGTCTACAACGAGTGCCACATTCCATAACGCCATAACGCCTAGAATATCGTTCAGCCGCCTCCAACTGACTGTCTCGGTAGGAGTGGGGGGGAGGGGGGTAGTGTAGCGGTGCGGTATCGCCTCCACGTACCGCTACATCTTAGCAATTGAAGGTCGGGTGAGTGGGTACTTTTTGCTTTGTTGGAAAGCGTCATAATCTACCACGCGGATTTAATGGGATCGAAACCAGATCCTGCCGCATGCTTCTCTTCATCACCAAAATTTATTTATTGTTGCTCGTTTTTTTAATCTCTGATGGTAGGAACATGTCGTTAGTGTGGTAACTAGCAATAAGTCGATTTAAAATGTTATATTTGTTAAATTATCTGAAATTATCTTTGCAATAGGAAGTTTTTGGCAAGAAATGAAAAAAAACAAGGCAATATGCTTACTGTTGCAGTTCTCAACTGTTTAGAAAATTGTTAAAATTATCTTTCCCTTATGACAAGAGAAATTCAATTTTATTTATCAAAATATCAGGAATGTTGAAAAAGGAATAAATGTTGATTTTGGCAAGCTAAGGAAGAAATATTAAATAATATAAAGTTATAAATAACGAAAGATACATTATCAAGAAGTAAGTAAAATTTGTGCGTCGAAATTTAATCCTAACACTATAAAAGCTCTCTTTTTTCAATAAAATCGTGCAGTAACGTACACATTTGATAAATTAAATTGAAAATAACGTTCTATAATATACGGATAAGAGCAAACTAAAATCTATGTATGTTTTGGAACGAAATACGTAAATCTTCATTGTACATGTGCAGAAGTAAATATAATGCAGGGAAACACATAAAAGTATATTTTTATATGGGAGAACATTATTCACATAACGTAAATGTATATATCATTGTGAGAATCAGCATTTGCTTCAGAAAATCCCGGATACTTATTGTTCATTCCGAATGCTATGATTTAGGGGATTCCTGTGAATTAACTTTCTTGCTTACTGTACAAACAGGCAAAACTAACCAAAGCACCTGTAAAGTATCTCTTTATTCTAACTTTAAAAAATTCACCAGAAATTGGAAGTGATGTAAAAATAATTCAAAGACATGCGTCTCAGTTTTCGGCATGCTCTTATGTGAGAAAATATTATAGTATTACTTAAAATAAATCAGTTTAATTTTCCATTAAAATGACATTTGTGCTAATGGTACATACATAATTGAATTAGAAAGTACAACATACAGCCAACAGTTGGACGGGTTGAAAAACAGATATTTTTAGAATATAGATGAAATAGATAACCCCACCAAAAGTAACAAGAGTATATTTTCTTATTTACTTAATACTCATTTCGAAAACATAACAGGACTACACAGGGTGTCTCAAAAAGATGACAGCGCGGTTTAACTATTTATATATTTGAAATAAGTGGTCAATGTAAATTGAAAGCGTATACATAACGAGGTAAGAAAAAAAACTAAGTTATAGAAAAATTCTTTTCGAAAGAGGGATTTCAATGAGTGGTCTTCTATCAAAGGAATATAACATAAAAATAAATATACACTCATTGCCATAAAATTTGCACACCAAGAAAGAGTTGCTAGAATGAAACGAAATGACATATTTTCAATGTTACATGAGTACAACTTCGATATGAGTGATTACAAAATCAAACAAAAATGACCATACATTGCAGAAAGAATCACAACATAAATTTAATTTAATTGAAAGATAAATTTAATTATTAGTACCCTTTTTTGCCACCTCTTGCGCGAATTCACGATGAGATACGCGTGGGTATTTATAGCAAGCAGTCCTAAAGATATCTGTTTTTCAAGCAGTCCAACTGTTGGCTGGCACGTGACTTGCATGCTTATGCAAGTCGCGTATGATGCCGAGCGGCATCTTATTCTACAGTATTTGTAATCTAATTCGACCATACTTACAGACAGACTGTCCAACTTGCCGTCCCAAGTGATCCCAGATATGCTCGATCTGTGACAAATATAGGAAAAGAAGAGGCCTGGAAAGAGTGGTAATGTGGTGGAGGCAGTCCTGTGACACCCTTGCGGTGTGTGGCCGAGCGTTATCCTGTTGTAAAATGGCGCCTGGCAGCCCTGACATATGTGGCAGCATATTTGGCTTCATGATGTCACGAACGTAACGTACCGCTGAAATCATGTGGTGGCATGGATTGATGTAAAGGGTGACCGTGTGTCATAGGCAATGCTACAATGTGCCAGCTTCGGATGCGGTATGTCAGTGTAAAGCAAAGGCAGGATTGAGGCGTTCATGACGAAGCTTCCACGCACGTACACAATTGTCATCACTACCCAAACTAAATCTGGACTTGTCTCTGAATACCACCTGGTTCTATTGACTGCAGTCCTGTCCCGTCGACCTTGACCGTAAAAGGGACGGTTTTAACGAAAACATTAACCCTTTAACGCGCAGTGTTCCCGGTCTGGGAACACCAAACTCTGACGTTTTGACTGTTGCCAGGCACGAAGAATAGATTTGATTTCTATAAAAATAGTTGCGGGTGACAGAGCTCCACGAGAATAGTTTATACCTTTTAGCACGTCATTTCCCGTAAAAAACTAGTCATGATTATTTTTAACAGCACTGACATCTGCTGAAAAATGGAAGAATGCGAGAACAGCCGGATAGATTGCCCAATGCTGAAAAAAGGGCAGCCGTTACCATCGCTCGACTTAATTACCAGCAAGATGGCGGACGATCGAAACGTTCATCGCATGCCACAGATCTAGAGACTCTTTTTTGACGACAGCTGGCTGTGCCCGCGCACAGATAGCTGTCGTCAAAAAAGGGTCTCTAGATCTGTGGCACGCGATGAACGTTTCGATCGTCCGCCATCTTGCTGGTAGTTAAGTCGAGCGATGGTAACGGCTTCCCTTTTTACAGCATTAGGAAAGGGTTGCGCCTCAAATGGTTAACATTATTTTCGATAAAATTTTGCATGATACAGACAGATACATTTTACCATTAATGCATTTTAAACAAGCATTTATTAAGATTGAAACATAGAGAAACGCTGATAAAGTGGCCAAAATCTTCGGTTTTCCACCGTTTCGATGAAAGTTTTCATAATTTTCACTGAGTTTTTCAAAGTCTAAAAACGAAACATCTCTACTGTAAATATAAAACTGATTTCTAAAGGGATTAGCAGGTAATAATAATACTTTAAAAGCTGCATTTGGTTTGACTTGCATCCAAAGAACTATACACTCCACACATATTTTGTTTTCATCATCAAAGTGATATTAGAAACTGCTGCAGCATTTTTAAATGTACATACATTTACACGTTATATATATGTATATCTATATAAATAAAATTAGACTTTTGTCTGTACATTTCTTGGAATTCCAAAATTTTGCGATTTCTATCCGTTTCAAGCACCCGGGAATCCGATGCGACCCTCAAAAAAAAGTTTGTCTGTCTGTCATTCTGTCATTCTGTCATTCTGTCCGTGACGCTTTTTTGTTTAAGCATCACGTAAAAACGACTGAAGCGAATGATATGAAATTGGGTGTCATGATAGGTGGTCACTCAACTTAAAACATAGACGTCGAATTTTTAAAAAATCTTGATTGGATTTTGAGATTTTGCGAAAATCCTTTCAAACTGCGCAAATTTGTGTTCAAGCATCACGTAAAAACGACTGAAGCGAATGATATGAAATTGGGTATCATGATGGGTAGTCACTCAACTTAAAACATATCCGTCGAATTTTTAAAAAATCTTGATTGGATTTTGAGATTTTGGGAAAATCCTTTCAAACTGCGTAAGTTTGTGTTCGCACATCACGTAATAACTGCAAAGGTGAAAAAATGATATTTGGTGAAATGATAGGTGGTCACTCACCTTAAACTATAAGCATCTAATTAAAAAAAATCGATCAGATTTCGAGATTTTGAGAAAATCGTTTCAAACTGAGTGAATCTTTGTTCCCGCATTACGTAATAACGACTAAAGCGAATGGTATGAAATTGGGTCACATGATAGATGGTTGCTTAACATAAACTAAGTGTCCAATTTTTTAAACATTTTTATTAGATTTTGAGATTTTGTGAAAATTCTCTCAAAATACGTTCCTATTTCTTCAAACATCACGTAATAACGACTCATACGAATGATACGAAATTAAGTGATATGATAGGTAGTTGCTAATCTTAATTTATAGGCGTTGAATTTTTAAAATATTTTGATTACATTTTGAGATTTTGCGAAAATCGTTTTAAAATGCTGAAATTTTGTTCCAGCATCACGAAATAAAGACTGCAGGGAATGAAACGAAATTGGGTAATATGATAGGTTGTCACTCAACTTAAACTCTAGGCTTCCAATTTTTCAAAAATGTTGATTAAATTTTGAGATTTTGCGAAAATTATTTCAATATGCGTAAATATTCGTCCGCGCATCACATAATTACGACTAAAGCGAATGAAATGATATTACTTAGTTACTCTCTAAGATGTAATAGTTTAACAATACATAAAAATTATAACTTCGCTTTCTTTACTTTTGGCAACATACTACATCCATTCTGTGTACTCCTACAATGCTGACGAAAGTTCTTACTTTTTGGAAATTTGCATTCACTAACCCGTCAAGGACGGGTACTTCAGCTAGTATATATATATACTCTCTTCAGGACAATTTTTAAATAAATATCACTATTAGGTGTTTAGCGACAATACGCAATATGCTCAGTGATTAACGTTTCTGAAAATCTTCATTTCAAATCAGCTACTTTTAAAGAAGTGTTCTACTCGAATACGTACTAAAACTTAAAAAAATAAAATAAATAAAAAGATTATATATATATGTATGTTTTGAAAGCGTTATGAGAGAATGACTGCCCTTCCCCGTGAATGTAAATTTTCGTATTTTTCAAAGGCATATCTAAAGAAAAGGACTACTGCAGTTTTCAAAATGTAAATGAAATAATGGCTTTTAGAAGTGATGACAAGAATGACTAATGTTTTAAAAGCTGCAACCGCTTGGTTTTTATCTCTCTTTCAGAAACTCGCTTATTTTTCAGCAGGCACATTTACTTCTTTTTTTGTGTCTGTCAATACAGAGGAGAGTTCGCAGGGTGGGTTGAAGATCCCTCCGCGCAAATTTTTGCTGATAATCCCAGTCAATTTCTTTTTTTTTTCTACTTCCCCACTGGATTTTTGCCAGGAAACGAATAGAGATATACGAAATTGTAAGTTCTCAGTTTAAGTTCATAGATCATCTCCGTTTGAATCCACCACGATGATGTCAAAACATTTCGGAAACATTATACGGCTTGGAGGCTTCTAGAATTTTGATGAAAAGGAGGCGAGAAAGGACGGAATTGGGAACGGTTTTAAACTGTCAGATTGTCTTCTATTTCCTTTATTGCTTTTAAAAACCAGATTAAAACCCTGAATGATTATAGAATCGAAAATGACAAATTAAGTCTTTAATAAATATTAATGTTTTTTTTCTGATACGTACTCATAATTTGAGGAAATCATTTACAGTTGTAAAAGGACTGATAACAGTCCATAACATAGAGAGATCTATTATGCATTTTAAGATGATAAGGAACTGATAAACTGATAAAGAACTGTTCTGAACGAATTTCATCACAGTGATGTAGGCATCTTCAACTTCTATAAGTTTTGACGATGAAAGTACTGTTGGTTGGGGTGATAAACCAAATATATGGAAAGTTGAAAATTGCTACTGCTACATATATTTATTAATAAATTCTTAAGGATAATTTACAGAACAAAAACTATTTTATTTCAAAACTTAATAAACAAATAACGTATTTAAATATAGATGTAGACTTACATTTGAAGAAATAGAATAAAACAAATTTTTGATTGTTTTCGATTAAACTGAGTAAGAGCGAATCTTCATTCATTATAATTTATGTAATTTTAGTATTTTTCAATATTATTTTCAACAATACATAACTTCCTGCAAATCACGAGAACGTTTATTTGTTGCATATTCACTAAGTAGAACACTGTGTCATTCATTTCCCTCAAATAAATCCTAGTAATTACATCATATGAAGAGAGGACGAATGATGAAAAACGATGAATAAAAATAAATGATGAATTGAAAAACTTATGTGTTCATTGATGAGAAAACCCCTTTCAGAAACATGGAGTGCACACATTAAAGTTTCTTAGAGCTTTGGCATTAGACTTCAGCATTAAATTCATCATTAAAAAAAGTACGTAATGGTGTCATTTAAGAAGACCCGATAAAATAAGATACAATAAATATTTTTTAAAATTACTCCTTGGAAAAATTATCTAAAATATTTTGTTATTTTCATGCTTGTTAGTTCCATACGAAAATTTATCTCTTTCCCGTGGGCGCGCTTTCATTACTTTTCCAATATTTACTGCGTCAATCTTAATTAAGCCATCAAAACTGCCCTACGTCAATATTGTGCATATGGTGGCAGCGTAAAACTAGAAAGGAATTATTTTGAAATGAATCAGATATCCGCTTTAGTAAATATGTGTTAAAATATTCAAGTTTTTAACAGCCACATAATCTAAATATCCAATAAAAATTTCCCAAACTGTGTTCTGCGTTTTATGCAAGTTTTAGTATGCCGGAATGTATTGATAAATTGATTTTTTCCCGAGTTCACATTGTAACATTAGTATAAATTTAAAATATGCGATAATACTAAAGTTAAGATGCACTCCACGTTTCTCGTATGGTCATGTTTTGAATTTATGTTGAAATATTGTTGCGGAAAAATAGAGTCGCTGTGAAAACAATGAAATGTTAAAACATTTTGACGCTTACGTTAAAATGAATGCAATATAATGTATGGAATCTCATATTTAAGTAATCGCCATTTAATGAAATGAAAAACGTTCCACATAAATAAATTTCGTAATATTTCCGTTGTTGTGAAGCTTCTAACTGAAATTGAAACTGTTATTGATTTGTAAAGTTTTTTAATTAGTGAAATATCCTACTAAATAGTTGCGCTGATCCCTGACTCATTGACTCTTGTAATGATTCAGATCGAACCAATCCAAGAGAAAACGTTTACCACCATTACTCCAAAAATATTAAAAAGTTAAGCACAAAAACGTTATAAAATCTACATTTCTTGCACGATTCACTTGAATTTTTTCATAATTATGTATAAAAATAAAGAAAATCTGCGTTACTCTAAAAGTCTAAAAATCTACCCGTTCCCCAATTTTCAAGCGATTTTTCGCTATTTTACGCTTTATTTTATTTCCGAGAGTTAAAAAAAAAGTTAATCATATGCGTGACAAAATTAGGTATTGCAAGTGAAAATTATGTCAAACTGAAGTCACGGCTGTCAGGCTTTGAAGGGGGGGGAGATTCCGATTCCAATTCGTTTAAAATAGTTTTTCTAGATTACACAGTTTAACGTTTTTCACTAATAAAATGATTTTCTCTGCATGAAATATTGATATACGAGGGGATGTTCCCAAACGAAATCGTTTGAATTCGAAACGTTTTCGCACATTTTTAGAATAAAATGCAATTTCGATTTCAGTTTATAAAAATTGAAAATAAAATTATTTATTTTAAGTGGACAAAGATAAAATATATATAGAGTGTAGATATATTTTTGTCGAATGTTTTTCCAGCACCCGCTGTAATTGCTTTCACAAAGGGCTTTGACTTAGCAAGTATTGCATATTTTCATTCAAATAATATTTAATTTCTCAATACATTGAAACTCGCTTAAGAAATTCCTACTTAAAAGCTTTTTCCCTTTTAAAGGTCTCATTTCTCTAGTACCAGCTATTTCATCTCGATTACTTTAATTTAAGAATTTTCTGTCTTTCCATATTCCCTGCATGGTGTTCGGATTTTACTGTATAGCCGTCCAGTTTCATAACCATCCCAATACTTTAATCAAATCATTTTTCTTATTATGTGGAATCCAGAAACGGTTTTATGAATCAAAATGCAAGAATTTCCAAAACCCAGTTGGCCGACTGAACAATCCCTTCTACTAACATTGTGAATAATGAAACATACTATGACACCTTGGGTCCGGGTTCGAATCCCAGCTTGGGCCTGGGTGTTAATTCGCTCTTCCTTTCATAGGTGGCATTAGCCTACTAGTTGTCCCCATAAAAAATAGCCTATAGTACCTTAGTAGGGACGGATATCTGACGGGCAAGTGTCCACCATTAGAGAAAAAGAAATCTTTGAGAGCTTGAAAGACAGAGGAATTCGAGTCCTTCCATCCCTTAAAGATAAATTTTTCATGCACCAAAACATTAAATGCAGTTTTTTTCAAGGGTGATCACTTACCGTATGGGGATTCGCTACTGGAAAGACCAGAAGTGTTGGAAATTTTATTATCTTGCAGCCGGGCCAACGTTTAGAACGATAGAACGAATTAACAACCAAGCTGAAAAAATAATATTGTAATTGATTTTAAATAAAAATCATCGATGTCTGTCTCTGAAATTTGATTAACGCAACAATACCACATTGCACCGAACACCATTACATAACATTTAAAAGATACTGCCAAGGGAGCTGGAATTCGAATGCCAAAAGTTGCCTTGTTGCCAGCGGCGGATGGTCAGTTCAATAGTTTGTTTATAGAATTAGATAGTTTTTGTCATTCTCTTGAATTGAATTTTTTGGAAGTTGTCATATTAAAAATAAGCTTCCAGTAACCATTGACAAATGACTGTACAACTTAACGCTTATTTAAGCTTTCTAGAATAAATATACTATAAATTTCTCTCGCTTTTACATTCTTGAATTTAAAACTGAAGTAAGTAGCGTAGATCTAAAACTTCGAAATATGTTTATTCTTCCACCTCCGTGAATACAAGAAAATGCAAAACGAATTTGGAATTCTTTTAAGCTTGCGAAAAGGATACATTTGTTTACATTCTATGGACCCAAAAAAGTGTAATCGAAAACGGAAATGAAATGCAAGAAGTAACCAAACTTAAAATAAATAAATAAATAAAAATAGTTGCCCGATTCGTTCAAAATATGTTTTGCGGATGTCCTCAGAAAATGCTGTTTTCTAAAAATGCAGTGCGTTTTTCGAGATTCTTTCATATTTAAGATCTTGAAAATAATACTGCTTGGAACAGAAAACATTCTAAAAGGAAGTTGAATGAATCTTTGTATTATATACATGAGGTGAATGCGGTTTATTAAAAAAGAATGAATTATTAAAGTGGTTTCATATTGTTAAGTAACGAAATTACTATATTTATATTACGTAGTCAAGGATAAAATTTGAAAAAAACAAACCAAACCATCATGAAAACTACTACAAAAAAAAAAAAATTGTAAGAAATGAAATAAAAGTTGATTGATAACTTTGATGTGAGAAATTATTTTATTTTAATAAGTATGCATACTTATTTTCTACACACTTTTGCCATTGAAGATGTAGGCTGTTCAAGCCAGTGGTATAAAACTCTGATGGACAAGAGTCAATGAATGTCTGGAAAATTAGTTTTACAGCACTGTCAAAATTAAATTGCTATCCTATTGAAAACATGTCCAAATTATGGAAGATATGATAACATAAGGGTATACAACCAAAATTTTTTTTGTACATCAAGAGTGGATTCTGATGCTAATTTTGGATGAAATAATCAAAAATTTCCATCTCCTATTATTTTTTCGCAAACTAAAAATTCTGATTTTTATAGTTTCCAATCCATAGTGTTATAATTATTAATAAAAAAGGACATCTGGTGCATGATTCCTTATTGTTGGAGATTTGTCAGAGTATCCTGGGTTGTGAAAAAGAATTAAGTAACTATAATACTTAACAGATATGCAATGAAAAAATTGTGTCCATGAATTTGTCAGATTCTTATGTTTTAACTAAAAATAATTTTTAATACTGTGAAACAGTTTGTGAAAGCTCTGTCTAAAGGAGGAGAATGTTTTAAATATACGTGGGACAAATTCCATGCATTGTCCGGAGCAAATATCTGAGTATTTGGCCCCTTTTACATTCGCGATCTACTTAATTATATTCAGTTCGTGACGAAAATGAGCGTTAAGGAAAAGGCAGCCTGGTTGTCATTCAAGGAGGTAATATGCTAGTTCCTTGGAGACAGTAAAGATTCAAATTTCAAGCATTCAAGGCAATTTCAACAGATGCATGGGGGAATTGTCGGTGATCGAAATAGAACATTCCGTTGGCAAATTTCACGTCGTATTTTGGTACTAAAAATCCGTGAGGAACGCTGAAGTTCATGAAAAGAGAGATGAGACTTCCATCCTGTATTGGCTACATATCTTTTATTGAAGGAAAAGAAAAACCAGTTTCAAGCATAACTTCAAGTTAGCACATAGCTTTATAAAAAAGAGCTGATACACCAATTTCATATCTAATTGAATGAATAGCCACACGGCATGCCGGATGTCCTTTAACAACCCAATAAAACCTCCTGCAACGGAGAACAAAATAGCACGGCAGTAAAAACTTTTTTTTCTACACTGCTCACAAAAAGGACAACTTTTCCCAGCCAAGCCAGAAAAAGGTGAGCCATTCACAAGCAATTGCCCACGCGACTAAAAATTCCCGGTAGGCATAACAAATATTAAATATTTGAAATTAATTGTTTAAAAGCATTTCGCCAAGGCAGAAGTGCCATAATTTGGCGAACGCCATAACAAAAACCTAGCAATCCCGTAAAACCAGACAGCGTTAGATAGAGAGGCACCCCGAATTTACATTGCATAAGCTAAACCAATAATTAATTTAGAAGGCGGAATACCCCGAAATTGCAACCGCACCGGAGGGTAAAATATAGAAAAGGAATACAATTCAATCAAGCAGAAAAATGAAGCGATATACAAAAATGAAGCAAAAGAAAATTGTTATAGACACGAAAAGTATGTGATCTGCATCACAACATGCTACAAAATTTGAAAGAACTATGGTGTTCGATATACCTCAGGATGAAGTTTCTTTACTTCTACATGTACTACTTTCTCGAGAATCTAGGAGTCGTTAGTGAGAAGCAAGGCAAGTGTTTCCCCCAAGTTCTGAAAGAGATGTGGAGGAGATTATTAATTTGTATGTATTGTTTTTTTCATGAACTGTGCTTATGTTTTGTAAAAAATACTTATGCGATGGAGAAAAACAGATGTCACATTTGGACTCAGCAGACCAAAAAACAATTTTCAGTCTTTGAGCTCAAGACAATTTTGCAAAATTGAAAAAAATGCATCCCTGTGTAATCAGTAGGGTCTAGGATTTAGTGAATAGGGAGGATGATAAAGAAGTTCCAATTCCTGTTTTATGCGAGTCTTTTGTGCAGTGTGTGCATATTTCGTGCAATAATGTAGGAGTCCATTTGTTGTTATTTACATTCATTTAAATAATAATTGCAAAGGTTATTCAAATTATTTACACTTTATAATTTACTAGCAACAAATGATAACAATGTAACTTATTTATTTATTCATTCATTCTTAAAGTTAGTTTAAAACTTTATTAACCAATTTGACAAAAACTTCTTTAAACTTTTAAATAACTTTTTTTTTTTTTTTTTTTTTTTTTTTTTTTTACCCGGTAACCAAAAAGTCCATAAAAACCTTAAAAAGTCATTAAAAAAGAAGAAATAATGATAGAAAATTGCGATTCGCACCAATAAATTTAGCGGCTGATGGATTTTTTTTAATGTCATGAAAGGTTGTGGCATCAAATGTAACCGATAGGTGGCGCTGACATCCACAATGATGAATCTTTTTTTAAATGAATTTTTAAACTTTGATGCACCAGGATGCATTAAAAGATGGTAAAAACTTCGAAAATTTCTTAAAAAAGAACAAATAACGATACAAAATTCATGTTTGCATGGATAAGAGTAGAGAGATTTCGGATTTTTTAAAATTGGAAACTTGTGTCCCATTGTGCATGTCAGCACCACATATCGGTAAAATTTGGAACTAGAACCTTTCTCGTCATTAAAAAAAATCCACCCTCCCCCAATTAAAAAAAATCCCTGATGGTGCAAACCGCAATTTTGTATAATTATTTGTGCTCTCTTAATGATTTTTTAAAGTTTTTAGGGACTTTTTGGTCACCCGGTTTTTATTTACAAATACCGGATTATAATTAAACTTCTGTTATTGCCAGTATCCCATAGTTTAAACGAGGGAGCAGACATTTACCAACATAGGGATATGATCTGTGCACGAGATGTATTCAAGGAAGTTTTCAAAAAACCTTTAGTTAAAAAATGTTCACTATACGTAGTTTCGATGGATATTCGGCGAATTCAGTTCAAGACTCAAATTAATAAATGTTGAAACCGTTTCGACATTTCGAGTTAATCATATCCATTCTTAAATTTGCTGGGTTTTCTTTATCGTGCAACGAACCATCTCCTGGAAATTTGTTGAACTAAACTAAACAAAAAAATTATTTTGCGCATCTCAGATGCACAGTTAATTTGCGGAAACGGGTTGCAGTCAAAAAATATGCAGCCAAATAAAGTTTCTAAAACTAACAATAAGTAAAGCCGAAAGATGAAAAAAATATAGTCTGTTTTACAAATTGTTGTCAAATTTCAAATTGTTCCTGAGTTTAAGTATAAGAACCAAGAACCTGTTTGTAAAATCAGACTTCTTAATTATTAAATAAAGCTGTTCTGTTGTATGAAAGTTCTGTGATATGAATGTTTACTCCATTTACACATTTTTCAGTAATTAAAAAAGCACGCTTAATACGGACGGCTACGCAAAGAAATGCTGGGTAAGGACTTAACCGGATATCCCGTCTATTTGATTCCTTTCATCGATTCCACATAAACTTAAATTTTGGTTTAAAGTTTTCTTCATTCGTGATTAGTGAGAAGGTATAATGAATTCATTACTTAACCTCCTGTATGCTTTAATTAAATTTTCTTTCGCCAGTGGCCACCATTTTGAAACTAAAGGTAATTAAAGAAAAGTGAAAGCATTCTCCGATGTTACAGAGCAGTCGAAAGAGAGAAAATAAGGCATTGAATCAGAAACAGATTTAAAAAAAGTTTAATTTATAGCTTCTAAGGGAGAAAAGGTTCTTTCCGTAATCAGAAAATTCTGTTTGAGTTTCGTTTTGTTCTAGAATAAAAGGGAGAGCAACTTTTCAATGGCTATCTGGAAACACTTTCCTTCTGTAAGTTCACATTCTATTAAACTTAGAAGGCGGCATTTCGTTCGAAAAGGGAGAGATAAAATCTATGGAACATTTTTCGAAAATGGCGAGGTTTAAATTTTGAATTCACAGAGTGTTAAATTAAATTTCTGATGGGAAAAAGAGAAGGCTGCAGTCAGAATAGCTTTTTATGAGCTGTGGTATTGAGTTCTCTATTTAAATGTGGAACAGAGTCTCTTTTTCTATTTCTCATTTTGTGTAAAGCGAGAAAGGGAATGAATAAAATTTCTTTAAAACAATCACCCAAAACTGAAGTTAATGAACATTTGCACCTATTACCGTATTGGCCCGACAACAGCGCTGTCCGAATTTAATGCCACCACGAAATTTTTCATCAAGATAATTGGAAAAATCCAATATTTCGGCCTCGAGTTCAGCGGAAGTCAGGTTTTTTACGAGCAATGATCAGTAAAAAAACACCACGTTATATTCGGGCCAATACGGTAACATACATGAAAGTTTATTTAAAAACGATGCATTTGATTTGTATTAAAACAATTGAAACGAACATTCATGAATTATAAACAAAAAGGTAAATATGAATTTAATATACTTTTCAAGTTACTTCCTTTAAAAGTACTTCAAAAGTTCATATTAAAAGTCTCTAATCTTCATATTGCAGCAGCAAATGTAAAAACCCAAACCCAATCTGCATCCTAAAAGTTACCAAAGTTGACCTTCGGATAGAGCGGAACATGTGGTTTCGGTTTTTATAAGATAAACTTACTATAAAAAAAGTTAAACTTTATTAAAGTAGCATAACATTTTGAAATAAGTTTAAAAATAGTACAATGTACTGGCGATTCTTTTGATAAGAAAGAATAGACTGTATAGAAACGTGCATTGTTGAGTTGTCGTGCACACAAAATTAAAATTACATCACCTATAGACTAAATTATTTTTCTCGATCGTACTTATTTCATATGAATTTGCTTTTAACTAGTAAAAATGTATTATCAGAGAATTAAAGATGTTAGATCGGATCTTTTTGATTTCATGTGAGGGAATTTGTGTTACAGACACTCAGCAGATGCCCCTCCCCCATCATTGATACGAGAATAAACAAATCAACTTCCTTTCTCAAAAGAAGTCACTCATGAAATCAAAACGCGAATTAATGAAGTTAAAAAAAGATACATAAAATAATATGATTTCTCTCAATGAACTTAATGCAAAAACTTAGAAACAAAGAATTTGAATAAAATGAGAAAAACGTGAGTCGCTAATCGTGTCCTAGTGCCTCATTTCTTGACCTTTTCTTGACTTTTGTGACCTTTCGTCTATTTCTTGACTTTTCTGTAACTTTTGTGACCTTTGCATGATGGTAGACACCCTGCAGTAGTTAAAAAACTCCCATTCATTTAATTACATGAAGAGCAAGATAGTTTCACAAATTTACATCAACTGTTCGAATATAACGGTGATTCAGTTATATAAAATTTGAAGCAGGGGAATAGTATGCAAAACAGTATTTATTCATCAGATTTTGAGAAGGAAAACTGAAACCGAACTGGAGGCCCTTCATATATGATTTCTAGAGCCATGCTTGTTACCCAATAGATAGTGTGACTACATTAGTATACACGACTATGTGATTATTTGAAAACTAGTTTCTTTAACGTATGAAAGTACACATTTTTAAAAATTTGTAACAAAAGACCAGTAGCTCGTAAATTAAGAATTGGGATTCTTAATGCAACTGAACACTATTTGCCTTCTGGCATGTTCAAACGGTGATACATCTACTTACTTGTCAAAAGAAGGGGGGTGGGGGAGGGAAATACAGTTCTGTGAAAATTGCCAAATTTTGCAATTTTTGATGATTGATCACCAAGTTTGGTGCCCAAACGCAAGTCCTGAAAACAATACTGAAACAATACCCGATCAATATATTAACCCATTTGTGCCCAGATATTTTTGCACCTTTTTTGGATTTTTGGTAATACCAGCAATAGTAGATAAATTTCTGATGTCAAATTCTTCAACGAAGGATGATTTCTTTTAAAATCGTTATGTACAAAAATTGATATATCAACAAACTATTTGGTCATGTTAAAATATTTTGTGGAGTTGAAGTTCAATGCTCGTGAATAAAGGCTATCAAAGATAAATAACGTTTCCGACTGATAGCGAAAATTCCGTCCCACAAAAGGGGTACTGGACATAAATGGGTTAAATTTATGAAAAATGCAAGAACAAATTAAATGTAATGTCGTTTTGACAAATATGAGAGCATCACTGATTTTCAAGTAATGAGATATCTCATAGTTAAAAAGCCTCTGTAGTCGGCTTGTCCAGATTCAAGTCCCAATGCTTTGCTATGGAGAAAAGTGCCTTAACGCCTAATCATTTTTTCAGAAAGTTTTAGGTATTTTTAAATGAAATTTTCCGGTATGAATATTGAGAACTGTTCGCAATCTGTCTAGAATTTATGTTACTTTTCAGACTGCAATAAAATCTCTTTCGGCTAAATTAACTCAAATCTGATTCGCGCAATCCTTGCGAATAGTTCTCAAGATTCACACAGGAAAATTTCATTTAAAAATACCTAAAAATTTCTGAGAAAAATGATTAGGCGTTAAGGCGCTTTTCTGCATAGCAAAGCATTGGGACTTTAATCTTCGCAAGCCGACTACAGAGGCCTCTTTAAATTTTATTTTGAGTAGTAAGGATGCGATGTTCGAGTTTTGGAGTTCTTTTAAAAATTCCAGTATATAACGATGAAATAAAATTAATTATTATGCATTAGAAATTCAGAAACAAACGTTATATCGTTGAAAATGACTCCTACTCTGGACAAATGTTGAAATATGAGATCTCTGGTCGTTATAAAATCCATTTACTTTTAGCAATACTGCTCCCAAGCGTAAGGAGTAAATTGCATGCTTTTGTATTTCCTTATTTAATTATGCATTCATTTTTCCAGCGTATTACTCTTACGTCGTCAAGATCTGTCCTGTACGTAAACTTCTAATTTACATCTCTTAATTTACTGCAATCAGGTAATGAAAGACATGTTAACCAAATGATATTGCATTTCACTAGAAAAAATATACGTCAGATAACGCTAACTATATTGGGTGTATCTGTTACCTTTGGTTGTTCTTTTTTATGCAACAGGTTGTATAACAAAAACAACAATATAAATTCCGTATATTAAGTAGCTATGAATTATAACCAATAAAAATATTTATTATAATCCGCAGTAATCTCAATAAATTAAATAAATAAGAAGTACTAAAATAAAAATGCTAGTTTACCTATGTACGTTATCTAGCATACAAAAGAATTACTCCGAATTTTTATTTTTAGTACAGTACATAGTAATGGAGAATTAAAAAGTCTAAAATCTGAATATTACTTACGTTTAAAGACAGCATGATATAGTGTTTCAATATTGATTTATTGTTTGATATACTCATCCATATCTTTGGTGCTGTTTGTTCAAGTCCAATATTCTTTCTGAATAAAAATCGATTAACAGACGAGCGAAAAAATCGATTTTAAAACTTGCTTCTTCTTTTAGCTCATTAATTCCGAAAATTTACTTTCTTTTTCGTTTCTTAATGCTTTCATATGCACCCGAGTATATTGAAGTAATACTCATGGAGTTAATGTACATAAAATTTTATTTAAATTAACATAATTAAAGATATAATTAAAATGTATAACAGTTGTAATGAAATTACTGCTAATAATTCATGAATATTAGCTTCTCTTTCTTAGTAAAGCATTCGTTCAAAAATATTCTAAAACAAGCATATTTATTTCACTTTTCACAAGCATTAAGTAGATCAGTCAAATAATTTTACTCGACATTTACGGTTAAGAGTTATACATTATGGCTTCAGGAAACAAATGGAAACTAATGGAGACCTTGTTTAGGAGCAAAACGATATATGATATACATACAACCCATTTGAAGCTTTATATTGTTTTAACTGTACACTCTTGCTCGGAAAAAGTTATTTGAGCATTTTCATACTATTCTCTTTTAAAAATATGTAAATGTTGTATCCACTTAAGAGAAAATACACTTTATAAAAATATATTATACCTACGAACATATGCTAATAGGAAAACATTTTGAGACCGATTTACATGTTCTAAATGTACGCAGTATTTGAATAAAGAAAGAAAAATCGAGCTAAATTCATTCGTTAGAATACAGTTTCACTCACAATATCTTAATCGCGAATGTTCTACTGAATGTGAGGGAAAATTAATAAAATAAAAAACCTCAACGAGGCTTTCATTCAGTTACTGTTCATTAAAATTATCTCTAGTGTTCTTGTATACTATTCTTAGTAAGGAACTTTTGTATTGACGTTCATGGAACAGCAATTTATGAAAATTGAACACAGAAAGAAACGTGTTCATAAAATATTTCTGCTATCTTTTGTTCTTAATTTTGAAATGCCATTAAAAAGCTCATGAAATAATTGCTGTACATGAAAATACACACATAGAACGTTTTTGTTCGCCAGTTAAAATAAAATTATTAACGTTATGCTCACCAGTAAGTAGGGAAAACAGTCTTGAGAAATTTATGTAAAGTCACAAAATTTTAAAACACGAAAAAAAAAAACAAAGTTATTCATCAACTTCTTTCAACAGCCTTCGGAAGTTTTAAAGCCACGTTACTTGCATTAACCACCGTATAAAGAAGACACAACTAATAGACCACCGTAATAACTTCTGTGAATTTTGCATGTTAGAAAGTTGACCGAAAAGTATGGCAATGAAGAAGTATAGTATGGCAATGTTTTAAATATCGCGCATTTCTTTCCACATTGTCATTTTGAAAGATAAAAGAACAATAGCTATTATCAGAGAAAGCAATGTCGAAAAATCTTACTCCACAGGACGTAATTTTTATTTCAAGCGATACTTGGAGCTTCAAAGACTTTTTAATTTTAAACATAATTAGTTGCTGAACATAATTGTTGTCTTCTGTCATAAGCACACTGTATGTTTCCTGCAGTTTGGCTATTCACGAATCATGTAAAGCCAGAGTATCATTTTGCTTTATTCGAGGTAAATTATTTCGACAACGTTTTTCTTTATGTTTTATGTTAGATATAGGTAGAAACATTTTGGGCAAGTATATATATTACTGGTATAGTGAAATTGTTGCTTTGCGAATGTACTTCCTAAAAAAAAAATCGTAAAAGGAAAAGAAAATCCTGATTATTTAGGGTCTGCACACCTTATAATTTTCGTAAAAAATAGGTGCAAAATAATATTGTAAACAAATAAAGTACGTTAAAAATATACTGCTCATACAATTACATACATTTAATAGGTTTTTATAAAAGTTATAACCTATTGCGTTATCTTTAGATTATTGTACATAAGTTAATGCAATCCGGTTTGATAAATATTAAATGACGTCTTGAAAATTATTTCTATGAGATTGATAACCATAGAAAATCGAATTGACTTACTCATTTTACATTTAAGAAAACTATTAAAACTATTCACTGAGGCAAATTTAATTTGTCTTAAGCAAAAACAATAGCATCACGAATCACTAGATACTTATTTTGTTTGAAGGAAAATAATCAATTTAGATGTGTGTTTGTACAATAACATCTGTAAGAAGAACAGAGAGATGGAGTTGAAGAATTATTTACGTTATATAAACAACCTGCTCTAAATTGGAAACAGAAGTAAATAGTTTCAGATAGAAAGCTTTAATGTGATAAATATTTTTTTAAGATACAGACAAAACAAACAAATTAAAATACTTCTATCTTTTTTCTTAAAAGTTAGTAAAACATTTAAAATGTTTCTACTTTATTTAATGCCGACAAAAGAAAGAATGTGTTTTTGTTTTATTTAAAGCTTTTGTTAAATTAAAAAGAATACTTTTTTGTTAATCATTTATTTAAAATCTTTACTCTAAAATAAAAGGATTTTTAAATGAATAATTGATTCAAAGAAAAGTAAGCAGGTCTTCAGAATAAAAGTTTCATAATTGTTAATACCATACGCACGGGCATATACACAAATTTAAGTTAACACTATCTGTACTTCATTATATATCATTATAAAGGGTATAACATGCACAACACATATTATTCTCGATTGATTAGGTTTAGCGAAGAAATTACATAGAGTAGTCAGGGGTAAAATTGCGCGCGGGGCAAAGATCCGAATGAAGTTTTTCATTATTTAGAAATCTAAATTAGCCACACTGATTTTTCTTAAGTTCCCTAAATGGCACTGGTTTTGCAAAAAAAGGATCACGGATGTGAGATTGTCTGTTTTCATACTATGGCATACATACGCATAGAAGTAAATTACTTTTATGCGTATTTTGATAGTTTTTGAACATTGGTTTTTTTTTTTAAATTCTTGAACTTATTTTTTTTGCTCGCAATTTTACAGATTTATGTTTTAAGGGATTTTTGTATGTGACGCTAACCTAATAATGATCTCGTTACTTTATGTTGCAAGTGATACAGCTTTTGACCAAAACCGCAAGAAAACAATTTCCATATCTTTATCAAATGGATACTATAGGATACTACCTTCAGGAACGGCCTACCTATTTGGTTTAAAGCCTGTTCATCAAATGGGCAAGAATCCGCATATACGATGGGGTAAAGATCCGAATGCGGATCTCTGCCCATAATGCTTTGGGGTTTATAATAATGGTTTGTTGCCTAATAATGGTTGTGCTTGTTTGATAATCGCATGTTGTGTCAAGTCCTGAGCCTTCCAATCACTGTCATGCTGTGCCAGGCATGTATTTTATTTTATTTTATTTTATTTATTTATTATTATTATTATTATCATTTAGCCACAGATTCGGTTTGTGATTGCAACGTTTAAGTTCACATCAGTTCGTTGTATCAATATGATAAGTTTTTCTACTATCCTTAAAGATTTAAGTTCCTAATTAGTTCTGTAATAGCCAACTGTCTTCCCCCTATTTTGTAAGTTTCTCTAATTAAATTTAACAGACAGTACTTTTTTTTTTCTTTTTGTCTGTCTGATTTTGTTGAACTAAGTTTAGAACGCATATTTTAGAGATGATGTTAAATCAAAACTTTTAAATGAATCCCTTCCTTATTGAATTTTTGCTTTAAAACTGGATTTCTCTTTTGCTCTATTAACTACTGAAAACTTGAGAGATTTTATATATTTTCTAAAAATGTGCTTATTATATAACATACGGAAATTAACTCTGCAGCTCTAAATTTTTGCTATCAAATTGTCAAATATTTCAGTCCTCAAGCTGTGATATTCCTAAAGCTACTCTTTCAAAACAGTGTTTTACTTATGAAAAGAGAAGTATGTGTGTATAAACCATACAACCAAATTAATAGCTATCTTACTATTTTTATCTAAACGCTAAATTTCCTAAGAAACATCCAACTAAGATTTTTTAAAATTCAAATAGTATGCCTTTGTCAATAAAAAAATAAATAAATTGATATGAAGTAATTTTAATTTACTTGTTAAGTTACATAAAAAGATGTTAATTAATCTCCTTTCTTGACTAATAATGTATGTGTACCTTTAAAAAAAGCAATCAATTAAAATATACCTCGTGTTTTATATAATAAAATATAATTAAGCATTGTAAAACCAGTAGTTCGAAGAATTGATTTCCTTAGAGTTCACGAAAGATGAAAAATTACTCAGGGATATTACAAGAAAATATAAATAAATAAATTTACAAAGAATTTATCAACTGTTATTTTTTAAAATTCTGAATAAACGAGTATTATATTTCTTAAATTTTTTAAGAACTTAATATACTGCTTTTCAAACTATAGACATTTATTATTATTAGCATTCACAAGAATTTGAAACTTTAGTAAATGATTTATTTTCCCGGTTTTTATCTTCCAACAATTACAAATGTGTGTTCGATGATATGTGGCAGAAATAAATTATGCACTCCGGATCTGGAAGTTCCGATGCGCTCGCTCTAGAGCATACCAACGTTCAAAAAGAAACCCCACTTAATTACATAGATTTACTGTTTTTCCCTTCCGCCCTCTTAGGTAAACGTCAGAATGATTTAAAATATGACTGAAATATAGGATACTGTAATGGAATATGCATAAAAATGAATGCTTTGCTACTGAGTTTGGCATTATTCAGTGATGCTCTTTTTCTTCTAAACATTTATAAAAAATGTTTTTTTTTCTAAGCGAAAAAAAAATATATTTTACTTCTGACTTTAGTAACCCATTAAGTAAAATTTTATTTATTTAATGACTTTGCAACGTAGTTTTATAAACTGAAACCGTAAAAGTACGACTAAGATTGCTTTGAAAAATTAAAGATTATGCACGAAGCAATATTCTATAGAAATTACGAACTCATTGATTAGTAATAATGAATGAGAATTTTAACGATGCATATGAAATTAAAAGTTAATTATAGGTTAATTTATAGTTTAAATAATTCTGATAGACTATTTTAACGAAATTACTATTTGTTAAATTGTATTGACTATGCTAATGCAACTGCAGCAAAATAATAAAATTTTTGAACATGCGAAACTCAGTGAACTGCTAAGATTATTTTTATTTTAAAACAGTAATAAGTTGATAAATTCAACACTGTTAATAAAAAATATTTCTTATGATATTGAATAAATTTATAGTATATTGAATAAATTAAGAAGACCGTATTTCAATTTCTTGGAGATCATTTAAAATGCATGTGTAGTAATTACTATTTTTTCACATTTATTACAAGCAATGTTAACCACATGTAAAATATATTTTTATTAAACGTATATTCCAAAGTTTTTTACTGTTTTGTTCCTTTGGGATAATTTCGAAAGAAACAACATTTAATTATATAGGTTTTTCTCTCACTATCCTGTTATGAGAAAAAAGTGCCAGGATGATTTACAGGAACTGAAAGAAGCAGGGATAAAGTGGGTGACTGGTAGATTGATCAGAAGAGAATAATAAATTCTTTGAACCAAACTTAGTATAGTAAAGATTTTACTGGTTAATACGTACAGTTTTTCCTAACTATTCAAGAGAAAATTAAAATAATAAACTTTTTGAAATTCGAAAGCTTTATTTGTACGATCTTTTATGATTTAAAATGTCATATATACACTTTTAATTGTTCAATCAGATTTCTTAGATTTATAATGATAGGGTATGGTGCGGTAAACTGGGAATAAAAATAGGTATTTTGTATTCATGGGCACTGTTTTCTGTTAATCATAGTGTTAAACATGCACCTTTTTGCGTTACTTTATGCAACGCGTTCATCTCCTTTACACCTGAAAAAAATTAATGTAAATGTACTAGTTTTAACTGCAGAAATACTAAAATTTAGTAGAATGATTTTCTCCCATAAAAGTGGGGTAAAATGGGTAGTAGGAAGGATAAAAGGGGTACTATATTAAAAAAACCATAAAAATAATACACTCACTAATACAATTTCTCAGCTTTTAATTATTTCCTATCCTGACTTGCGAATTATTCAAATTTAAAAAATATTATGGCCAAGGCTGCTAAACAGAATCTGGATAAACATTGTATTCCGACATCTCTTTGTTGCAGGACAAAGTGGATTAAAATATATGACGATAAATTTTTGACCAAAAATTTAAATAGGTTGTTTTTAATTAGTTTTCCTTTTAGCCTTTATTTTTAGGCATTAGTAAGCAATTTTCATACTCATAAAAAGTTAATTAGGAGCACTGGGAAACATGCAAAATAAGCCTAAATGTATACCAATTTCACCTCATCAAAGTAAAAGGTAAATAGAAAGAAAATTATTTTAATAATCGTTTATAGAAATATTAGAAAAGATTAATAAAAAATTATTTTTATAACTTTTTTTAATAATAAGCTGTTTAGGCCTTTTCTAAATGGGAAATTATAGGAATAAACACTGCTTATTATTATTCATGGACATCACGTGACATTTTCTCCTCGTGATTATCAAAGCTAAATGTGTAGTATAACTGCTTTTATAGCGGTGCATATAAGAATAGAAAATGGCAGGCGTTAAGTTGTATGTATACTGATGACATTTTATGTAAATGTAAGTTATGTTAATTAAATGTGTGTTTCGTCACTTAAGTCTCATTACTGCGTGTCTCTACTAACCACATTTGGTTATGGGCTAGAGTGTTGCAATCCTCCAGCTAGAGCACCAGGTCGACCAAGGAAGATAAAAACAGGCAAAAGAGGAAGACCGCGAAAAGAATACAAAACAAAACAACAGGGAGAAATATCTCAAAATGTAAAGAATAATCCTTTAACGGATCCTAGTCCCACAATGTCTGATGCATTAAATGGACCTTTTAGGGATGAATGGAAAAAGGCAATGCAATTAGAATACGATTGTCTACTAAAAGAGAATGCCTGGGAGTTTGTAGAAAGACCTAAACACAAGAAAATTATTGGTTGTAAGTGGGTTTTAAAAACGAAATACAATCAAGATTGCAGTATAGAAAAATTTAAAGCGCGATTGGTTGCCAAAGGTTGTAATACAAAACCTGGAATTGATTTTGAAGAAAACTTTTCGTCAGTAGCCAGATTAAGTTCTATCAGGACTGCGATCGAATATGGCATACAAAATGGTTTCACAGCATACCAATTAGATTTTGTGATGGCATATATAAATGGTGATTTAGCTGAGGAAATTTACATGGAATTACCTAAGGGTTTCAAAAATAAATTTAATTCTAATAAGGTGTGTTTACTAAAGAGATCTCTGTATGGATTAAAACAATCCGGTCGGCAATGGTTCAAGAAATTGGATGAAAAATTAAATTTAATGTTGATTTTTTACATTCTGATAAATGTGTTTATATTTCGAAATCTAATATTGAAGCTATTATCATTGTTTACGTTGATGACCTCATAATATTAACTAAGCGCAAAAATGATTATGAACACATTAGAGATGAATTGTCAAGATCATTTAAAATGAAAGACATGGGTCAGTTGCATTATTGTTTAGGCATGGAGTTTACACAAAACGAAGATAGTACCACAATTACTCAAAAGAAATACATTGAAGATATTTTGCGCAAATTTAAAATGCAAGATTCAAAATCTGTATCTACACCTCTTGATAGTAGCGTGAAACTTACTAAAGATATGAATCCTAAAACAGACGACGAAAGATCTGAAATGAAAAACATTCCATATCGTCAATTAATCGGATCGCTTATGTACCTCTCCATTGCTACAAGACCCGACATAACACATGCCGTAAATTTTCTTAGTCAATTTAATATCAATCCAGGAAAAGCTCATTGGATGGCTGCAAAAAGAATTTTAAGATACCTGAAAGGTTCTCAAGATCAAGGTCTAATGTTCCGACGAGATGAAGAACCTCTGACCGCATTTGCGGATGCTGATTGGGCTTCAGATCTCAATGACAGAAAATCCTACACTGGTTGTATTTTCAAGTATGCAGGCGGTGTAGTATCCTGGGAATCCAGAAAAAAAAGAACTGTGGCATTATCTACTACTGAAGCAGAGTACATGGCTTTAACAGAGGCTGCCAAGGAAGCTGCACATTTAAGATGATTCTTGAATGAATTTTCCTCTGTAACTGCGACTTCACCCACTCTGATATTATGTGACAATCAGTCTGCTCATAAACTGGTACGGAATCCTGTATATCACTCCCGTACTAAACACATCGACATTCGACATCACTTTGTCCATGATGCGTTTAATGATGGTGAAATAGATGTCAAATATGTCAAATCAGAGGACATGCCTGCTGATATTTTAACAAAAGCACTTACCTCGCTTAAACATAACAACTGTTGTAAACTGATAGGGTTAAGTAAAAAAAAATATAATACGTAAATTCTTGTTTTGGAAATAAGCATTTTGAGGGGGAATTGTAGGAATAAACACTGCTTATTATCATCCATGGACATCACGTGACATTTTCTTCTCGTGATTATTAAAGCTAAATGTGTAGTATAACTGCTTTTATAGCGGTGCATATAAGAATAGAAAATGGCAGGCGTTAAGTTGGATGTATACTGATGATATTTTATGTAAATGTAAGTTATGTTAATTAAATGTGTGTTTAGTCACTTAAGTCTCATTACTGCGTGTCTCTACTAACCACAGAAATAATAAAAGAGCTTCTCAATTTTTCAAGAATGAATTAGTTCCTAGAAAGTATTTTGGAGACATAAGAAAACAACTTGGACTCAATAAGCAAATAAAAGCTAATATGTGAAATGCGATTAATAATTATTTTAATGAGTACCTATCTTGCCAATCAATGCAGGATTGTTAGATAATGGTAAATACTTCTTTTGCTCTCAAAATTTTTAAATTTTTTTGTATGATACAATTTAGTAGATTTTTTTCTTTTCTTCTTAAGTGGTTTTATTAGGATAACATATTTTCATATTTCCTTTTTGAAAAATAAAGAGATTAAAACACACGCACACAGATACACACACAACTATATATATATATTTGCAACCCTGAACTAAAGTATGAAATTATGTTTAAAAATTAAATATCATTCAACACAAAATTTATTTCCATTTTTGATAAAAAAGAAATACCAACGCATTGTACCTCACCATATCCTACTTTCTTTAGGAGGGTCAAATTTGTATTTTCAGTTTACGTGGCATATATTGCGACGCATACAAATCGAGGATAAAGAATTTTGAAAAATGAAATTCATGTGACTTAGCCCATGACTAGAAATAAATACCTCAAAGAATGAAAATAAAACAGAATGTTTTTCAGATGTTGTACTATGTATTCTTAAAAGTCATGTATTGGGGAAACTCCCCCCAAAATTGTAATTCTGAAGTGCTTAATAGCATTCACAAAATTTTTGATACATGAAATATTTCGAAAAATATTGAAATTTGTTTAATGTTTCATAACGCTTACACGTTCTCACATTTTCCCTTTGTAGAGGAAATGCTTTTAGAACCTGATGTAAATTTTGTTTTCATAGTGTACTTCCATTACTGAAAATTGGTGAGATTGTAAAGGATGTTAATCTTTGATGATATCAATTATTAGCAATATTTTGTGTCAAAAATTTTACTTTTCATTCTTAAACTTTCTAAAAACATTTTACTATCTATTTCAATTGTATATAGTTCATTCTCCAAAAAGTTACAATTTCCTTGTTCAATGCATGTTTAAAATCACTATTTGTTATTTAAATTTATGTAAAGGTAAGGTGGCGAAATCATGGCGTATGCGCCAAATATAGCCCACCGGATAATTTCCAGCGGCGCATTGCATCCTTGTGCATACGTATGCACAGGTTCCTTGTGACGAAGGGTGTTTCCTCCGTACTTGAGGATTTGTTGTGAGAGGGCGCACCCAGCGCCAAAACTGTTATCGAGTACGAACCGAAACCTTTTCGGATCCCGGTAGATGTAGTTCAGAGTTCGAGCTGCTCCATGTGCGAGCGTTTTTGTATGCGCAGCGAACCAACCGCTGCCATTTCAACTTATTGTTATTAAAGAATTTGTTAAGTTTGTCAAAGAGGTGAGTTTCATTCATAACAGCAACGAACCAGCCCATTACAGTCCACTAGTTATTTCCTGAGTTCTCGCGGACATTTTGTGGTCCGTACTTCGCAGGAGAGCTGTTAGTTTCGATTAGTACGAAAGATTACGACAGTTTAGCACCAAGATGTCCAAGCTAAGCCCAACAGTTGTTCTTAGCAGGAAGAGAGGCAGTATTAAGGGACAATTAACCAAAATACTGAATGCATTAGATGGCGAAAAGATGTCGCAACGAGAAGTTGAACTCAAGTTTAATACGGCGCAAGGCCTGAAGAAGAAAATAGATGAGCTGCGTAACGAATGCTTTTCAACTATAGATGATAAAGAGCTCGACCAGTTCGAGAATTCCATTAACGAAATTGAAGACCAACTAGAGGCAATTGAGGTAAGATTACTTGATTTATTAAATCCTAGTTCTGCTCTATTGAATAATCATGCGGTTACTGATGAAAATAATAGTTCAAATTGTACAAAAATCAAGTTACCCTCTATAGCCTTACCCCAATTTTCTGGGCGCTATACAGAGTGGATGAATTTTAAATCGCAATTTACGACTCTCATTGATGAAAATAAGGACTTAACGGAAGCACAGAAGCTTTATTATTTGCAGTCGGCTCTTACAGGTCCTGCAAAACAGTTGCAAAACATAGATGACTCATATTCATCCTTACTCGAAGCACTAAAAAAGAGATACGAAAATAAACGCTTAATAGTAAACGGTCATGTATCGGAGCTTCTAAATCTTAGTAAAATCAAAATTGAAAGTGCCAAAGAAATACGAAATTTAGTAGACAATTTACTGAGTCATTTAAGAGCATTAAAACAACTAGGTCTAGAAAACAATAGTTTATCAGAAGCCATCTTAATGAATATTGTGCTTCAGAAAATCGACGAAGAATCTAGGAAGAGTTATGAAATGACACTAGACTGTAATGAAATACCTAACTGGGATAACTTCATAGATTTTTTATTAAGGCGAAGCCAAGCTCTGGACAATGTTCCATTACGTAGTGTTATAGTACCAAAATCCAAACAAGAATATTTTTCGAAGCAAAAAAGTTTTGTTTTGCAAAATGAAAAGGCGCTCTGTCCTATATGTAATCTGCCCCATTTTCTTTTCAAATGTAAACGTTATCTAGATTTATATTTACCAGATAGGCTAAATTGTGTTCGTAGATTTCAACTTTGCTGGAATTGCTTAGGAACCCATAAGGTCGCCTCTTGCCCGAAATTAAATAACAAATGTAAACAATGTTTTTCAAATCACCACAGCACAATTTGCAATAAATCGACAGCTGCAAATCCACGAGTTGAAAAAGGAAGTATTGCCCCTTCCAATGCAAATTTGTTAGGACGAGAAGAGAAAAAAAGTAACGGTTTGCAGACCACTGGCGTCGAATCTCCAACCCATGCTCGCAGCGGGGGGCCCCAGCAAGAAAGTAGGTCAACCACTCAGTCATCAAACTGTTATCAGTTAACAAGCAATATGTTTTCTGCATGTTCGAATGCATTACTGACTACAGCGATAGTTTATACTAGAGGGATAAGTGGGTATTTTTTACCCTTCAATGCGCTATTAGACAGCGGCAGCGAAGTTTCTCTAGCAAGTTACGAAACGAATGAGGTTTTAGGTTTAAGAAACTATAATGTTAATTCATTAATCAAGGGATTGAATAGCTCTACTTTCAGGGTTATGAAAGGAATTCAGGTGGAGATCTCTAATAAGGAGGGAGATTTTCGAAAAACAATAAATATGTTAGTCGTGCCAAAAATCACAGACTTAACCCCTTCTAGATCGATTGACATTTCTAATCTGCGTTTGCCGCAGAACTTGACGTATGCTAACCCTGAATTTTATAAGCCCCAGCGGGTTCAAATTTTGTTAGGTGGAGATGTGTTTTACGAATTGCTATTGAATGGTCAGATTAGAGTTAACGATAGTTCGGTCATTTTGCAGAATACTCATTTAGGTTGGGTGGTTACGGGAATGTTGAACAATCTAGGTCCCACAACTCCTAAATGTCATTTGTTGGAAAATCAATGTGAATTTGATTTAAAGGCTTTCTGGGAACTTGAAAATTTAGGAATAAGGGATGATCCCAACAGTGTTGACAACGTTCAGGCTTTAGATAGGTTCCGTGAAACTTTGGCATATAAGGATAATAGATATGAAATTGGTCTCCCTTGGATACGGGATTGGACAGTTTTAGAAGATAATTTGGATATCGCGGAAAGGCGACTTAAGGCTCTCGTTAAAAGAATGAGACGCGACAATAATCTCTTTGATCAGTATAGAGAAATATTAGATGAGTATTTAGATAAAAACATAATCGAAGTTGTTCCTACTTTGGAAAAGCCACTTGATAGACCTGTATTCTATTTACCACATCATACGGTGATGAAACAGGATAGCATATACACAAAATATCGCATCGTATTCAATGCCAGCTACCATGAAGATAAACAGTTGTCTCTTAATGATTGTTTAGATGCAGGAAGTAATTTAAATCCGAATATTTTTCATTTATTAATGCATTTCCGTTTCAATAAAATCGCCATGTTGGCAGATATTGAGAAGGCATTTCTTCAGATTTCTATAAACGAAAAGGACAGAGACGCTTTAAGATTTCTTTTCATAAACAATAATCCTGCAAATAATGACAATCTCAGTACTCTTGTGTACAGATTTCAACGCTTGACATTCGGGTTGAACGCAAGTCCCTTTTTACTTTCGGCTACCATCAAGGAGCACGTTTCTAAATTTCAGAGAGAATACCCTGTAGCAACAGAGGTGCTTAATAGCTTTATTTATGTCGACGATCTTGTCACCGGTGCTGACACAATCGAAGATGCGTTGATTATTTCACAAGACTCTCACAAAATAATGTCGAAAGCTAGCATGAATTTAAGAAAGTGACTTTCTAATGACGAATCACTTATGAAAACATGGGAAAATCTAGGATTTAGTATCTTACCTCAATCCTCGAATGAAACCGAAAACCTATTGCACAAAGTCTTAGGATTATCGTGGCAACCTGAACTGGATTTTCTTGTGATGGACATTGATAATTTGTTAAAATTTTTAAGTAATGCAAAAAATACAAAACGTGGCATATTGCAAGCAGCAGGAAGAATTTTCGACCCTCTTGGTCTCGTATCGCCTTTTACGATCAGATTGAAATGCCTCTTCTAAGAATTATGGATTAGGAAGGTGTCTTGGGATGATGACTTGCCTACCGACATTTTAAAGATTTGGGAACAGTGGGTTTCCGAACTTCCACAGCTAACCAAACTACGAATACCACGAACCCCTTTTAAGGCTTCAGATAACTGCAACAAGGAACTGACTTTACATATATTTGCTGATTCTAGTCCCAAAGCCTTCGGCGCTGCCGTGTATTTACAAGTAACTACAGTGCATGGATCATCACTAAATTTGGTAACTGCCAAATCTAGAGTGGCACCCCTGAAAAAGGTGTCTCTTCCACGCCTAGAATTAATGGGCGCATTATTGGCTGCACGTCTGGCTAAGGAGGTAAACCAAGTGTTGCACCGAAAGGGACCGACTTCCATGAACCTTTACACTGACTCACAAATTACACTGTTTTGGATCAAAGGTTCAGCCAGTAAGTGGAAACCCTTCGTTGCGAATCGCGTCAAGGAAATCCAAACTCTAACAGATCCGTCCAACTGGTTTCATTGTCCAGGTCCAGAGAATCCAGCCCATCTTCTCACACGAGGTATCAGTTGTGAAAATCTTGTAGGAAATTCCAAGTGGTGGAACGAATCAAATTTCCTAAGTAAAGATTACATTCCAAGGAGTGAAGGTGTTGTGGTTCCAGATCAGAAACTGTATGAATGTGAACTTAGAAAAAACTGTAGTACTGACTCATCATTCACTGATGATTTAACTTCATTAACAGTTAGAAATGATGCATCTGTGTTTAATTACATTCTTAACATATCTAATGAATATGTAAAATTAATTCGTGTATGCGGTTTTATTTTTAGGTTTATTTTTAATTGCAAACATCCCCAGAATAAGAGAAGTAGGCCTTTAAGAAGTTCTGAGTTCAGGTCAGTAGAAACATTTTTTATTCGCTCTGCTCAACAGGATGCATTTAAGGAAGAAATCACATGCCTGGAAAGGGGTGATCCTGTCCCAGGTAAGAGCAGACTCGCATCCCTAAATGTCTTTTTGGATGAGGAGAAAATAATAAGAGTTGGAGGGCGTTTATCTCAATCGGATTTGCCCTATTCTTCAAAATTTCCAATGGTCTTACCTAAGGATCATCAATTAACTAAGATCATTTTAAAATACTTCCACTTGAAATACTTTCATTTAGGCCCACAAGCTTTGCTATTTCTCGTTAGGCAGAAGTTCTGGCCCCTCAATGGTCGGAATAACTGTCGCAGAATAGTACACGACTGTGTTATCTGCTTTAAAAACAGACCTGTAGTCACATCTCAAATAATGGGCGATCTACCAAGAGAACGCGTCAATCGAAGTTTTCCGTTCTCTAAAACAGGAGTTGACTACTGCGGTCCATTTTTTGTTAAATTTAAAAATCAACGGAAGGGTGATTTCAATAAAATTTATGTAGTAGTGTATGTGTGCCTATGTACAAAGGCCATACATCTAGACTTTGTATCCGATTTGACAACTCAAGCCTTTATTGCGAGCTTGAAACGTTTTTTTAGTAGAAGAGGTAAATGTGTCAAATTAATGTCAGATAACTCCAAGACCTTCATTGGAGCTAACTTAGAGCTGAAAACCCTTCTTAAAAGAGCGAGCGCCCCAGATGAGAAATTGAGCAACTTTTTAGCTCAAGAAGGCATTGAATGGGAATTTATTCCCCCAAAGTCGCCAAATTTTGGTAGCATTTGGGAAGCGGGAGTAAAGTCATTTAAGTTCCACCTGAAGCGTGTGATTGGTAATCGAAGTTTAACCTTGGAAGAATTTTTAACTATATTAGCAGAGATTGAGGGAGTCTTAAATTCCCGCCCGCTTACTCCGATGTCACCAGAAGTTGACGATTTTGAAATACTAACGCCTGGCCATTTCCTAATAGGTAGGCCAATAACATCTGTGCCTGATCAACCGTGGCTTGATGTACCAGAAAACAGACTATCAAAATGGCAAAAGATTGCGAAATTTTCGCAACGTATATGGACATTATGGAAGCGAGATTATCTAAATAATCTCCAGGAACGCTCCAAATGGAGATTTAAAAAAAGTGATGTACAGGAAGGAACTTTGGTTTTGATAAGGCAGGAGAATGTACCGTCAACTAAGTGGCTAGTTGGAAGAATAATTGAAGTCTTTAAGGGTAAAGACAACATTATTCGGTTTGTCAATTTACGTTTGCCAGACGGACGTATCCTCAAAATAAATGTTCGCGATATTTGTGTGTTGCCAATCGAATAAATAAGCAAAGTTCCTTTCTCTTGAAATTAATGTAAATATTTCTAGTTTATAGTGTGTTATAGTGTTTCATTTTGTATTCGGATGTGTTATGGTTGTATTTTATACATATTACATATATATTAATTATTCATATACTATATTCAGAGTATTGAAATTTGTATTTCAATCCCCGGGGGAGTGTTTCCTCCGTACTTGAGGATTTGTTGTGAGAGGGCGCACCCATCGCCAAAACTGTTATCGAGTACGAACCGAAACCTTTTCGGATCCCGGTAGATGTAGTTCAGAGTTCGAGCTGCTCCATGTGCGAGCGTTTTTGTATGCGCAGCGAACCAACCGCTGCCATTTCAACTTATTGTTATTAAAGAATTTGTTAAGTTTGTCAAAGAGGTGAATTTCATTCATAACAGCAACGAACCAGCCCATCCCAGCAAACACAGTCCTATCGGATAAGTTTTGGGCCGACACTGGCATGCCGGGGCGATATCGCTCACGCGGTACCGAAAACGACAAAATTGCGTCCGCCTGGGCGTCTGTCGGGCCGAAAGGATGGGGTGTTTCTGGTTCGGTGTCGGCAAAAACGATAACGGTGTCGGCCCAGCCTTGTGCCACTTTTGAACCCAAACCATTACGTTTTTGGTGTGGTATCGGCAACGACAAAATATCGAAAACCGGCCAGCACCTTATTTATTTCCAAAATACCCTAATTAGCTCCGTAGTTAGTTCTCTAGGGTATTAATCAACAAATTAAAGTAATAATAATAATTATTATATAAATGACTTACACCACTAGGACTAAATTTATTAAAAATACCTAATTAGCAAAATATTTTGTTTTTAAGAAAATATTTGATGAATTTAAGAAGGAAAGCTCCTTTTAAAATTAACCGTATTATTTTTTTATGCATCAACCAATGTTTTACTTTTTTTAAACGCGTTATTATGTTTGTCAGACCATATACATTTTTTAAAACAAAATATTAGGCTCGACTAGACAATGTTCCTTTTTTTTTTCCAAAAATTTTTTAGAAGCCAAGAAAATTTATAATTTTCCAGAACCAAAGATTATAAATAAACATTCATGCAATGCTAAAAAAAGAGAGAAAAAAAATAAAGTTATGCAACATGCTTTTCTAAAAAATGTTTTAATTTATTTTTTCGTTAAGTTATGTCATAATACAAAATAAAGTTGCCTTTTGATTTTATATATTATTTTAAAGAAGAATGTAAACAACATACGTTAAAGGAAATTAAAATATTAGCTGATTCTACAAATAAACGGTTAATTTCATAAAAACCTTTTCTCTTCAAAATAATTAAACATTTTCATATACAAACAAATTATTTTGTTTATACTTAATGAATAAGTATTTTTGGCAAAACTAAGTATTTTTCGGATTTTAACTAAGTATTTTTTTCAAAATTAGCCCCAGTGATGTAAGATAATTTATATAATAATAATTATTATTTTTAATAGGTTGATTAGTGCTAAACTATATATGAAACTAATAAGTATTAATAAACCATGTTTATTATCAGAAGATACTTACTTTAAGTAAATATTTTATATTATTGAACTTTTACACTTTATGATTATCCTTTAGTAGAAGAAAGGAACTTTCTATAACAGAATATACATATTTTTTTCTGTTGTTTTGAGTAATATGAAATTAAGTACTTAAGTAAATAGACACATTTTTCAATGCAGTATGTAAATTATTTATTAAAAATACCGTTCTGCTTGTTTATTAATAGTCTCCAAGTTTGCTTATTTGAATTATAAATTTCATTTTCGCATTATTTAGAAATAATTAGCAGTTTTGAACTACATCTTATTTTAGTAGTCCCTGAGATAACATAAAAAAAAGCTAAGAAAAAATACAAATTCTTAATATATACTTAAAAATCAACTTACCCCTTTTTAACTGTCGTGAGAACTTAGCAAAATGAAAACCAAAAAGCACTAACCACATTTAGACAACTTTAAAATTTTTGTCTAGTTGAGGTTAATACCAGTTAGTCTTTAGAAAAAAATCACAGTTTATCCAGAGAAAACTACAGCAAAGTCCGATCTAAGTGACGTAAGAACTTGGCCTATTTAAAACTAAAAAGCACTGACCACATTCAGACAATTTTAAAAATTTTGTCTAGCTGCAGTCAGTGCCATTTAGTCTAGGAAAAAATAATCGCAATTTATCCAGAGAAAAGTGCAGCAAATTTCCATCTTCATTGGTCTGAGAAAACTCAAAATCCACGTTACTGAAAAGTTTGCGTTGCGAGATGATTTCTGTTTACAACCTTGGAATGGAATGGGGAGGACAGGAAAAATACAAAAGGCAAACGAAAAAAAAAAAAAAAAACCAACTTCCGCTCTTCGATTGACCGTGAAAACTAGAATAGGGAAAGGTCCATTTCTCCCTGCGTATATCCTAGAAGGGGTGGAAAGCTCAGGAATGCACTCGGCCCCCACTTTGCCTGTGCTTCATGTTATGTGTACGCGTAAAGAAAGTCCGAGAAACTTTAGCTTTTAAATTATACACTTTAAATTAGATTGCGTGGAGAAAAAAAAAAGTGTTATTCTACTGCAAAATAGTTTATACTTCAATATCTGCAATGAATTAATCAATTAATTTTTAGAAAGATAAAGTACTATAATCAGCAAAAAATGGTTACTTTTATTCATTTTTAAGGAGATAAGAGCATTAAATTTTATTTAATTTGTAACAGCATTTTGCAATGTTGTAGCAAAACATGATTTTGGCGTAATTTTTGCTATTATTTTATTTGAACAGAAACATGACAAACAAGTTGTTCAAATAAATGCTATTACATTAATTATTCATAGTTATAATTTTAAAATGAAACTATTATTATTTTTTCAATTTATAATTATTCAGTATAGTGAATTAAAACTTTTATTTATTTATTTAATTTTATCATTATTTTTTTTAACAACAACAGCCAATGTATTATAAAAAAAAATTCCTCAACTTTAAATTGTGCCGATATTTTTATTTTTATGGAAATACGAATGAAAAGGTATTTTTTCTACTATTTTAATCCAATTTAATTTCAGAAAGTTTTGTTGTTTTGTAAGGCAAAAACACAGGAGTTAATCCTTAGGGCGTTGGTGAAATGAGCGGAAGAAGGCTTCTAGCGTTTGTTCCAATATATAAAACAATTAATAAGTAATAAAATTGGGGTTGAAAAGTAATTATAATAATTATTTGTTCCCTAATTTCATAAAAATCAACCATATTTCCTTCATTTTATAAATCTTAGATAATGTTTTGAATTTATATAAAATTTATAAAATATCCCCAATTTTTGTTCCAGAATTGGGGATACAACGGTGATTTGTCCTCAGTTCTATGTTCAAAAATCTGGTTAATTTATATAACCCATATTCACATTACATCTGGAGAAAATCACCCAGCATCCAAACTGTTGACAGATGCGCGGTAGACCGGAACCCTGGACCTTCACACTTCAACCAGCGGCGGATCCAGAAAAAAAATTCTGGAAGGGGTACAAGACAATTTTTGTCACATTTTCTTATAATGACTTGAATTTACAAAACAAGTCGATGCACTATAGTGTAAACTTCATTCGTCTGGGGGGGGGGTGGCTCTGGATCTACCAATTACTTCAACCATGTTCGGTTGTCTTATCCACTCGGCCATGGTGGGCCCTTTTGTGAACTTTTAAAATGCAGCGTTTAATGTTCTGCATTTTATGTATTTTATTTTTAATTAATTAATTAATTAATTTTATTATTATTTTTAAATTGGAAGTACTTAACAACTATCACTTTATATAAAATGAAATTATAGTCATTTATATAAGTGATAGTTGTTATTAAAGTTAATTATTTCAGTTGTGAATAACTAGACAGAAACTGCCCCAATTGAGGGGTGGTGGTAGGGGCTTAGAAACCCCTTCAATACTAAGTCATTTAAAACTGGTTAACTTATCTAACGCATATTCACAATATATCTGGAGAACACAACCAACATCTAAACTGTATATTGACAGATGCGCGGTAGACCAGAACCCTGGACAGGACCTCTTCCAGGACCCCTGGACAGGACCCCCTCCTTTTTCTCGCCTGTGAAGGAGGCACTTGAATCCTACGGGCTCAAAACATTGTAAATAGTAAGTATTGAAATCATAAATTAAAAAGAATTACTATAACAATATATATGTGCTGCTTGTGCTGGCTTTATACCGTTCAGTTTAGAAATTACACTTCTGGACCGATATCGGTTTTGACGTTTGGTGCAGTACATCGCCAAAATCACATGTTAACCCTAAAAGGCTAGCCGCTATCGGACCGTTGCATGCCCGAAATCAACTTTTATTTGCCTACGCCAAATCGTTTTGCCAGCACAGAACCGACACCGTCCCAATTACCATCATGCCAATGCCGACATCGAAACGGCACTGCCGATGACGGCCCATCCCTAACCCGATACGGCTGTGTTTGCTGGGATTACAGTCCACTAGTTATTTCCTGAGTTCTCGCGGACAAAGGGGTTTGACTGAGGAAAACCAAAACAATTTTTGGTCGAAACGTACGTGTCTACTTACCTGTAACATCTTATGTGTGTTTTTTACAAAGTTTTTATTTATTTTATCGTTTAACACCAGTATTTTGAGTGTTTTTCCGGGATTTACAATAGTTTGTTATTTAAGCGTTTTATACAAGACATCCTACTCTTGCGGTAAAACCCACGTTAAAACTTCTTATAATTTATGATGCTACGCAAAGAATATTATTTTACATTCCAGATTCCATTGTTATTAAAAATCGAACCCTCTCTGATGCCCTACTAAATAGCCGGAAAGTTAATTTTAGAACTCATTTCCTCAGAATAACAAGTTCAGTCTAATGTTCGCACGCTATTACTTCTCCCCCCTCCCAAGCTAAAACCTATCGGTAATTAATATCTTTCAAATCTACCTATGAAAGAAAAGAAGAAAGGAATAATGCTTGAGATTATGGCGCATTTGAACTCGTCGTTGAAAAAATTGGCTCTTGATATGCAAAAAGTTGGCCACCCCTGATGTAAAAGAGCAAGATATTTTCACAAAGTACTAAATGTTTTGTACATATTTAAATAATTTTCAATTTTAAAAGAAACCTACAGAATGTTACGTTTACCTTTTTTTCTAAAAGGTAAACAAAAGAAAATTGATTACCGTTGAATGCAAGGGACACGTTTTGCAAGATTTTTTGAAGATGAGCCTTTTCAGATTTATACAGTTAAAGAGAGTCAAAATGAAGTAATTTTTTCCTATTCACATGCCATAATGCATTTACAGTTATGGAAACTAATTTTTGCAACAAGTAATCACAAATGATGACGCATGAATACCATACTTTAAGAATTCATTTTCTTTTCATTTGCCTTTGTGCATACCCTTAAAATATGATACAAAAGTTCGAAAAGTTATGTAGCTTAAAAATTATATTTATTCCTAACAATTATCTGATGTTTTAAAACATCTAGAACTGATCTAGAACAAAAGAGATGATTGTCTTGGATGTATAGACTTGATCCATTAATTTCGGAGTAAGATCGATTGGGAGGGCATAGCGCTGTCTGTGACCTTTTTGTTCAGCAATTTAATGGCACTAGTTGTGATAAGTTTAGATGCAATATTAAAATACAGTGATTCCTAGATCATATAATAAAAAAAGTCTAGGAAAGTTTTATACGGATTAAGGAAACAAAAGCTAAAAATTTATTAAATGCCATAAAGCTATCCATTAATTCTTTTACTGCAATGCAATATATTTGCGAGATGACACTCTGAAATTTAGCTTTGAATTTTATAGTAGGAAAACTGTTGTGAAGAGATTGCACAGTAGTACCCCGCCCGGGTTGTGTAGTGGCTAGAGAATTATTCTACCATAACACGGATCCGGGTTCGATTCCCGGCGTAGGCTTGGTGTCATTTCGTCCGCTCATTCATAGAAAGTAACGCTGGCCTATCCATCAGATGCATCCTTAATAAAGTGACCATAGTATTTCCGGCCTAGAAGTGGTCAATGCCTATAAACGGGTAATGCTCTGCATTAAAAAAAAATCAGTAGTGTTGGGCATAGGGATATTCCATGTTCTAATTGAAAGAAATGTAGGTATCCGAAAGGTTCAGTTGATCCCGGTCCTACAGACAATAAAATAGTTTCGAAAATTTACTGATAAATGAAACAGAAAATGTATAATTTAGTAATAGCATAGGATAACATCCACTATCAATAAAATTGTACATGACTTGATTTTATAAGAACTGTATGAAATAACACATTTGTGAGGTTACGGCACTGATTTTTATACACTCATGTCCATAAATTAAGGTTAATGAAGTTCAGGCAAAGAAAGAGAAAGAAGCAAAACAAATTTGACTTATTTGTAAAGTCTATTTATTAAACAAAAAGTAAAGAGCAAAAAAGATGCTATATGTTTGACATAATTAATAAAAATTGCAAGTTTTACTCCCTTGACCAAATTTCAAAAAAGAACCTATTTACAAAAAACTGTATAACATGGATAGTAGGATGGTTAATACGGAGTATGTCTTCCGGACGATGCAATACAGGCCTGACAACGCCTAGGCATGCTGAGTATCAAATGATCAATCTGATCTTGGGGAATATTACACCACTCATCAAGCAATGCACTCCGAAGTTCCGGTAGACAGGTGGGAGGGGGTTGACGGGCTGCAATTCGTCGGCCAAGCATATCCCACACATGCTCTATAGGATTCAAGTCCGGTGAGTATGCTGGCCAATGCATACGGGTGATATCCTCCGATTGAAGGCATTCGTCTACAATGTTTGCACGGTGAGGACGGGCGTTGTCATCCATAAACACAAATTCAGCACCCATGGCGCCCCGAAACAAACGTACATGTTGTTCCAGAATGACATCCCGATAGATGTGGCCTGTCATCGTTACACTCTGAACATGCAGATCAGTTCTGGAACGAAGAATAATTCCTCCCCAAACGAGCCATCCTGCACCACCGTAACGGTGTCTTTCAATGGTGTTCTCTTGGTGGTAACGGGTACCTGGCGCTCTCCAGATGAATGTCCGGCGAGAATCAGACTCCAAACTAAACCTGGACTCGTCGGAAAACATCACACAAGACCACTTTTGCGGTGTTCACAATGCATGCTCTCTACTCCAGGTTAATCGCAGGCGACAGTGAGTTGCAGTAAGTGGAACACATCTGACAGGCCTACGAGCATATAGACCAATGTGCCCTAAGCGTCTGTACACGGTCTGCCTTGAAACTGTCGTACCGGTAGCTGAAGAGAGCTGACGAGACAGGTCTGATGCTGTACTCCGTCTGTTTCTTTTGGCAGTAACTGCCAAATAGCGGTCCTCATTCGGCGTTGTAACTCGGGGGCGACCTGTGCTGTAACGTCTACTCACATTACCATCATCTTGGAATCGTTGCCAAAGCCTGGAGATGACACTCTGGGCGATTCCAAGTTCCTCGGATACTTCCAGCTGGGTACGTCCACATTCCAGTCGTCCGATAATTCTGCCACGTAAAACATCATCCAAATGCCTCCTTTGTGCCATAACTATGCGGTTTTTGCACTGAAAGGCTTTCGCAGCGCTTGTGAACAATTTTACTTCTTTGCCACCATTCCTTATATACCCCTCTCTTACACTCTCGTCAGTGTGACGTACCATCCACGCCATCTGGTGGTTTCCTGTAATTTGCATATTCTTCTTCAAGATGTGTGTGATCATTCCACAGGTGAAATTTTTATTTTAGAGATCAATTTCTGTGTGATTCTGAATTATCCTTAATTTATGGACATGAGTGTAGTATAGTAAGCACTGTGTATATAGTACACATCTTTGATACAAAATGATTAAAAAATTTCTAAAGAACCAAAAACGGCAACAATTGCAATCCAACGGTGATCAATTCGCAGTTCGACAGTTCTTTATTTTTGCGCGAAATCTGGGACATTTACATCTTTCTTGTATTTTCATACATTTATCGGTAGTTTATAAAGTACATGCCTTTACGGAGGTTGATATTCTCTTTCATATGTAAGTGTGCTATTAAATCACTGCCTATTTAAGGTAAATCGAAAGAACTTTAAGTTTACCGAAATTTTGTCTTTTAATATATTTTCATGATCATTTTATAAAAAAAATTTAGTTTTATGCAATTATCGATTTTTCTTATCGAACGATGTATAAATTTTAAGGGGCTACTAGATAATTTATTTCATTATTTTTTAGAGAAAGCTGTATTGTTTATCCAGCTTGAATCGCAGATATTGTTAATTGAAAAGATGAGTGGAGGAACACAGTTCAGTAAGTTTGGGATAATCAGCTGTAAAGTGACAGGAATGCGCTTTCTAAAATATATCTAGGGCATCTTCATGTAAAAACTAACTTATGACAAAAAATAGATCGAATCAATAAACGAACAATATTTGGTGCATCCATTAATATGTTCTTACACCCGGAAATCTCCATATTTTTTTAAATTATGTCACTTAACACGTTTCACTCCGCTCTTCAAATTTTGCCTTTAATTTTAAACGCAAAATTGCCCTGAAGAACTCGCAAATTTTTTTGGACTCTCACTGAATAACAGTTAGACAATCTTCATATAAATTAACATCGAATACTTAAGTTTGAATTGAAAATTAACTTCATTTAGTCGATTTCTTCAGGTAAGCAAATTTCATAAGGTATTTAACTTATTTTCGCAGTAAGTAAATTATCATCCTCATGTTAAGGCCTATAATATAAAAACATCTCCTGGTCAATTTAAAAGTATCTGCAGAGGGGTATCTGCCTGGGGGGAAGCCATGGACAGAGGATTTTTAAAGTGCTCTAGCATGTATTTACCTTGCAACCTTGAGAAAACTTAGACCAAGAGATCCACAGACGCCAAAGGCCAGAGGCCCGACATTAGGCCAAAACTCTGGAGTTTCACACTTCAGTCTTCTACCATCTTCAATGATTCATCCGTACGGATGGTGGGTCTCACGAAACTGCAGTGATGGAGACATCAACTACAATTTTTTAAACATACACTTTATGAAAATTGTTTGATGCCAAGAAAAAGCACAAAGATGAATAATATATTCACAAATACCTGTTGAAAGTACCATGCATATGTATTTAAATTTTGTCTTTCAATAAACATTCCTTTAAGAATAGTAGCAAATTTTGATTTTAATTGCTCTTTCGATATTTAAAGCTATCCCATTTCCCACCAGGTGTTTTAAACTGGGTTTTTCGGGAAGTTAAATAAATAACCCTCTTATAAAGTATTAATGCTAGTTATGATAAAAAAAAATTAGTGGTAAGATTGAGAAGGGAAAATGAAAACGTGCAAAATATTGTCGTTACATTCTAAGAATGTTTTTTTCACAGGACCATCAAGCATTTTGTCACAACTAAGGCCCGAATTACTAATTATTTTATTATGGGAGCACCCAGTGGTACCTCCTATGAAAGGGTTGGACAAGTTAACATCTATGACCAAGATGTTATTCGAACCCTGGACCCGAGGTTTGATAGAATGGTTCTTAAGCCACTACACCACCTAAGCAGCATTCCGAGAAGGTATAACTCTACAATAATTTACAGTAGTGCTTTCATTGTTTTTTGTAGCTCAATCGTGTGATTTTATTTTTTTCTTATGTGTACATTCCTAATTCTTTCAGAATATTGAAACCAAATAAAATTAAACAGATACTGTACGAAGCAACTTCTCTTAACCTACATTTAATCCATATCTTACTATATTACTCTGAAAAAATGTTTTTTCATTACTCGAAAATATTTTTCCATCTAGTATTCTGTTTTTTTATGTAAAGTGTTAGAACTTGTTTTTTAATTATTTGTGACAAGTGTTTTCAAAATAAGAGAAATCGCTTTTCATCCTGACATATGCTACGCGATAGCTGATTAAATATATATATTTTTTCTTTTTTTTCTGTGAGATTTCTACAATACGTGACATAATCAACAATTTTGTGAATGTAAAGGCAATTTTTTACGTCAGGAATTCAAAAAACAATATCTGCAAAAATGTATTCCTGTGATGGTTCGATTCAATTTTTTTTCGTTTGATACGTTTTGCAGAAAGTGGGCAACTCACATCAAATAAATGTGTCTTCTAGAGATTTTCAGATATTTACACGGATATTCTAATCACATATTCATCAGAATGAGACAGAGATTCTCAATAATCACCTTCTCATTGAAGGGAGCTTCCGCTAAGAAGACTTCAAAACCCACAAACAGAGCGTGCGCGTACACAGACCACACTTCTAAAACACTGATAAGTAGAGTATCGAACTCATTACTTTCCTAAGTTTAATACACTAATTACCAGGCTACTAATTGGCGCACCTGACCACGTGGGGGGTGAGGCCTGCGCTAAAGTACCACGTCATCGCGACCCTGGATTCTGGAGTGCAGAAGCGTATACGCTGGCCTAGCGGTCAGTCTGACACAGTCCAGGCGGTGTTCAGTCCCAGAGCAAGCTTGATTCTCATTTTATCGACCCAATCAAGGTATGAAAGGCTAAGTCAAACTTGACCATCCCCAATCGTAGTTTAGACCTGTGGCACGGTAGCAAAATATGCTGATTATTACAATACTAGGCTTCTTACTATGACAGTTTACTATGAAAATAACTAAAACTTGACGTGACATAAATGTGACACCGAATCAGCAGAAATGGGATTTACATGAGGCTAATCAGTAAAGACTCCAAAATAAGCATCTAAGTCAAGGACAACTTAAGTTTGAAACGTTTCAGAATATCTACTTTAGATCAAGTGGGGATTAAACATTTTCAGATCAGTGTTGTTTTATCTATACTAAAAATTACCGGACACACTATACATAGATTTTAAAAAGTCATTTAAACTATTGATTGTGATACTTAAATAAAGCTTAATGTAATATTTTAAATCTACAAAAAATGTTAAAATATAAAAATGGAAAACTTAAAAAACTCTAGAAAATAATTAAAGATAATATTCTTAAAAAAACTAATAAGTTGTTATATAGACAAAAACAAAAATAAAATAAAATAAAATAAAATAAATGAAGAAAGAAAAGGTATGTTCAGTAGAATTTTGAATATTTTGCAAAATATAAAATAAGTATTTTACAGATAAATTTATTGATTCGTCTCCAAGTAGTTAAGAAATATAGAATTAAAAATAATTCCTATCTTAAAAGATCAAAACACGCAAAAAATTCTTTTGAGCTCCTTTATTATAAGTGTCGTCGAATATATCATTGGTAATTTAATATAATTTGTTATCAAAACATACAATATTCGCTACAGAAAACATATTCATGTAGAAATAATCTTTCTTTCAAAAGCAGAATTGCTTAGTTTTGCTTTATTATTGTGAAATATTGTTTTAATTAAATCTTCCTATTTGAATTAATGAATTTTTTTCAAATAATATAAGACTTTTTACATAAAAAACTATAATTTTGTTCTTTATTAAAAACATTTCAAAAATATATCTTATGAAGCATAGGACTTCTTTTGAAATGTAAGAAAAATTGTGAAGTTTTGCAGATATAAACTGACTATAAAGCATTTAAAAAGAAACCATACATATACGAATGTACTAAAAAATTCTTTATTATATGTCACGGTGCTTTGAATAAGCTTTTTAATATGCGTGAATATCTTATAAGTAAGTACTGTAGACAGAAAAGTAGAACAGTGCTTAGAACATAAGTTTACACATTTTAAGAGGAAAACTGAATAAGTGCAACTTCTGAGTTCTAAGAGAGTGCTGTGCACAGCGATTTAATAAATGGATGTATGAGTTTTCTTAATTTCATCATATGCAAGAATTATTATGTTTTCTTTGAAAATTCCAAACTTTTTTAAGGTGAGCTGTTTGCATGAAGAAAATGAAATAACTTAAACCTTTTTCAGCCATTTTCTTTGTCTGCTTGTCTTCATCGGTCTTCACTTTCACATTTTAGTTACCACAAACCTATAATTTCATACATAAAAAATTACGATGACATTCAAGTACCTATTTCCAATGAATAATATGAGTATAACATTTATATAATCTTTGTAGAGTACATGACAAATAAATATAATTAAATTATAATATGATATTTATTATAAAATAACTTATAATAAAATAATTATACAATTATTTACAATAAAATAACTTATAATATGATATTTATTATAAGTTATTTTATTGAATGATAGAATAGGAAAACTAACACATAATTTTACTCAAGCCGATATAAATATCTCATATTTAAATACGAAATCTAAAAGACGCAGTGTACACTTTATTCTTTCTAGTAATTTTCGATTACGCAATGGCGGATTGATAGCATGGTGAGTCCTGCATGTTCAAGCAATACTTCTAGAATGCCGATTACAAGTCTCTGACTTGGAATTGGCTCAAAATTTAGAGACCACTCATGGGGGTAATAGGTTGGTCTGCCTAATAGGCGTCCCCCATAGTAAAATGACCAACACATGCGGCTCTCATTGTTGTCAAGCCTGCAATAGGCCGCTGACCCGGCCATTAGAAAGTAAAAAACACTATGAGTTACAGATTATATTACTTGACAAAACTTTTGCAATAAATAATTTTTTTATTTATTTATATTTGTATCATTAAATTGAGCATTTCTCGAAACTTTGAAACAAAACGTTTGAATTTGTTGGGCAACTACATGTGAACAATAACATATGTTTCTTTATCACACTACCGAGCATGCCTCTATAAAAAAGATTCCCGCCGTTATGTGAAAATACTATTTTCTCCTTTATGGTGCCCAGTAGGTGTTAGGATGATTTAAGACAAAGGATATGGGGGCTAAAAATCATGAATCTGGACAATTAATCACAAAGATGAATTGAATCTATGACATCCGTAAGAGCATCTCGCAACTGAAATCCTTTGTTGCATTTTATGATGCAGAAATAAAAGTATGATGAAGAACTTAACAAACCTACTGATATTTTACGTTTTCAGTTTGCCAAAAGTGCATTACATTATAAGATAACTAAATATTTAAAATGAATATACTGAATAAAAAATAGTTGTTTTAAAGTAATTTGCAATTGCAAATGAAACATAATCTACGCTATGTAAATAAATATTTCATAGTACATTTTTTTAACGACTATGGTGAGGATGATGGTATCATAATTTCACATTTATTAAAGTTCATTAAATTAGAAAAAAATATATACATAACGCTCTCCAAAATTTTTAGCCTTAAGTTTTATATTAGAGCTTAAATATAAGTTTTGAAATTTTATCGTACATTTTATTTCTTCATGCAATCGAAAAGGGAACTTATAATGAGTGTGTGTGAGCGTATGTGTGTGAATAGGTATTATAAAGTCTAATTAAATATATCTTTGGTCTAATAAACTAAATATATTTGTGGAGTAACTTGTAAATTAATATACAGAGCGATTATAATAAAACTCTTTGAAAAAAGAATCATTAGTCAAAATGATCCCAAATTTTAGCTAAATATTGCATAGAAATATCATAAAAAAAGCTTCTAATTGTATTAAAGAATGCGCTGTAAGCGTCATATTATGCAAACTAAAAGATACTCATATGCGCGACACACTGCATTTGTTATGAAAACGCGGGGTACGTCTCGTTCTTTTCACATTGCATCTGTAAAGCTTGCCAAGAATCTCTCAGTGAAGGATTTGCTTGTGTAACTTTTTAACAAGAACGGCGAGTTGAAAGAAATTCCTATAATTAAAGGATATGAAAAAAGTCTGTGACCCGATGTATGCGAAGAAATCTGAAGTAAATAGCTAAGAAATTCGGAAGGACAGTTTAAAAAAAAGTGAACTATGGCAGTGGAAGAAAACCAGTTGCTCAGACGGCAGTAAAGATGTGGCCAGAACATTAAAAGAAAGGACGGGCAGTATTGTGCAAACCTTCTGAGAATGGGGAATTCGTCCGATCTCTCGACCTGCATGCGAGCATGGTGCATAAAGTTTTATCCCGCAATATCCCGCATTGCTATTCATGCAAAACCGCCATGGAATCAATGAATCATGGAGCCAATCATGGAATTGCTTCTTGCTGGCCTGTCAGCAAGACACACTTTTTCTCTAGAATATTTTGCTCGCATAGAAGAGAATAATAAATTGCCGTGGAACAAATTTGGGCACAGGCGAAATTTATTTCTATCTCCTAGGATTTGTCAACACACAAAATTGGAATACATTCCCAGAAACACCATTGCAGCTTCATTCTGAAAAGATACCTGTGAGGTGAGGGTCGACGGCATCTTTTATTTTGCAGCGCCATTTATTTTTGAAGCGATGGGGCCTGTAGGTCCCGTTACCCGTTCAGACAATCGTAAACGGAGTCTTTTGCTCAACTTGGCCATTCCAACACTTCAATAGCGTTCATTTCTGTATGGAATCATTTTTACGCAAGATAGGTCTCCTTCGCACATTGCAAAGAAGTGCTGCAATTGCACAGGAAGAATTTCGGAAATGATAGAATTTTATCAGTCTTAGATCACAGGACTTCAATTCTTGTGATTTCTTCCTCTGGGTTTCTCGTAAGACTTTCAAAAGCTTCGAAGGGTTTTCTGAGAGAACTTTTAATTTCGGCATAATTGTTTTATGCACAAATATATGAGTGTGTTAAAAAGTTTCAGAAACTGATGCTCATCTACAAATGACAAGGATAATCATTGGATATCATTATAATTAAAAACACTTCATGAAAGTCCATTAAAATAAATCTTAATGACAGGATTTTTTTTTGGCATATATCATAAAGACTCAGATTCAAGAGAGAGTAATATGCATAGCGCAGAGAAACCAATTATGAATACAGAACTGGAGCATTTCCTACTCAGCTATACAAGTTTCTATTTTCCCTTTCTACTTCTCTAGGCAAATGACATTATGATGGAGAACAAAGGATATGAGCGGTTGGAAGGTGCGGAGCTCAACTATTTATCATAAAGACAGATTGATTCAGTGACACTAACCATTATGGGATCCTATATCATCCGGGAACAATTTTATGGACTACAGTGCGAACTTGCGCTATAAATCTTAAAACATCAGGCGACAGAAGGGAATGCACGTGTGTGTGAGTTATTCCTTTGCATCTGTGTGGATGAATTTCTTATAGTTTCATGCATATTTTACCGTTTGAGATTTCGAATAGAATTCATGAGTATTGTAGAGCGGAATATATTTGTCAGTTTTGAATCAATATAGGGAAGGAATGCATAATGTTTGAATGGGAATATTTATAGATATTTTAACTATGTATGGAGTGTAGATAACTTCACAAATGTTTAGAATTCGCTTCTGTGGATCGTGCTGAAAAGAAGTTTTTTAGTTCATTTAGAGCAGTAAAATAACGTTCAATTTTTTAAAAACATCATTAAAGAATCTTTTGCATGTAACAAAAAGTAGTCACATTGGCAAACATATAGAATTTTTTACAAAAGATCCTTTTTTATGCATAGGATTAAAAAATATTTTTTTTTACTAAACCTTTTAGTAAAATGTTAATAGCGACATTTGAGTAAATATACAAACTGCTTTTCATTTATTAACTTTTTCGTTGTTATTTCAGAAAATACAAACATGAAAATAGATTTAATATTTAGCAAACATCAATATTATATACGTTAATTATCTGAAGGAGATACGAAAACTCTAAGTTGACATCAAACAGGAAAAATTCTATTTCAGTTACGTGATTAAACTTTTAATTTCGTAGCAGAAAAATACTTTTTTACAACACAGAATATAATAAGATCTTTCTTATGGCAAGTACTAAAATTTTATAGCTGATTTATCATATTGTTTTTATATCCTTTGCCTGTCGTCACACAGATTTTCGAAAGATAAACTTCGTAAATCAAGAAACTTTCTTGTTATCAGTAAAGTAATATATTATTTAAAGAATTTATGACCATAACCTTTTGGTTTTGAGTCAACTTTAAGATTATATTTATACTTAAAAATAATATACAATACTTATATTCCAGCCTCAATTCTATAGTCTAAGAGATCACTCTAATAAGGTACTTCTGCATCAATCCAGAGCAACAAATTACAAGGGCCATCCAAAAAGTGAGTTACACTCAAACAATGTAGATCAAAAAACACTTTATTGAGGAGTGCGCTACAATAAAATATGACACACATACAGCACGCTATTTCTCTACATAATCTCCCAGTCACTGCAGACATTTGTCGGGACGTTCCACCAATCGTTCGATTCCTTGACCATAGAATATCGCTCCTTGGCCCCAGAGCCAGCTTAGAACAGCTGTCTGAACCTGGCTATCGTTGGAAAATTGTCTTCCACACAAATGGTCTTTGAGTTTCCCGAACAAGTGAAAGTCGCAGGGTGCCAGGTCGGGACTGTACAGTGGCTGCTGCCAGACCTCCCATCCAAATCCCCCTCTTCAAGTACGCACAACACCAAATCCTGTGTTGCGGGTGCCCTGTGAGGTCTTGCATTATCATGCAAGAGGACAATGTCTTTGCTTGAAGCGTTTCACCCACAAAAAAAACGTACTGTCCCGCGTACTTCAACGTTGGAGTAAGCTTCCAGTTTACGTGCCATTTCCTTCTCCTACAACGCACCAACGGTTGTCACTATCCGCCCTACTTGGAGGAACAAGTTTAATTTACTTTTTGAGTGCCCCTTGTACAAGGAGCTGGGCCAGAACTTCAGTTAAATCATGATAAATGTTATTAAACGTACAAAAAAGTAAAACCAAAGTACATCACTAGTGTCACCGTTTTCAAATTTAACCTTAAAAATCAATTACTAATTACAACAAGTATATTCTGTATTGTTTCATGACTTTTTAAGGAAAAAATTGTGGTATGACACAGCACACTTATGTTTCGCTGAAAGTCTTAAAATATATGTTTAAATTTGAATCAATAACGGCATTTTATAATAATAAGATGCATTTCCTTATCATATTCAAACATTCATGCAAAAACTTTATTTAAACAGTTGCTCAAGTGTTGTGACGTATATTTATGGTAGATTAAAGCTTTCGTGTTTAACATAAATTTGTCACTACCTTCTGGAAGAGAATTTATATGATCGAACATGGAAGGAGCGTTTGGAAGAGAAGCGTTCAGCGCAAAATATAATTAAGAAGAAAGGGTTCTCGTTCTGATATACATCATTTTATAGATGGAGGAATTTTTTTTCCACATCTCAAACAATACTTTTAGTTTATGAAAAGCGATCACGCAAGAGTTTCATATATACAAGAATTTATGTATAACATTTCAGTGCCGTAACATGTTGATACAGATAATGCATTATGTAGGGTTTTCAGCTACAGGAAAAATAAACTTTTTTTTTGTAAACATACTTTACACATAAAATATATTTGATGAATATTTTAATCAAATGACTGTTTTGAAGAAATCTCCCAAAACTCGTCGAATATCCGTATCCGCCTATGTAATATTTCTACATTTTAGTATTGATAAATCTTCAGTAAATGTAACTTTTTAAAGCATAGGTAAAGCTCAGTAAGTTTCTATGGAATGAAATTAAAAGTAATAATACTTGAAAAGTGTAATACCGTTAAAACTGCGATTAAAAATACATGACACAAATTTCATATGCAATAGTGGGATTTTAATGGTATGTGTAACAAATTTTGAATATAAATATATAGGAACAAATGTTTAATAACTTTAAAAAAGACAATTTTACTATTTTTTTAACGTTAAAAAATATGCATAAATGCATATGTATTGATCTACTGTATTCTTCACTCGGCACAAAATGTAAGCATATTTATCTTAACAAGTACGAAACACAAAACTTTTTATTTTGAAGAAGAAAATAATTTAATGTTAAACAAGCATAGTTATTTAAAAATTTTTTCTATTTCACGAGTTAAGAGCGTAATACTTTAAATCTAATTATAAATAAGAGTGTGAAAACAATAAAAATTTTCATTTTTTTTTCTAATTTACAACTAAATAGCATTAAACCTTTAGACCGAATAACGTTTGTAAACCCAAAAACTTACAAATTTTAGAATACCGAGGATTTAACTTTAATTGTGTATTTATCATATAAATTAAAAAGCTAATGAAGTTTTAAATAAAGTAAAGAAAAAAGAAAATAATGCTTTCTTCTAGACCATAATTTGCATTTTACTTTTTGAAGTCACATCACAAATTACTTACATGAAAAGGAACTAAGCATATTTGTTCTCTTTGTAAACAGGCAGCAGTGCATTCTTAAGTTTAAAAAATACTTGATCAAAACAAAATTATCAAAATGGTTTCTAATTAATACTTTTGCAGGGAAAATTTACTTCAAAAAGATTTCAAATAAAACTCTCCTTGATTTAATTATGATAATTTTCAGTTTTTACAACTCAGAAAGTTTAATGGAATTCAAACAATGTATTCTTAAAAATTTTTGTTGAAATTTTTTTTTTCGTTAAAAAAGTTACAAAGTTTATTTTATATTAAAGGAGAAGCATCATTTGAATCACTGAATTAAATATGTACAATTCTCGGAAAATGGTTTTAGAAAATAAATTTAAATTATATTGTGTGCTTACATACAAAGTGTCCAAAAAAGTGGCATCGTCTTTTAATTCTTTATCTATTTGAGATAAGTAGGTCGTATAAGTTGGAAAAAGTTGTTCAAAATAAAGTATTAAAAAAGGCCATGAAAAAAAAAATCCTATAGTTAATTTTCAAACAGTTACACTTTTTAAATTTTTATACTATCACCGAACAAGAAATTCCATATTAGTAAAATTTGCCTCCATACACTAAACATCTGATTCACAAAATTTCAGCCTTTCATCATAAATCGTCCCTATCTTTAAAAAATGATGTTCCGGCTGTATATATGAATTGATAGAGTGGAAAAATACGCTTTGTTTCGTAATACCTGTACGACACCTGAAATGCGATCATGCGATGCTTCCTTCATCTTATTTTTTCATTCGAGAGTCATTTAAAAGTGGTTTAAGTCACCATATATTTATCTTCATACTTCTGACAGCTTCACCAGTATATCACCTCATTAGTATATGGGGTATATTGCAGCAATAGGGATTTTTTTTTTTGTACTGGGGTCGTATAAAAATAAAAAAACTAAATTTTTGAAATTTAATGAGATAAAGTTTTTCTTAACGGTGTATTATTTCCGACCTTATTTTGAACAGTTTTTCAATATACATTGCCCACATATTTCTAATAGATAAAAGAGTTAAAGCCCGTTATCCCTTTTTTGTGAACTATGTATATATATATATAACGCACAACATATATATAATTAAATTTTTTATTATTTGTAAGGTGATAACCTGATATAGTTTTACAGAGAAATCTTGTGGGTTAAGACTGTTTCTTCTTGGGATATTTATACATACGAAGAGTAGTAATGAAGATGAATGACTTATTCTTGTTTTCAGTATTCCATCCTTCTAAACTGATATATCTGTTGCGATTTCACTGAACAATCGTTACATCTTTTAGCATAGAAGTCTGTCAATTAAAACTGCATACTGTACTGGGTAGTCATTCTTTGAACGCGTTTTTCTGACTTGAATAAATTTTAGACAAGAGAAAATTAATAAGTGTTCCTATGGCTTACAAAATAATGCTTCCTATTGAAAACGGTGTATTATGTAATGGGTTTTTTTTGTGTTTTGGATCACCCAAAATATTTCTAATGCATTAGTCTGTACGTCAGTTAACAGACACTAATCTATTTCAAGCAAAATAAAATGAGTATACAGATGGTGTACAGAAACTTATAAAATACTTACTCATCATTGAAAATAATGAGAATTTGCAGCTCTTTTATAAGGTCTCACAAAAGTTTTGTATACAGTATTCTTGAGGTTATGCTCCGAATCTCGCCAAATCATCATAAAGTTAACGATACGTCGCTGAACTTGGCTCTGAAAACACTTTTTAAAATTGAATTTTAAAAAATGCTTGTTAATTTTAAGTGTACGTAATTATGTAGGTTTACCGAAATTATATTTTTCAAGAATGTTGAAAAACAATTACTTTAAGAAATTCAGGAAGTACTGTTCGGCATGCTTCTAAATATTTTTACTCATTACTGCTGCATTTGTAAGGAAAGTAAAAAGTTAAACAGTTTCTGTTTCGAAAAAATGAATTTATTGATTTATTGATGCAAAATTGCTGTAATTTTTTCTTAAAGAAGAATTAAATCCAAAAGCTTCGCTATCCTTTGATCCGAAAACTAGCTTCTATGAAGAAATTTAGAAGAAAATTTAAATGAATAGAAAAAATTTAAAACCCTGAAGGGCTCTTCTATATTTCCCATGCATTCATACACAGTTTATAACAAAAGTGAAAATGGTGCATTTAACAAAACATATATGACGTGTAAATGTATTTATACATAAATTAGCTGCAGGGCTCACAGGAAAATTGAAAACTGTGCAGACAAGATACGCTTCTAAAAAACCCAAGTAAATAAAACATGTAATAGAAATAATACATTGAAATAGAAATTTTCTTAAGTTAAATTTTATACGCCCTTTTTCTATTTTTGCTATCTTCGGGTATAATAAATGTCTATTTTTAGAATAGTTAAGAGTTAAATAAGCATCTCGGCACATTTAAAAATTATGTTTTATTTTCTTTTCTTAAATGAAATTTAAACAAAACGGCGTTAAAATTTTCAAACTTAAACTGAAGTACGCCTAAATACTTCTATACGTGACTAATGCAATTTATCTTGTATTTGACTCAATGTAAAATCAACAGACTGTCTAGAAAATAATTAATAATTAATTTTTCCATTTTAATATGCTATAGTGGTTTGACTTTTTAAGCAAAATACTTTAAATTATTGAAAATAATATTTAAAAGCTAAATAATGCATGCAAAATTTCAAAATAAATCTAGTTGATTAAAAATGCAACAAGATAATGTATCTGATGTTCACAGTCTATTCTAATTTTTGGTTTTGAAATTTTTTACGGATTATTGAATTCTGAAATTTTAAATGCGCAATACCTTTGCAATTTAAGTTCTCACATACTTGAAAATTTGATGAAATTCTACTAATTTCTACCGTGATAAATTTTACTTCATTTCATTCTCTAGATAATTTAATATGTATTATACCAGACAAAATTACATCTCTTTGAAACAGTGAGCAAGTTGAAATGAAAACTCGCAGGCTTTCAGATAGTGCATGTACTTATTTGTTATTTTTATAAAAAAAAAACTAACTGATAAATCATTAGTTATATTGAGCAGTGATTCGCAGTACAATCCTCTAAAATACAAATAGCAAAAGCTTGCAGATATGGAAGATAGGAAATGAATGTTATAAACGATTCTCCACAGTATTTCCCCCGACTGCACAGATCAAGCAAATAACAATGAATCATGTTACTGAGTCACTAAGGCATCTGCTGAATACTGTAAACACTGGTTCATATGCTATTATTTGAACAAAAACAGAAGACAAACAGATAAGGTAAATTAAAGTAGGCAATAACTTACTGAAAAGCAGTACAAAGCATTTTGACGCCGTGTACGTAATCTGAACGACAACCAACAACGTATTCTTCTACCCAGATTCCGCACATTGTATTCTCATTGTACTGAACTCAGAAAAAATAAAAATGTCCCTCATTACCCTTTAATAAAGACTTATACCTGTAGCTTTTTCATATAACTTATTTATATTACTTTTAACCTTACCGAAGTAATTTTCGTATGAATGCGTAACGAAGCATTTTGTAGAAGTTGCAGATCGTTATCATGTTCCGTTATTCAACTCACTCTACACATGTATTCTCAATGTACTGAACTCATAAAAAATAAAAATTTCCCTCATTACCCTTTAATAAAGACTTATACCTTTAGCTTTTTTGTATAACTTATTTATATTGCTTTTAACCTTACCGAAGTAATTTTAGTGTGAATGCGCAACGACGCATTTTTGTAGAAATAGCAGATCACTATCACGTACCGCTATTCAGCTCACTCTACACAAAACACATCTCCTATCATTTTAAAATCTTGCGATATGTACCATAAAAGAAGCAGAAGTTGAAGAAGAACTGAATATACATTTGCTGATTTCGCGAAAATGATATATTTTAATGGGAAAAAAAACTACATGAAACTATGAATAGAAATGGATATATTAAAATTTCTTTTTTGTGTGTACACACAGCAGATTGAGGAAAGAATTCACGTACCTCGGAGATCATAAAATTTCTTTTTAAAGCTTTTTCGAGGACAATTTATAAAAAAGAGCATATGATAAAGGTAAAACTGCATTAAAAAGTTTTGTGAACGATATTGTTTTTACTAGGATATGCTAGTTTTATATAAAAAAATTTTAAACACACAATAATTACTATTTTAAAATCAAAGGAAATGCTGTGAACACGTTAAACGGTTCGAAATTATGAATGATAGCATATCCCATATTTTAACCCAGAAACTGGAAAGGAATATTAATGTATGTTCACAAGCAGGTACAAACAGTACACAACCATGAATGTTTAGTTCAACCGAACTAAACTACCCTTGCATGTGCTGCAATCAAAGTCATGCTTTCTGACCTTTTGTCTTTTTGTGTGGCTTTGCTTCACGACAAAGTGTAGCCGCATACGGAGCAGTTTTGGTGGAGTGTGCTGGAATACCTTCCGTACAGCTCTGACCTTTCACCATGTTATTTTCACAACTTTGGTCCTCTAAAAAATACGTGGACGGATCGACACTTTCACTTGGGCAATGCAGTCATGGACAATGTTTGAAACTGGTTTAAGTTTTCTGCAATCCAATTGTCTGCAATACAAAATCTTTCTAAGAACGAGGTTTTCGCCACTTGGTACAGCAGTGGGACGAGTGCTTCTGCAATTTTGATGATTACACTTGAAAATAAATAATACCTTTTAATTTTGTGGCTGCTATCCCGTTTTCATTTGATCCACTCTTATATTTATTTCACTTTTTCAATTTTTAAGGGCCACAATTTACACAATTTATTAATTCTTCAGGGAATCGTTCATGTGGTTTCTTCAAAGCAACACGTTAACATATTATTGATATGGAAAAAAATACTCAAAACACTGGTGTTAAACGATAGAATAAATAAAAACTTTGTGAAAAAACACACATAAGATGTTACTTGTAAGTAGATACGTACGTTTCGACCAAAAATTCTTTCGGTCTTCCTCAGTCAAAGCCCATAGTCACTCAGAACAGAGGGAATTGTTTTCAGTTCCCTTTGTTCCCTCTGTAATTCACATATAAAAGTATACTCTACTCAGTAAAAAAAGTCACATTTCTGCACATCAAAGACTGTATTTCTAAACAAAAAGGAAAGTTAGTTCTTACCTTATAAGAGATATGATAAAACCGAGTTTTTTGATGAATTCTACTCAAACACGTAATACACCGATCTCTTAAGTATAGCTATTGCTTCTTCTTGACTTGACCCAACTATGTGTTACCTAGTGTGTTACCTAGTGTGTTACCTACTTAATGTGTTACCTAGTAGCCTTTCTGAAAAAAAAAAAAAACATATATGGATCGTTTTGTCCGCTAGGATTATTTTGCGACATCTTCTCCTACATAATTAAATGATAAATGAATTTTACAATCGTATAGTATGATGCACGATTTATTTTATGAAAACTAAAATAAAAAGTGTCACAATAAAATATAATATGTTAAAATTATAGTTAAAAAAGTATAACCTACAATAACGCAAAGATAAAATAATAATGTATAGGGGGAGTCACGCATTTTGACAATGGTTGAAGGGCTGCCATGACGCCAAGGATCCGGTACTGGAGTTTCTTCTGTCAAGGAATCATTTTACCGGCAATATGGCTTCCCACTTTAGGTCATATTATTGGAATACACCGAAAAATATAACAAATTTAGCAAGTGTAATTTACATCTAAAAGCATACACTTTTCAGTAAAACAAGTCATATTTCTGCACATTAAAGAATGTATTTCTAAATAAATATGAAAGTTAGTGCTTATTTTATAAGAGATATGATAAAACCCAGTTTTTGATGAATTCTGCTTAGACACGTAACATACCGGTCTCTTAAATACCGCCATTGCTTTTTCTTGACATGGCACAACTAATTTATGTGTTACTTGGTAGGTAGCACTGCCTGTCTGGAATAAAACATATGTGGAAATTTTGGGCCAACTTCCCCTACTATAAAATCCATGATATGCTTATTCTAATCGCATGCATATTTGTATACGTAGAGTACACTCTTAAGTTATTAACCTTAATTATTTCTATTTTTCTTTGCTTTTTTTAACCTGTTATAGTAATAATTATTACTTTCTTCCATTTTAACGCATCATAAATTGTAGCATAGCTTTAAAACAGATTTAAGATCACTGCTTTCTTGCATGCATTGAGTGTTTTGATTTACTCTTATATGCTTAAGAGCTTGAAACTATATTTTATATGATTTCATTAATTTAAATCAACATATATAGTATCAAAATTCTATGGAAATTAATATAAATCCATATGAAGTCACGCATTGAAAAAAAATTCTAAACAAGAGTACCTACTTAATTCAAAGGAATTACTCAGAATCCTTGCAAATACTTTTCATTTATTATTTTATTTACAGTTCACGTATACTTAACTATAACTAATAAGAAAAAAAGGAAAGAAAATATAAATAATCCCAATTTTATCTAACGCAGAAAGAACTGTATTGGAGTTCAATGCAGAAGTATATCTGAATACTTTAGGCGGCGTATGCTTTATTATTTGTCTTCAGATAAGAATATTGGATGAAAAAATTAATCTGCTACGTATTTTTCTTTCCCGATTAAAATTATTTCTGCCTTAAAAGAGGATTCTTTTGCCTTTTTTGCTAGTTCTTATAAATGCATTGAAGTAAAAAGAATTTTTTTTACTTAAGAAGTATTGTTATTCTGAAAAAGTTGTTAGTAATTCCTTTGCTGAGATTAAGTTGTTTGAGTAACATGTACGATCTTTTTATTATATTAAATGAAATATTAGTAATTCTGATAATAAGACTACATTATTAATAGTTATATAGTATAACGTTTTAAGATTATACATCTTTTCTCCATAACGTATTTCTGCACATTAAAGAATGTATTTCTAAATAAATATGAAAGTTAGTGCTTACCTTATAAGAGATATGATAAAACCCAGTTTTTGATGAATTCTGCTTAGACACGTAACATACCGGTCTCTTAAATACCGCCATTGCTTTTTCTTGACATGGCACAACTAATTTATGTGTTACTTGGTAGGTAGCACTGCCTGTCTGGAATAAAACATATGTGGAAATTTTGGGCCAACTTCCCCTACTATAAAATCCATGATATGCTTATTCTAATCGCATGCATATTTGTATACGTAGAGTACACTCTTAAGTTATTAACCTTAATTATTTCTATTTTTCTTTGCTTTTTTTAACCTGTTATAGTAATAATTATTACTTTCTTCCATTTTAACGCATCATAAATTGTAGCATAGCTTTAAAACAGATTTAAGATCACTGCTTTCTTGCATGCATTGAGTGTTTTGATTTACTCTTATATGCTTAAGAGCTTGAAACTATATTTTATATGATTTCATTAATTTAAATCAACATATATAGTATCAAAATTCTATGGAAATTAATATAAATCCATATGAAGTCACGCATTGAAAAAAAATTCTAAACAAGAGTACCTACTTAATTCAAAGGAATTACTCAGAATCCTTGCAAATACTTTTCATTTATTATTTCATTTACAGTTCACGTATACTTAACTATAACTAATAAGAAAAAAAGGAAAGAAAATATAAATAATCCCAATTTTATCTAACGCAGAAAGAACTGTATTGGAGTTCAATGCAGAAGTATATCTGAATACTTTAGGCGGCGTATGCTTTATTATTTGTCTTCAGATAAGAATATTGGATGAAAAAATCAATCTGCTACGTATTTTTCTTTCCCGATTAAAATTATTTCTGCCTTAAAAGAGGATTCTTTTGCCTTTTTTGCTAGTTCTTATAAATGCATTGAAGTAAACAGAATTTTTTTTACTTAAGAAGTATTGTTATTCTGAAAAAGTTGTTAGTAATTCCTTTGCTGAGATTAAGTTGTTTGAGTAACATGTACGATCTTTTTATTATATTAAATGAAATATTAGTAATTCTGATAATAAGACTACATTATTAATAGTTATATAGTGTAACGTTTTAAGATTATACATCTTTTCTCCATAACGTATTTCTGCACATTAAAGAATGTATTTCTAAATAAATATGAAAGTTAGTGCTTACCTTATAAGAGATATGATAAAACCCAGTTTTTGATGAATTCTGCTTAGACACGTAACATACCGGTCTCTTAAATACCGCCATTGCTTTTTTTTGACATGGCACAACTAATTTATGTGTTACTTGGTAGGTAGCACTGCCTGTCTGGAATAAAACATATGTGGAAATTTTGGGCCAACTTCCCCTACTATAAAATCCATGATATGCTTATTCTAATCGCATGCATATTTGTATACGTAGAGTACACTCTTAAGTTATTAACCTTAATTATTTCTATTTTTCTTTGCTTTTTTTAACCTGTTATAGTAATAATTATTACTTTCTTCCATTTTAACGCATCATAAATTGTAGCATAGCTTTAAAACAGATTTAAGATCACTGCTTTCTTGCATGCATTGAGTGTTTTGATTTACTCTTATATGCTTAAGAGCTTGAAACTATATATAAGTTTTAAGGGAAACTAATTTGACTTTTACTCACATGATATTTTTGTGAGATTTAAAAGTAGCATGCTATTCATGAATGTTTTTGAAAAAAAGCATTGGCATTATTTTTAAAATCAATGCCCTCCATGTGGAATAAATACTATAAATATCGTTGTTTTTTAGGTAGCACACAATCATCCTTTTCTCGCTTAAAGAAGCATCCACATCTTTAAATTTAAAATAAAAGAATATAGACTGAATAGGAATCTAGTAGCATGTCATTGAAGTGATTCGTATCAAACATTTTCACTGTTCCTCTAGCAACACACCTATAATAATCAGAAAAATAATGCACTTGCAAATAATTATGTTTCTATCAATTAAAGTCAAACAGTTGAAAAATCAAACCTTTTCACTAGATTTTTCACCGAGGGAAGCAAAGAAGTAGAAAATTAGGTACATGATTTGGTAATTAACCCCATGTAACACTAATTTTCTATACTTTAAAGCGATTTTGTATTTCAAATTAATATCAGGAAAGAGATTGTCTGGCGTCATGACTAAAATTTCGTTAAATTTTCAACAACTATTGACGCACTCACGGCATGCATTTTAAGATTGTATTTACAGATTTAAATAATTTTAATGCACGGGGAATCAAACACCACGGATAACAAGTAAGTCATATCTTCCTTCATATCAGCATATACATGCCAAAAGGAGAATTAAAACTGAACTTAAATTTTGAATTTGATTTAAAATGTAATTTGAGTCATCTTTTTGATAATCTTACAGCATTACCTGTAAGAATTTTTTCTCCAATGACATTCATCAAAGACTAAATAGTTCTCCTCTAGAAAGAAGTTTACTTTAAAAATGTTTTAAAACCTATATTTTATAGAAGCAAATTTCATGTAGGGTAATTCCGGGACTTACGACGCACATTTTTTTGAATTTGTGTAAAAATCTCAAGGTACACATGCAATAAAATAAATCATGCTGGGCTATTTATCGTAGAATATAGAACATGTGTACTGCTACAATAAATATATAAAAAATAATTAATATTTTTTAACAACTCTTTTTTCTAAAACATTGCACTTCGGGTGGGACGCCGCTCTTCAGGGTAAGACGCCGCGCCCCTCTTGTGGGAGTTCGGCCGCGCCTGTCATACAGGATGTTTCAAAAATGACCGGTATATTTGAAAAATCAATAAAAACTAAACGGGCAATAGAAATAAACCGTTTGTTGCAATATGCTTAGGACAACAATAAATTTTCAGGCAGACAAACTTTCAAAATTAGTTACAATGTTCCACAACAGATGGCGCTGCAGTCTGGAAAAATCTAAACTACGATATTTTCCACATATCCAACATGCACAGCAATAATAAGGCCCATATGCGCCAATTCTGTTTATTGACGAAGCCGTCCAGCCAGGTAAAAATAAGCTTCGTCAGTGAGCTGACCTACGCCTTCTGAAAATTGCCCACATTAGGCTTAACACAGCACTCTTTGGCGACACCGCTTGGTGTTCTTATTCTGCATTTTAAACCAATAAATTTGTTATTATGAGTGGTTGTGCCGCCATAAATTGTTCTAATCATTCAAGAAACGGATTTAGAATGGCTAAATTCTCTAAAGATGAAGAAAGAAGAAGTAAATGCGTGATCAACATGCGACGAGATCCCGGATCGTCTGCTCAAATTTCCTCGTAAGTTCGATTTTATTATTGAAATTTTTTCTGTTACCTTAGAAAATGCCTTTTTCTTGTAAGTTTATCTTTGTTATTTAATTTAAAATACCAAAGTTGTTCGTAGCTTGTTTAGTTTTGTTAAAACGCAAATGTTATGTTAAGAGTGCGTTTTGCATTATCGCCAAAGCTCGCCAAAGCTACCTGTTGTGTTTTTAAACAAAACCTTGTTCTTTAGCATTAAAAAATGCGTTTAAAAAATCAATAGACAGCATATATGTTAATAAATTTAATTAAGCATCTTGAATATTGCTGTATACCTACAATTATTTTCGCAATCATAATAAAATATTAAGGTTTGTCACTAATTACCTTTACTTTAACGAAATGCCAAAGTAGCGAGATTAATATGCCAAAGTAGCGAGAAGTGCGCCAAAGATAGCAACCCCATAGTTTCGGTTTGGGCAACTTTTCGAGACGTAAGCCGGCCTGTATTATAGGGGTTCTACCGGGGCCTTCGCAATTAGTAACGGGCCTGCGCGTGTATTTTGATGAGCCATCCAAAGAGGCCTACGGATGCTCGAGTCTTCACGTATACATCAGGCATTTCTTAAGCTTCCCAGTGCTTTCAAACGTTATTTAATGTAGTTTTAAGTAGTAATTGTGTTACTAATTCAAGTACGAACTCATCATTAATTTGTTTGCTATTATACACATTTACATAAAGAAAATAGATGCATATAATTTGAAGGAAAAACAAAGTAGCGCTTACTCTCATGATTCACGATTGCTTATTTTAGTTTCACAAATGGATATTTAGTATACTTTAAAATAACTAAATACACAAGACATTTTTATAATGAATATTTCATGAACGTAGTCGTATTTCCTACGTTATTTTAAACAATTCAACATTAATCTTTAACAAATGATGTATTAAAGCGCATTTCAGTGTTTTCGGGATATCTTGTATATTGGAGAAAATTGATAAAATACGCTCTATAGCGCGATCCCTGAATTAATTATTCTTTAAAAGACATTTCATGTAGTATATATTATTTTTTTGTCGCATTCTCAATCGAACTTAGGAATTGAGCAAGCATAATGAACGCTTGTACAAAATATTAACTACATTTGAAGTTTCTGTATAAACGGGCAAAAATCAATAATTTATAATTTACTGTAGTTCTGCACTGTACCAGATGTAAGTCTTAATCACATAATCAAGGCATATATAACTGATAAATAACATTTTCAACTGGCAAAATTAAATTGTCTAAATAGTATCACAAGGTCATGCTTATTTACAGGAATAAAAACTACTCAAGTAATACGATTTCTGATTAAGATAATTTATTTATAAATAACACATGAGTAATTATTCACCAAACATGATTTACATACATATATTTAGAATTTATAAATACATTATAAGCATTCACTTACCTTTACATTCAGAGCAAAACGTTCGAATTTTAGGATAAATTTTCATGAAAGAAAATGGCGCAAGATTCACCAAACGATTACCTACATCTAAAGTTCTTTAGTACGACAAAAGTATAAAAAAATTGTTTTAAAATAATAAAATAATATAACATTTATAATACTTAGAATAATAAAATAGAATACTGTGACTGGGGAAAACAGGCCTCAATGATAAACTCATTTTTAGGAATGGCAACTCATAAGCAGGCCCGTTGCTTAGCGATGGCCCCGGTTCTACTCACATGGATTTCGCCGTCATCAATCCTTTGCCACCGCATATCGTTAGCGAATGTCTCTCTGCATTAATGGATGCAGCGCTGAGGGGTTGCCGAGTTTGAATTTTGTAAGGATAGAGGTGTAAACTCTGGCGCATGAGACGATACGTGGACGTTGGCTTAATTTGGACCGCAGCTGCAACATGGCGAATGGAAACCGGAAGCCGCTGTTGGATCACCTGTAGCGCAAGCGGAGCATTGCCCTCTGTGGTTACCGTACGCGGTCGCCCTACCTTTCCAGCACGTTCATTCTTCACGTTCCCAGACCGTTGAAATTTTTCAAACAGATCCTTTATTGTATTCCTTATCGGTCCTTTGGTTACATTAAACTTCCGTTGAAAACTTCGCCTTGTTGCAACAATACTGTGTTTCGGTGGAATTCCAACAAGAAAAATCCTCTGTTCCAAGGAATAAACCATTTTTTCACAGCAAACTTTCAATCTGTGAACAGCACACGCTTACAGCAGAAAGGAGAACTCACAGACTGCATTTTCTTCTATATCTTTCAAATCGCCTCCAGCGCCACCAGCTGTGGAACATTGTAACTAATTTTGAAAGTTTGCCTGCCTGAAAATTTACTGTTGTCCCAAGCATATTGCAAGAAATGATTTATTTCTATCGCTGCCCGTTTAGTTTTTATTGATTTTTCAAATGTACCGGTCATTTTTGAAACACCCGGTAAAAATTTAATGTAATAATAAATAAAAACTATTAAAATAAATATCCACATCTGGACTATAATTTCCTATGTAATAATAAATAGAAATTAAATGCGTACACAGAAACGTATTAGTAGGTTTAAATCAATATAAGTCTGTCGACTTAGTTCACTACTAAAATACTTATTTTTTAAAATTGTAGTTTAATTGTTATTTCATCAACAACGTAACATCAGAGTATCTGAGAGGGAAAAAAAGAAAAGATAGTGTTTATTTTGTTTTATTTGTTTTAAAATTGCTTTATTCTTTTATAAAAAGTGGGCGTTTCTAATAAAATAAATAAATTAAAAAATTTTCCGGTTTTCACGAACAATACTTCATTGAAGCCAGAACGTTAAAATGCAAAATTATTGCTATTGCAATTAACGAGTAATAACATGGCCAACTTGGTGAGTCTGTCCAAAATGAAAGGAACTTAAGTCAATAAACTCTTGTAACGTACTTTCAGTAATATAAAAAATAGGACACGGATAAATAAAATAAAAGGTTACCAAAAGCGGCATCCCGTACAAAAGAAACTGCGGCATGTATCCCCTTTTGTACGGTACGGACGTAACACATCATAGATGCCTGTATTCGCAACGGAAAGTGGCGTAACGTTACACGCAGTACTCTCTACAGGGGACACATTTAGTTTTGACTTCGGAATCATATATGGATTCAGTAATTAGCATAAAAAGCACTTAAGCGTAATGTGCTTAAAAGTTTGGAAAGTGAAATCATGCGGTTATCTGAAAGATGGATTGTATTAGTTACAGCTAAAGCATTGGAAGGGATTTCTGCTATATAGTAAAGAAATATCATTGCACTCCTATACTTTGCGTTTGACTGTTATCTATTGACAATTACAAGAAATGCACGGGGTGCGGCATGTTCCTGATGCGGTGACGCTCCCGGAATTACCCTACGCAGAGCACATGGTTACAAAGATATAAGGAATATAATCTATTACTAATAAATGCAGGCAAATCATTTTTACGATCCAAATTTAACTCAATATTTTAGAAGACTCGACAGCTACTTTATGTTATTATCAAAAATACAATTATAGTGGAAGGCGGACCGAAATCATCATAACGGGCAAAATGATCCATAATTGTTTTCTTAGATACAGACAGCGCTATCTACCCGGTAACACATGAACTAGCTGAGCCAATTCAAGAAGCAATGGCGGTATTGAAGCGATCGGTGTATTAAGTGTCTAAGTAGAATTCTTCAAAAAAACTGGGTTTTATCGTATTTTTTATAAAGTGAGCACTAACTTTCCTATTTATTTAGAAATACAGTATTGAATATGTAGAAAGATGGCATGGTTTACTGAATAAAGTATGTTTTTAGATATGAACTACACTTGCTATGTTTTTTATGTTTCTCGGGGTTATCCAGTAATATGACCTACAGTGGGCAGCCATATTGCTGGTTAAAATGATCCCTCGACTGAAGGCACTCCAGTACCGGGTGCTAGCCGTCATGGAAGCTCTTTAACAGTTCTCAAAATGCATGACTACTCTTTAGAATATTTAATTTATTCCTACGTTTATTGTAGGCCATAAGTTTTAAATTATAATTTTAAAATATTCCATTTTATTATTTGTGACACTTTCTTATTTTAAAATGTTCATGAATTATACATACTGCATGATTGTTAAAACTTATTTTATTTCCTTATTGATAGTCATAATTACTTTTACATCTTTTGTTTTGACGATAGAAAACAATTTATAATTATTTTCAAATGAAGGATCATTTTGCCTTTCGGTTGAGAGTAAAACTCTTTCTGGTAAAACTCTTCTCTTCGGTTGAGGGTAAAACTCGGTACTGTTCTTCAGAAAAATTTTCAATTTTTTTTTTTTTTTTCATTACTCAATGTGCTTTTAAATCAAATTATGTTTATGATGAACAATATAGAGTAAAATATGACGGCAAAGGGCCAAAGGTTTATTTAAACATTTTTTTAATGCAAGTTTTTCACGTACGTGGATCATTTTGGGTCACCATCCCTTATATATGTGAAACTGTGACGTTCAGTTTCATTAAATGTTTACAAAGCATAAGTATAGAACTGAAGTAATGCTATAGACTCAAATTTGGAATTTTTAACACGAAAGTAATATTTTCTGTCAGATTAATTTGACGGCTGTGTTTTGAAATAAGTTCAACTACGTGCATGTTGACGGAAGTTAATGAAGCGTCTCCAGTTAGCATTTGAAATGGTTCCGTTTTATAGTTTATTTTATTTCAATCCTTTCGAGTCTGCTCTGCTTTATTATCGTGACTGAATCTGTAAATCAATGTTTCCAATTTGTTGACGTCTCTGCCGTCCTAGATATTTCAGACAGACCATTTCTCTTATTTTAAATCTGTCTAGTGATTGCTTAAATTTTACAACGACTCAAGTAAATTTTACAACGATTTTATACACATTTCTGGCTTTTTTATTCCACTTATAATTGGTAATGCATTAGTTTTATTATTGCATGTAATGCATTTACTGTTTTTCAGTAATTCTGTTTATAGATGTTTAAGTTATTTTTATTTTCACAAAATATTTTTTTATTAACAAAGGCTTGAAATACTGTTTTTTCAAAAATTTTTAGAGTCAAATATTACAGTAAACAACTCGTGAAATCAAAATATAAAACCATAGTTTTTAAAAAACATTTAAAGTCTATTTTTGAATGATTTATATCAATCTTTAAACTTCGCATCCGTCTTGAAATAGTCTACTCTACCATCAATGAAACTATAAATACAAATGACAGGGATTGCCCTAGAAATGGCTTGAATTATTCTAACAGAAAATATACTTTTGCTCATTTCTGCTTAAAACTTTTAAGTGAAACCATTGAACTTGATATAGTTATTGAATTGCATCTTAAAATTAACTGGATTCATCCATCCATCCCTATTATCTTACATTCCTATTTATATTGATGATTGTATATTTAAGTTGAGTGAAAAAATTCACGTTTACTGCAAAATTAATATATGTATTTCATCTTAGGTTGATTTTAAAGGCTTGCGAAAATTATTTTCATTTCGTGCATAATTTTTAATTGGTGGTTGCGGAGGATACCTGATAGGATGATAGGTTGTTACTCAACTTTAATAATAATATGCTCGAACTTTCATTGCATTTTGAATGAATTTCGTAAAAGTTGGATGAATTTAGACTGAAGAATTTAGGTTTTAAGCTTTTTTCGATTTTGCGTTTGTTTTGGTTTAAAGCAACAACTTTGTTTATAGTTCAATGGAAATAGAGCTTTCAGTAGAATATTATCTTGTAAAGAAATTTACAAGTAACGTATCAAATATTTTTACTGGTTTATAAGATGTTACTTGACTAAATTAAGTGGATGGAAAAATAAAAAAGTCGAAATTTGCTAAATGTATCTAGAAAAGATGATATTTCGTGTAAGAACATCCCGATCATGATTGACCAACTATTATTCAAATTTCGACACTTTAAAGCAATGAATGTTGCATGCACATTATTTTTTTTATATTTTTACATATTTAAAAAAAAAAACCTTTTTAAAGAATGCAACAAGCAATTTTGCATTTGTGTTTATGAATATGAGCCACCCTTTCATAAAAGTAAACTTTTAAATGACAGTATCGACAAAATTTTCTTGAATTAAAGCAAATTTTTCATTTTCCCTTCGTTTTAGAGCCTAAATTTTATAAATTCAAAATTCGATTCGTAAATTCGTTTTAAATATCTTTAGTAGCGACAAACAATTTTACATAAATAGGTAGAAAATTAGAGGCAATGGACCTTTTAGTATTGATAAAAAAATCTCCAAAATAAGAATATGAGGAAATGGATCTTAAAGTTAAGCATTTTAGATAGATTTGGAACCTTAGAACCAGTAATGGTGAACATTTTTATCACCAGTATTGTTCAACAAGTTCTTAGGGACAATATTAGTTAAATGAATTTTTCAGCTTATTTCAACTGATTTCATCTGATTCCATAATACTCTTAAAATTAGATTGTTTTTAAACTTCGTAACCTTGCACGAAGGATAGTACTACTTCAATTAGAAGTTTTTAACATAATTACAGATTTTCTCTGTGAGTTCAGTACTGAATATTTAGATTCATGGCTTCTTTAAGTTATTTTGCTATTTAGAATTAGGATACTTTTATTTCTTCTAGATATTTCATAAAAGTTTTTGTACTTTTCTTTTCTTAAAACAAAAGTCATTTCCCAGGTGCTTTATCAAGTGGGAATTACGGACACTCAATATGTACTGTAATATGTGTTGAAATATATTTATCAAAAGAAAAAAAAATATAAGAAAGGAGCTCTTTCATTAAAATAAAATTATATTGTGACATCAATAAATATTTAACTCATTATTCTTCTTTTTTTAAGAATATATATGTGCAAAATATAGTTTCGAAATTTTTAAGTTCCAAAATTTAAAAAGGAAATATATATTTGCCCAGGAAAATTCGCTTTAAAAGATTATGTAAAAGTTCACCAAAGTTAGCCATAAAATATTTGTTTTAAAAATAGTACATTAAAGTATTCTTGCAAACCAGTTATAAGTAAGTTAACAAAAAGCAAAAGCAAACAAAAGAAATCACGATTTGTCAAAACTTTGAACATGGTTAAAGTTGAAAAATAAAATAACGTATAGAGGTTAAAAAATAGAAAGTAATTTTACTGCTTTACGGGATGCATTATTTTGAGTGGCAAAGCCATTTCAGTAATAAGATTTTGGTGGACGAAATAACGTGCTCCTGTTTCTAGTGGGAATACATAAAAGGATGCTTTTAAGAAACAAAAATACTGCGGTCAAAATAAAATATTCTTGGCCTGATTGCAGTAATATTTTTGCTCTTAGCTATTTGCATTTTTCACACCAAATTATAGTGTTATGACTATATTGTATCAAATTTATTAAATCAATAACTGCACTGACTTTAAAAAAAATGAAAATGTTGTGTTGATTACGATGTTTTGAGCTAATCAAAAAAGACATCAGAATAGCGATCAGTTTTTTTAAAAATACAAATTTGGGAATTTTTAACTCTTTTAATTAATAAAAAATACTATGTTTTCACTAATTAGGTGGAAACTCTGACCTCCCTAAAAACATTTAATTAATTTCCGGAAAATTGTCTGCTGAAAACTAAGAGGGTGATAATTAAGAGGTGAACAATAACTAATGATTATGGTTACCTTGGGGAGAAACCATTGATTTAAATTGAGAAATAATGTTGCAATTTCTACTTATTCAATCAAAATGGAATCGTGCTGCCAAGATGTGAAAAAAGCCAATCATTTATAAAAATTTGAAAAAATTGAAAGACTTTGTATTCAGTGATGTTTTATCTCAGTGTTTTAAGAACACAATAAAATCAAAATAAAGAAATAAAAGTAAAGTCAGAATAAATGCTGCTGTTCTTCGTATATCTTCTATTTTTATGATTATTTAAGTTATGAAAAGTAATTGTTAGTTGTAAAGATATGTCCATGATCTGAATGGACATCTTTTTTTTTAATTATAAATTCTTATATCGGATAGCTTTATTGTCTTGAAATTTACTTCTGGAAAGGCCATGATAATACATTTTTAGCAAGTGAAATATGAATAATCAATATAAAAATTATTTATTAAAATAATCAATTGAAAAATTTCTACTTTATAACTTATTTTTAAGCTAAATACAACAAATGAATAAAATATTTTAAATTATTTTTTCCTCGATGTTTTCAAATGTTATAAGACAAGCATGCTTTTTTTCCAGGTCAGACTAACTTTGCCCACTATTTTTTACAAATAATCGTAAATTCCGCACTTTAAAAAAATTAGGATCATCATTACCATGGATTTAAAAATATTTAATTATCTTAGAAAAAATAAAAACATCTCGGAAGCTCTTAAATACAGTACCAACATACTTTTAATGTGAATTAGATCGCATAAAAAGTTTCTTTTGCGCCAAATAACTTTGAACACCGAACCGATTAAACCGATAAAATTAGTTACAGCTGCTTAAAGTTTGAGTACATTTCGCAGCAAAAATAGGGGTTGTATTTAAAATGAATTTGAGAAAAATTAATATACATAGTTTTGAGCATTGTGATATTTATAAACAATTTCATTAACTATTTTAGGAAAGTAGATTGCAATAAAGAAGATTAACGTTTAACTATGTGTATCCAATAAATTAATATAACAATATAGCTTATACTGAAAATAGAATTTTTAAAGAGTTTTTAAATGAACTTGTGTTAAATAACAAAAATTCAGGGAAATAAAACAGTTCAAACATTAAATTAGAAAATGAAACATTTAAAAATACAAATATATGCATTTTAGAAACTTAAAATAGTATTACAAATTCTCTTAGTTTAACATTTGCTCAAAAGTAGCTTCCTTCGTCTGCAACACAAATATGCATCCGTGTATAGAAAACTCTTCCTGTACTTTGCGTAGATTACTTTGTGTTACACACCTGCATGCTACACATATACGATTTCGTAAGTTTGACTCAAGATGGGTTTTCATAGAGCCTCACTATAACCTTCTGCTTAAGAATTAGTATACTAAAATTAGTTTTGCTCTTGTGCCAGAAAATGAAATTATAATCTATAATTTAAAATTTCAGTATTTATATGGTCCCTTAACGGTTTAACGTAACGGGACATTTTTGAACGTGGAAAAATGCACTTAAGTCAAAAAGATTTGCTGCTTTATAACTTGGTAGATTTTGCTCGTAGAAGGACGAATATATATATATTTTATACATCATCAAATTGTATAAAGAAAAAATTTCTAAATATAACTGATAGGACAAAGGGACCGTATAAAAATTTAAATTCCGTAATTTTTATAGGAATTCATTTTGACTTCAATTGTTTCTGATGCAATAGATTATGCAGTTTAAAAGATTTTTGCAGTTGGAGCTATGTGTCTCTGACTAACTATTTAGGAAATAGCCACTGGGCACCGTTAGTACTGGACAACCTGTATATTAGATTAGTCTTGCTTACTATATTAGAACGTGTACTTGTATGTAATCATTTTTAGTTTTTAGATGAAAATGCCTGGTTCCGAAAATTTTTAGATGTTTAGCCCTTATAAGTGGCAAACGATATTAACTAATAAGAATGAAATGTTTTATACATTAGTATTAGCGCATGAGGTAACTACACAGATATGGAATGAAATTAAAAAAAGAACGGTCCATATTATTAGAGTTGTTAACTTTAAGTAAGCGGTTTGAAATAAATATCACATGAAAAATATGCATAATTTATGTATTTTTAACCTCGCTTCCCTAACTGAAACTAAAATATGATATTTTTAGACAGTTAATATACTATTATCTATTACAGCTTTTATAACAGATAATTTTCCAAGAAAAATAAAATAATCAAATGTTGATACCCCTTTCTCAAATGAAAAGAAACGGATTATTTCTTATATGTATTATTGAATGTTTATTAAAGAATTATTGCACTTTATTTGTTATTACAGGTGACTTTCCAAAAGAAAAATGAAATAAAATAATAATATTCTTAACCTAGCAGGACACCCCACGCCTTCTCACCCTCTCTTGAGCTATTTAATTGAAAATTCAAATTCTGAAAACGCCATTTACATTCAGTAGCAAAACACTGTTTCTCAATTTTTATCACTTTTAGCTCATTATATCGGAACGCTTGTTTTTGAGCAAGAAAATAGTCTATTACGAAAGAAGAAGAAAGAATCCATTATGGTGTTATAAAGCAGCTGAGTTTCTTATCGGTTTTGAAAATATGATGGATGAAATATTAACCAAGACTAACATGAATTTCAAATCTTGAATTTTGAAAACAAGAATGAAGTGCCATAGGAAAATTTCCAAGATAAAAGTAATAAATCCTTTTTTTTTTCTTCCTCTAGTATTTTTAACAAAGCCATTTTAATGACTCAATTTTTTTCGACACATTATATCTAATGTTGTGAGGGAAATCTATTAAATAAATGAATATGTAGCTAATATTTTAATGCTCAAGAGTCTAATGTTCCCCGTAAGACAAAAATTTCCCTTTCAAATGTATTTAAATTTCATGTTTTATTTCTCATGAGAATGGAATTCTCCATTAAATTATATATGTGTAAGTTTAATCTGTAAATTATTTTTTTCCAAATCACTAAAAGTAAATTGGAAAAAATTAGGGGAAAATGGCCTAAGATGATCCCAGTGGGTAAAACTATCCACATACCATCCACATACCTTTTCTTCAATACAGCTAGCACTATCCATAGGGTAACATATAAACTAGAAATGTGTCAAGTGAAGAAGATGCAATGGCGGTATTAAAGTGAACAAAGTATTAGGCGTCTAAGTAGAGAATTCTTTGAAAAATTGGATTTTATAACATTTGTTATAAGAACTAATTTTCCTATTCATTTAGATGAACAGCCTTTCATGTACAAAAATATGGCTTATTTTACTGAATGGAGTATACTTTTAAGATTATTATTAAGATTAGATCCAGTGCCACACATGCCTATGTGAGTGATAAAGCATGCGCTGCGATACCTGAGAAAGATGATCACGTGTATTTTTGCAATATGTGCTCAAATATTCCCAGTTTCCGAAAGCGGCTGTTAAGGCATTATTTAATTTATTTCTGTGTTTATTGTAGGTCATAACTTTTGAATTATAATTCTCAAATATTCTATTTTATTGTTTGTGACATTTTTTTATTTTAAAATTTTCATAAATAAACCATGCATACAATATGACTGTGAAAGTTACTTCATTATGTGTAGTCATAATTACTTTCATATCTTATATTTTGCCGGTAAAAAACAATTTACAATTATTTTCAAACGAAGGACATTTCGGCCCCCTTGGGTGAGAGTAACATGATCCTTTGGACACTTTTTCTAAATACCATTTTTTATTACTCAAGGTATGCTTAAAATATTATTAAAGTATGTTTATAATGCAAAATATAGTGTTTAACCAACCAGCAAAAGGCCAAAGTTTTATTTAAATATGTGTTTTACACAAGTTTACTCCTTAAGGGGAGCATTTAAGGTCACTTTCCGCTACTTTTATTAATTTGGATGAATGAGTAATTTATAATGGGTATAAAAATTAATTAATGAGTATTTTTTTACCCAAAACTGTCCTTAGTTTACGCCATCACCTTCTAGATTTCTGGATGTGGGAACGTAATATTTTGTAACACGAAAAGCAATTTCTAACATCTTTTTATTATTTTTCGTTTCACACAGATTTGATGCACGTTTAATTGCAAATATGATAAACTGATGTCTTAATTAAAAGATTTCTATCAAATAAGATTAATTGGTTTACATTTTCCCCAAACTTATTGCTTCTCATTAAGCGAGGATTCAGTTCCTTATGATTGTCTCCAAGTTTTAATCTGGATAGTCTTATATGAACGTTTCCTTTTTTTTGAGACTAAGATCTTTTTTTTTTCCCCTTGGCACAAATTATATAATTATCGAAAAATTATAACCTGTTTATTAAAGCAGCGTGAATTTACTATGTAATTAACTAGAAAATATCTGGATGCCGGATACTTCAATTAAAATTGCTATATTTATTACTTATAATATTAAAGAAACCATTTGCATTACATGGACTGAAACAGCCATTTCCATACTATCGTTTTTGGTAACACAAGTACTTAAAATGAATTTATATATAATATCTATTCAAAAGAAGAAATATGTAGTAGACTAAGTTTTATTTTTTAAATATAATATATATATAATTGAATTTAACAAAAAACATTAAACACAAAATGCATTGCTTAAATAGTCTAAATTAACTTTTATATTTCCTGAGTCATAATTAAAAAAGCATTTCCTGCATATCAGTACAAAAAATTCAGTGTGATGTGTTGAAAGGTATGGACTGTGCCGAATACAATTTCTTTTAAAGTACAAGGGTACAAAACAATGGATAAAATATGGAAATTGGTTGATTTTTAGATTTTCTATGTACAGCTTAGATTTTTCTCTATATTTTCATACATGAATGTAAAAAAAAATGCATGTTACTTGATATAAGGTGTCGTTTTTTAATTTTGAAAATTGTGGAAGAATATTTAAAATTAGGGTATTTTTTTAGAAGTGTAAATATTTCGATGCATCTAAGCAAAACATCAAGCCGCTGTATGTGTGTATGTCGAACAGGCAAAAAAAGCAACAGCATATAAAAATCATTTATTATACTCTTTCATACTTCGTAAGGTGATGAAACAAGTTAAGCATAAAGTGCTTCTAAATAATATATTATCCCAAGGTAATTTTTTTAATATCCACAGTATTTCCTTACTTTTTTGGTCTTTTACAGAATGAGATTGAAGAGATTTTATCCCCCCCTCCCAATAAATCTTATGATCTCCTTTCATTTTACCAATACAAATGTTATTTCATTAATCTTATTCAACTGGATTAATTATAGGAGTGTTCGAGACAGTTATACGTTTCTCAACTATTCACTTTGTCAATCTAAGTAAAAGAAACTGCCGCAATTCATATCCTGAAATTAATCTTTGACCACATTATTACATTGGCATACGACTTTTGTAGTATTTTTATAAGCCTTTAAAATATTTTTATCACAAAGATGTCAATAATAGGTTATAACAAGTTATTTTTGTTTCGTTTATACTCTCGAACGATGGATTTTACTACCCAGCTACGCCACCATTCCTGCAACGAACTGGGTAGAACCATTAACATTTATTTTATAGTTATTTTTCTTTCTTTACAGTTTTTACAGTTACAATTACAGAAATAAGAAAACAAAATTTTGACAAGGAACCAAACAGTAGAAATAAAATTTGGATGATTTTTTTTTACATAAAAATAAATTTTCGAGCAGTGAAAAATTAAAAAGATAAAATCCTATTCTTTTACGTGTAATTTAAAATAGATAGATAAATAAATTTCGAAGTAGAGAAAAAAATAAAATACTTTTTTTTACGTTTAGAACAAAATCCTGCATCGTTTGTTCTAAACGGAAAAAAAGTTTTATTTTTTCTTTTCAAAATTTATTAATCTATCTAATTTATTTTAAATTACACGTAAAAGAAAAGGTTTTTATCTTTTGAATTTTTCACTGCTCCAAAATTTATATATACATATAATACACATTTTATTTCTTCTGTTTGGTTCATTATTAAAATTTTCTTTTCTTATCTCTGTTATTGTAGCTGTAAAAATTGTAAAGAAAGAAAAATAAGTGTAAAACAATGTTAATGGTTCTACCCTGTTCGTTGCCGGAATGGTGAGTAGCTGGGTAGTAAAATCCATCCTTTGAGAGTAATATTTAAAGCCTTAAACTTAATAGGTAGGCTACGCTCAAAGGTAATATTGTAATATTGTTTCGTTTATACTTTAGAAGTTATATTGTAAAATGATAATTATTTACGCAATATTCACGGTTTTTGAGCATCAAGATTGAAAAGAAAAAATCGTGGCAGACACCTTGATTGTAATAAAATTTGCAGATTTTAACTCATTTACACTAGTTCTAGTGCTTAATAGATACACTGTAAAAAGTTCAGAAATGTTACATAGCTATTGCAGAAAAGTTTCGGAAAATACAGCCTAAACTACTCATGCTCACTTCGGACTATCGAATTCGGAAACACAGCTGGCATTTTGAAGTAAATTATTGAAGAGCGACAAGAAAATCATTATCTCGGACCTTCTGCACATGCGCGTTTAAATCTTTTCACTCTCTAAAGAGGGAGCTTCATTTATTTTCCCATTCATAGAGGGCGCTACCAAAAGTTGAATTTGGGGCAGGAGGAAAAAAAAAGGTTGATAATTGCACAAGTTAATGGGTTTATTACAGGCGCGTAGATAGGAAATTTTTTCGGGGGGGGGGATGTGAACTTATATGTGTATAAATAGACGGAATTTCATCACTAATGCAAAAATTTCGGGATATATCCCGATATCCCCCCCCTGGCTACGCCCCTGGTTTATTATTTCATCTATAGAAGGAAACTACTAAAATTTCAATGGGTCGTTCTAGCGATCACTTTAACCCTTTGAGGCGCAACCCTTTCCAAATGTTGAAAAAAGGGCAGCCGTTGCCATTAAATCGAGCGATGGCAACGGCTGCCCTTTTTTCAGCATTGGGCAATCTATTCAGCTGTTCTCGCATCCTTCCATTTTTCAGCAAATGTCAGTGGTGTTAAAAATAAGCGTGAAAATTTTTTTACGGGAAATGACGCGCTAAATAGTAAAGGATTCTCGTGGAGCTATGTTACCCGACACTATTTTTATAGAAATCAAATCTATTTTTCGGGACTGGCAAGAGTCAAAACGTCAGAGTTTGGTGTTCACAGAGCGGGAACACTGCGCGTTAAAGGGTTAAGATTTCAGTATGTAAATGCTTATAACATCTAATTCCTTATATAACCTTTAAAAGCCTGAATTTTAAACAAGATCGCTGCCTATCCACGAGTGTGAGCTAAATTTCCTGCGTGAGTTTTGTGAATAACTAATTAATTTTTCTAAAAACTCGCTGTTCGATAGAAATATGTGATATTTTTATTTTTCCCGGCATGAATCATTTACCATTAAAAGCTGTATGATATACGTGAAATTGACATAAGAAATTTGCCTTGTGCTCTAATCTGACAGTGAAATTACGGTATCATATTTGAAACGCAGGGCATTAAAAGGTTAAATGCTGTAAGTATCACTTTCTTTTACAATTCTCTCGCACGGTCTCGCAGAAAGACCTTTATATTGATAAACGTATTGAGGCCATTGTGAAATCTCTCCATGTTTGACAGCGATACATCGGCAAGTTTGGCTCAGAAGGACAACTGTGTTAGGAAGGGTTGTATAATCGATGCGTTTGGCATTATTCTTCTTTCTTGTTAATTCTTTTATTTAGATAATAATAAGAGTTATTTTGTATGTTACTTCAAAAGAGCTATGTGCGCTACATATACTAATTTCGAAAAAAGCCTCCCAGATGGTGTAGCGTCATACGAATTATTCTGTCACACCTTGGGTCCGGGCTCGATTCTTGGTCTGAGTTTGAGTGTTAACTTGCTCGTGAATTCACCGCTAGTAACGTTGACTGCCTACTGTGTGCCCCCCTAATAAAATGTCATTACTTCGGATGTAGTGACCAATGAACGATAGTCAATTTAAAGACCTTAAAAAATCCGATTATATCATTTTTTTAAAACCTCAATAATATACATCAACTATAAAATTAAGAACTTTGGAAGAAAACCCACATATGAATTTAGTGTAGTACTGTTTTGTAGCTGAGGAACGTTAGACTTCTTGTACCTCCTGAAATGATCGTACTATACTATTTTTTTAAATTTATTTTTTTTATTCAAGCATGCTTTCACTAAGTTTTTGATTAATTTTAACCTTTAAAAATATTTTCTGAGTGTTCTTTATATATATTTATATATTTGTTTTATTTGGAATTAAGAAAACCTCTAAAACACCCTTTTAACAATGACTGCCCATAAAGCATGATATATTGTAAATATTTTGTTTACCCTTGAAGCAAGTCATAATAAACACACAATTTCCAATCAAATGCATAATACAGTTCATAAAAGTAACAGAAACAAATTCTACACCAATCGATACTACTATACGACAATCACAACACAGAAAGACTGACAGACGGACAGGCCGCAATCATAAATACTTTTGAAACTTCCTCGAAAATTTTGATCCAAAACTAATATACGAGACAACGCGTACCATTTACATCCCTGTACTCAAATTTAATATCGTGTTTCAGAAAGGAAGACTACTCGTTCAGCCTGAACATACACACACACACACTCTCGTAACTTGAAAGCATTTACTTAAACGTGGAGGGTGGGGGGGGGGTGGCTACACACGTCAAACAGCCCCGCTTTGGCATCTTATCACAAATTAATGTCATACAAGTGCCCGGAGGCATGATCTGCTGGAGCGAGAGTTTGTTTCTAAATTGATTTAATGAAACTGGCAACCGCATATTTTCGGTAATGAATCATGGTTGATTTAGTTCCCCCATCTGCGCAGGGAGCCACGCAAGAATGAATCTGTAGAAAGTAACTTTGCTTCCGTGGGCTGGAAGATAAATAAAGGGTGTCTCTAATTCTCCAAAAATATGGAATGCATTAATAACTTTTTTCTCTACCTTTTACTATATATATATATATATATATGCATATTATATATATATATACACACATATTAATTATAAAAACTTAGATGTAGTTTGTTAAGGTTCTTTTACATTGCATTTATTTGTACTTGGAGAATTTCTGAAACTCTCCATAAGAACAATTTTAAGTATAAATAAAAGCATGTGCAAGAAGATAAATCTCTAACAGTAAAAACAGTTAAAACTATTGGAGAAATAATAAATAAAAAATAAATTTAAAGCAAACTGATAAAGAATAGAAATTGAAAGTTATAGCTTAACATAACACTAGGTTGTTTAAAAAGTGATTTCGTTTTTTAAGAACATGAGGAACCCATATTTTGAGCTTTGTAGCATTTAAAATGATCATGAATAGTCGAATTCGATAAATTTAATTTTTCAGCCATCTCAAGAGTTGTTATTATCCGGTTATCATCAATTAATGCCTTCATTGTGTCTTCCTCAGCTTCAATTGGCCTTCCAGGATGTGGGGCGTCTCCAATATCAAAGTTGACGGATCAAAATTATAAAAACGAGTTATGGCACTGGCGTTCACTGAATACATCTTCTCCATACACATAGGATAATTATTTTCTTTCTTTAACTGTATTTTTACTGCGCGCATTTCAGTTTCCATATTTGAAAATGTACGAACCAAAAACTACTGCTTAGAATCAATCGAATTTTTTTCGCAAGCGTGTTTGCTATATTGGCTGCCAAAATATATAATGATTATGCATATTATGTGTGAAGTTGGCCACGGAAAATACAATTAGATCCTCTGTTGGAAACAAAAACGAAATTACTTTCTGCACAAACCAATAGTTATGCAAGTTTCTTTAGTTAACTTACATTTCAGGTATATGAATCTTTCAAAAAAAGTTCCAATTTTATAATTTAATATTCTGTTTAGATGAATTTTAGTCCAAAATCGAGCCTTAGAAAAGATGGCTGGAGGGTGAAGGTACTGCTTTCGGCCCTATCGCTTTGCTGTCGATCGGTTTGGAGTAGGTTGGTTTTCTCTAGATTTAACGTGAATACGTGTTAGAAGTCCTTAAAACAGCCACTAATTGTAGGCATATGCTCTTGTAGGATTTACAAAAGACAAAACACATCGGTTGAGAAGACAAATGCTGGAATGTAGGATCCCCTGCACCTACCAAAGGAGATTGCCATGTAAACTTTCTGAAATGAAGCCTATCAATTAGAAGTTGATGCAATACATTTCCACAACATTATGTGTTTGAAAGAGGCTATGAAAAAAATCACTTAAACGAGCAGCATATTATATTTACGATCTGTTGGGCTTAAATTTGTTTAAATTTTTATTCCAACTGTAATTCGGTACATGGTATTCCCGACACATAAATAATTATGTTGCGCAGTTTTGCATACCTAAATTTACCAATATTTCCTGGGTATATGGTAACCGTGGTCTTGATAATACTTTTTGTTAAACTTTAAACAACACTTTCAAGTTGTTTAACCTACATAGTTTGGGGGATTAAAATTGATTTTGGCGATTAAGTTAGCATTTTTTAAAGAAAAAGGTAAGCTGTGTTTCTTTCTTATAGTTTATATAACAAGAGCTAGGTTAGCATGATTTAAAAATGGTTCAAAAGTAAATATGCAAAAACATATTAAAATAACATTTAGATAAAATATTACACCATTAAATATTGCTCTCTAAAAATTGAATTTCTGAATTTTAATTTTTTATTGTATCTAGGAATGTTGTTCTTCTTTTCCTGAATGCAAATGTACTGCAGAACAATAAATAACAACCTCACACGAACAAAACTAGATACTTTAATGTACTACACAATGAAAATAGATGCAGAATTGTTCTTCTAATTATTGTGCTCATGAACTAGGAAAACACATTTACTCAAACGACGACATTCGTTTGAAGCTTGCGCACTCTAATTTCTCTTCTGTTAACGAGGTCTCGAGAGAGGATAACGTGGCTTTCGTAAACTATAAGCGCGTTTAATCTAATGCATCTAGACTAGTTTTTAAATAACTTTTTTTGTAGTTCCGTCGCGCAATTTACTTTTTGTGGAACCGTGCGTTATCTAAACTTTATTTTATCGCTTTCTATAATTAACAATTATATGTGTTGTTCTGGAATCGAAAAACAAATTTATGTAACTTACCCCGTATCCAATGGAGATGTACGGTGGAAGGCGGTGATCGTAAGGAGACGATGGTAGGTATGTGGTATGTAGATCGTTGTCACATTTGGTATGAACAATCGTGAAGAGCATTGCGTCACTGTATTAAAAATAAAAAAAAGTGTCGACATCCATATTGCGTATTAAAGATATACGTCAGCGAAGTGTAGCACTGTAAAAAGAAAATTTCAGTTAAAGCAACACGACATTCATTTTTTTGAACGCCAGCAAACTAAATCCGATTTCACGAGAATGCTGGGAATCATCACAGATAGCGGTACATCAAAGAAGGTTCACAAAAGAAAAGAAGGAGGTGGTCAACTAATTGTTGACCCATAATGTTGTTACAGAAAGACATCTGTCTTCCTAGCGCTCGTCGTTTCATTTTTCTTTTGAGGAGAGCACGCAGAAAACTGGAACACAAAGCACAAACTTTGCGAACAAAAATCAGTAAGTCGACTATAAATAATTGGCAGGACTCATCTCCATTTTAGTCATATCCCTTTATTTTTACACCATCTGAAGATCAACATTTTGAAACTTTACATTACACCCTCAAATAAAAAAGGAAAATTGGGGAAGCATTCTTCTAAAAATTATTATGGCGTGCATGGCATTTCGTGCCTACGTTCCGGTGGCGAAGGTTCCCCACTTAGAAGTGAGGACCTCGCCACACAAGTACCAACTCCGCAACTGCTAAAAAAATGACCGTTAGACTTACTGCTATAGAAAAAGGGAGCTCGATTTTTCTGGAACAATTTTAGCAGGTGTTTTTCGAGAAATATGCTTCTTGCACAGCAGAGGAAAACCGCAAACACATCTGTTTCAGCGGAGCAGAGAAAACATATGCGAGCGAAGAGGTGTTATGATCATTCTTTTAGCCTGCGTCAACTGTTATTTTATTTCAAAGCAGCTGATAAGAGGGAAATGATTTAGAAGTACGTTAATGCGCTGTAATTGAGAAGGCCAAGAGGAAAAATGAAAGCTTTAAAAGATAGTTATTATTAAAAACTTTTAAATTAGATTTAGAATAGATTATTAGTTTAAATTTAGACAATATTAATAATTTTTCATTAAAGAATATGCACGTTGTGTCAACGTGACACCCCGTGGCCGTGGTAGTCCGGTTGGGAGAGGTGTCGATTTAATAGCCGAAAGGTTGAGGGTTTGCTTCTGGGAACGAACCATCCCAGTTGGGGGAGGCGTCGATCAAGAGCCGAAAGGAAGTGGGCTCTATCCTGGGACCAGCCATCCCAGTTGGGAGAGGAGTCGATCAAGTAGCCGAAAGGAAGTGGGCTCGATCCTGAGACCAACCAAATACTGCCGTGCTCGCTGATGGCGGTTGACGCATGTTAACATACGTCGTTATCGCAATATCCTCCAAATTCTCATACAAAACGATACCTTTGGGGGGTGACAAAACTGTCTTGGGGTCTTTTACTTGGCATTTGCTTCAAAATTAAGAAGCTCTCGTCCTAGCTAACAACCGTCAGTGCGGCCATCTATCAGCTTCCAAATGAGGTAAAAATGAACTCTTCGCGAGTTTATGGTAGAAATGTAGGTGCCCTTGGCAGGTACTGCCGTTATCGATCTAATCTAGATTTGGGGTTTGCACAAAATGCTGTAAAAGTAGAAGTGCCTAAACCCCCCTAATTTATGGAAACAAGACAGACAGACAGACAACTTACCCAGTACATGCTTAAACCCAAAGAGCGAAAAGAACGATACACTGCGGAGCGATCCGTTTCCTTGGAAACTGAGTCGTATTTCCGGGAAAGGGCTCTTTACGTAGTCCTTTTTGTGAGAACACTCTCCTCGCTTCCTATCTTTACCGAGAATTTCCCCTCCTCGCTCATATTTATATTCCGCTCCGCTCTTGTGATCGAAAAACGCTCCTCAAGGAGAAGCTCACTTTTTAAAACTGGCTCGCTTTTCGTTCCGACTGATCGAATTTCGCTCGTTTGGTTTAAAAGTGTACACTTTAAAAAATTGGTCGATTACCAAAAGATTTCTAATAATCAAGGATTTCATGAATTTTCATAGCATTAATTGCTAAAGAAAGCCGAGTATATCAATAGAAGTACCCTTATCTATACATGACTTTCCTTGGTAAAAATACATGGAAGCCTTGTTCCCAAGAGCTTTCGTAATATGGAACTAATTTTTTCAAGAGTGTATTTTGTTACTCACGCAGGAATAAAAATAGTTCTACTAACTTGCATATTTATTAATTTACAACCATGAAACCGTTACTTAAAAACCGTATTTTGGAGGGAATACTTGGTAATTGATCGATTGTTTTTAAGAGTGTATCATGCTATTCATAGAGGTACAAAAATATTTCTAATAACTTATATATTTATTAATTTACAACATGAAAACTTTTAATATGCAATGTAATATGGTATAGAATCAAGTTCATCGATTTTTATCGCAGCTTTTCTGTTTCATATATTTCTAGCGGATGCATGACACTGGTAATGCTATTGAAACAAACACAACCACAAATTCTTTATTCTGAGCCTATACCGGGAATCAAACTCACGCTATGGTTTGTGTAGTTATGGCAACGCTACACTTGCGCGATCTGCCTAGGATGAGGGGTGCTTGGGTTGGAGGACTTTCCAAAGGGTTCTAACGCGTACTCACGTTACAACTGGAGGAAACCGACCAAAACTCCAGACCAAAACCAGACGTTAGATCGACAGTAGAGCGATGGGGCCTGAACCCAGGACCTTCATTCACACTTCAGTCGTCGACCATTCGACAACCACTCGATCATGCTGGTGCAACCCACCCTATGAGTGAAAGGCAAGAATTCTAATCGCTAGAACACAGGGGATATTTTAAAACTTATCTTCCAACGTTTTACATAATGCAGAATTTGACAGTGCTTTTCAAATGAAAAGGATTATTTTTAAGGTACTTAATCAAAACTGATTAAATCTTTTGCAAATGCAAATTAAAAAACAACCCATTCTGGTGAGGAAAGAATGAAAGAGAATACTGTAGAATAATGTGGCGGAAGAAGACTAAGAGAGAGGCACTTCGGTCAGAAAAATGCTACAAAAAGTGTAATTGGCGAAAAATCATTGATAGAATAACGTTGAACTGTTTATTAAAGCAGGATGTTCAACCTCCTAGAGATCGGTTATGATGGAATGCAGCGAAAACCTGTTGAAATATTCAGAGAAAGAAATTAAGATATTGGTGACTTTGGAAAAGAAGTCCACACCTCAAACTTCAAGTCATAGTTGAGAAATCTTAAAAAAGTATAGCAGCATTAAAAATGTTGAAAAATAAGTTGAAGCATATTGTGAGAAAAATACATGTATATTGTTTGAGAAGCATAAGAGGATAAGAAAAAGTAATAGATGTGTACTTTGAAACGTGGCAGTTTTTGAGGAAGTGTGAGTAAAGAATATAAATTGTGGTAAATATACTTTAGACTAGGGATTAAAGGAGAGTTCATATAAATATGTGATCAGTATATTCGTGTGGTAACTCCTGAATTCTTGGGCGCTTTTCTACTTTGATACGTGTGCTATACTTTGTCAGAGTTACATTATACTCAACATCATAGTTCTTCAGTTATCGCTGTTTTATTATTAATATTATTATTTTTTGAAAACGAATGTATTTATGAGCTAGTCTTTAAATACTCCACAGTTTATTTTATTTCCCTATGTATTAGCATGCACTCAGTATATTAGCATATTTTGACAACTAACTCATTAAAATATCAGAAAAATACAAATATGCAATTCGATTCATTCAAAACTTCTGCCTGTTTTGCGTATTTCGAAATATGTGGAATATTCATTAAAATGGTTTTCTCTGGACTTCTCTCTAACGGCACTGTCATTAGAATCTTCAATACGGCGCACATTCTTCTTTTGAAATGCTTATTTATTGAAATAGTCTTCATCGACCAAAGTGCACTTTGAATGTTGTTTAGGTTACTTCAGAATTGGAAATACGAGGAAAATTGAATGCTTTAGGGATTCGGCATCGGAAAAAGGTGAATGAATAAAATTCGATATGACATATGTGTAGGTTCTTGAAAAGTAAATGGGGTTATTAAGGATATTTTTTTCGATGCAGTGCATTTGGAATTATTTTAAAAAGAGTGCTTTGGGATCAAATATTGTATTTTGAATTCAACCTAGAGCTTCTCAAGAAAATCTGTAGCCTTCATTATTTGCACGGAAATTTATTTCTTTTAAAGGTAAATGTTTCTCGGCAAATAAGAAAAAGAAATTAGAAATAGAGAATGAAATTGAAATTAAGGAGCAAAATATTTTACGGGATTTTTACTTTTTTCCTTTCCGTTTTCTTTTAAGGGCAGGCACAAATCATTTATAGGCATTGATCACAATTAAGGCTGGCAATTTTAGTTACTTTATTATGAGATTGCAATATTATCTTTGAGAATAGACTACGGATTAAGTTTAAGGCTGTGAAATTACTCTCTAAAGAAAGAAAATTTTCCGATGAAAAGGGGTAAAATTTTACCACCCAGCTACCATTCCGTCAACTAGCTGGGTAGAACAACTAACATTTTTTTAACAGTTATATTTCTTGCTGTACGATTTTTTTACATTTAGAATAACAGAAAGTAGGAAACAAAATTTTGATAAGGAACCAAGCAGAAGAAATAATGAGAATTTTTTTGACAGATAATTAAACAAATTTTGAAGTGGAGGAAAAATATAAAGATAAAACCATTTTTTACGTGCAGATTCAAATAAATTAGATATAAAAGTACATTTTCAAGTAAAGAAAATATAAGCTATTTTTTACGTTTAGATTAAATTTTGAAGACGTTGAATTTATATAGTACGAAACTGAATCTTATATTTTGAAGTGTACTGTAAACTGTTGAGAAAACAAAATTATGTCAGCTAATTGAATACGTAAATCTTCTTGAAATTTAGGGAATATATTTAGTCTGGTTGTTTTCTATTTCTGATATATCCATAATTATTTTATTATGTATACGATGTTTCAATAATATATATTTTGTCCATGTGTTTCGTTATTTTGTGAGGGAGACCTTTTAATATGATTCACTTCATTATAAAGGGCCCAAACAGGTGGAACAATGCTTTATCCTGTGAAGCGACTGACGAAAAAGCACTCAAGTCCATGCTGGGAACTGAACCCGGGAGCATGGTATGATAATATGGCTCTTTAGCTACTACACAACACGGGAGGTTGCACGAAATTTTATAATGGTATTTGACAGACTGAAACAAGAATGTAATAAATGCATTTTGCTTTTCTTATCACTTCTGTTTTTTGTATATGGCCGTACTTTCGTTCTTTTTTTTATTTTTTGAGAGAATGGAATTATTATAAATAGACCACGGATTAGATGCACTTTAAAAATGGCAAAAAATGGATCAAAAAATCTTAAAATATGCACTAAAAATCTAAAAATATGCACTGAAAATTTAAAAATAAGTACCAAGTAACTGAAAAAATATGCAAATATTAACAGAAAATAAAAACGTATTTACTTGTAAAAATATTTTCTATCACTTACCTCGCACTTATGACACATTTTTTTTTCTCTCTTTGAAAGTTGAAAACATCATGAAAGACATAATAAGAAATAACGAAGATGATGGTTTAAAGCAGAATCAATTTTTTATTCACAATAATAGTGATATGAAATATGAATTAAAACTGCTTTTAGTAATTTTTGTTACAATACACAACTAAGTGTTTTTCTAAATTTTCGATAGTAAGGCTTTGTCTTTTATCATCTAAAATCATTTATAAGCTGAAAATGCTCTTTCAACATCAACTAATGTCACTGGACAGTACTTATATTTCGCTTTATGGATGGTTCTACTTTTTCCTGTAATTCACAGCCCTTACAATTAATAAAATTATTTATTTTGTTCACTGCCAAAAATCCTGAATTTTTATTTAAAATTAAATTCAAGTTTTCACTGATTTTTTTCTCCTAATGACTCTGGAATCTTAACAATGCATTCTTGTGCTTTAACAGCTTGACTTATTGCATCACTTAGCAGCATATTTTGAAATTGTAATTTTGTGATGGCTGATGTTAAGAAGAAAAATGTGTTTCGATTATCGATAGACTTTTTCGGAAGGAACTATCACTAAGCATTTCTTTCGCAATGCAAACAGAAGAAGAATCGGCGCTGTCCAAAGCATTAACTTCATCTTTTATGGAGTTAAAATTTTCAGAATAAAATACATAGGCATTTAACCAAGTCCCCCATCTTGTTAATACAGGCTGCGGTGAAAGTGGGAGGTTGGGATACGTATCTCTGTACTTTTTAGTGCGCAAAAGAGCTTTTAAGAATACTTTCTTAACGCAGGATAGCAGTTTATTCAGGACGTATATTTATCTTACTTTTTCTTCTACTCTGAAACCCGTGATCTATACAAGTAATATGTATCATATTTGGAGAAAAAAATCATGTGCTGATGCTGCTTTTATCATATAAGATGCTGCTTCTGTAACTAACACTAACACGTTATTTGTCATGTCTTTTTCATGCCACAGTAATTACGATGAATCATTAACGAATCTTGCTATGCTAGAAAAGTTAACTTTTCCTAGTAATTTGCAAGAAATGAGATGTGGACGTGATGGGATAAAGCTTTAAAGAAACTAAATGTGCTATGTAACGATCATTTTTTATCTTTCGTTTCATCAGTGCTAATCCATATGCAGTTTGTTCCACTATCTTGGCGATTTTCGTCGAGTACTTATTTATAAATAGCATCCAGGTATTTTTTATTGATTGTTGATTCGTCTGGAATATTCTGATTAGTGTAATATTTCTTTAAAAAACTTCTAAAATGCTCATTATTTAATTTCTGAAATGGAATGTTGCTGCTAACTAGAGTTTTGCATAAGTAAGTACTCATTTTTCTCATTTCGAACAGAAGAAGTTTGCATAGTTAGTAAAGTTTGCACAGGTCTACGATCTTGCTTATTTTTTTTTTTTTTTTGCTAAATGAGTACTGGTTTGCACGTGTTGAACCACCATCTGAAAACGCTTTTTGTACGGGATATTTTTCTCACATATTGTGCAGAAAACAATTTCACCATATTTATTTAGATTTTGTCCGTTATCCGAAATCCACGTCTACATCAGGGTTGGCATGCTTGCTTTCATTCTAGCCATTTGTGAATTTTCAATATATAGACTGAGTTCGAATTTATATTGTTGCAAATACATTGATAAAAATTGATAGGTGGGCTTTACTACTTGATACCAGTATGGGAAAAGATAGCTTTCTTCAGCCTCTGAAAGAGGTATGCAATAGTTCTGTTAACAATTACAAGTGGGGGAAGGAAAACGAAAAATGTTGAGCTATTTTGCTGGGAACCTGATCTTGTATAATTTTTTCAAAGCGTGGCACTTAAAAAGTTAAAGAAAATAATGCTGAAAGGAAGGTAAAAAAGTGTTACAAATTCAAAGCTAAAGAGATTGAAACATGCATCCAACAGAGAAAATACATCATTTTATTCAAAATCACCAAAATCATTTGAAATATCCAAACGCTGTATGCAAATATGCGATTGCATATAATCCGACGTCTGATTATAACGTATTATATTCTAGTAAACCCTAAAGGTATACAGCGAATGAAATAGGTGAGAGAAGAATGTGCATTTTATGTTAATGATTCCTATGTACGTTCACAATGTGACGATGTGTATATGAAAGGAATGCTGCATTTGTCCGTTTGAAGTTAGTGTTAAATCCGTGAGATGCTGCACTGAAATTGCATTCATTGTGAAAAGACATTGTACTTCAACTAAAAGGACAGAAAAACCATGTAAATTGGTTAACTTCCAACTACTGAGTTATGCGTCAAACTTTTATATATGATTGGTGTAGTCCACCAGGAGTATGCAAGTTCTACTTCGAACATAAGTTGTATGGACATAAATAAATGTTAAATAGAATAATAAACGTAAAATTACATTTGGCTATCTGTTTTTATATACGATTCTTTAAAAATTTATCTGTTCATAATAAATAAATATAAACGAAAACTACCTGAGGGAATGAAAGATTTTGCAGTTACCTTATACTTCTACATAGTCTGCGTTAATGGTATGTTATTAATCAAAATCATTTCTTAGGAATGGAGTGACAATAATTCTTCATTTTAACATCTAAAATCGCTCTTTAAAATATTTTAAATATTCTTAACTTTTTTTAATGTTCAAATTCAAAATTTTACTTTCGGAACTAATGACTGCAGGTAATAAGCAATAATTTAAATATTAATCTGCAACGATTTTCAAGATGAATATAAATGCTTAAGTTAGTTTCTTGATTCATTTTTGTGGAATAAATCGATTTTTAAAACGGAATTAATTATTAATGGATTAATCAGTAAGTAAAAAACTAGAGGTATACCCAAAAACTTTCTAACTTTTATGATAACAGCGCAGCATTTCACAATTATTACAAAGTTAACAATGCTACCACATTTAGCGTGATCCAAAAACATTTAAAAACTAAAAGCAATATAGCTTCTACTAGTATTTATTTTAAATGTTTTCTTTGTTTTTGTTAATAGCTATTTAATTCATCGTAATGATTCAAATAAAAAATACCTAGCCGTAACATTTAGTTATAAGTTGACGCCACTAGTGTTATACAGCTTATTTAAAATTCAGAAGATACCTTGTATTGAATGATAGGATTTATTTTATATTTCAATAAATATTACCTTTTATGAATGACCTCTTTATATTTGAGAAAAGTTGGATAATTAAAAATTATAAAGCTAGTCAAAGGCACATCTCACGTCGTCTTTCTAAGCACCACCTCAGTGAAAATGCACATTGAATTGAGTGACACTGATAAGTAACTGCAGACAAGGAATTTCTTTCAAAACACTAAAAACTTAAAATGTAACGGAAATGCAGAATCTCATTGAAATAGTTAAAGTTTTGAGACAGCTTTGTCTTCAACATTTCAAAATGTCTGCGACGCTTTCGACTGAACTAAGTTGGAGACGTCACCGAGATTCCACATGGTAATGAGGAGATTTAGGATTTTGAAACAGACACTACAGCTTTAAAAGAGTTAGAACTCAGAGAGTTGTTCTTCAAAGCTGGCAGGCTACAAATTAAAATAAGATAGTAATGATTCCTATGAAGAGATCTTCTGCTGAGAAAGACGCAAGGATATTAAAAATTTCAAATTTATTTTAAGATTTAAAAAAGCATCTTACATACATATGTATATAATGTGCGTGTGTGAGAGAGAGTGAATAAAGAGAGAGGCCGCATTTTATTTATACTCTAATATGAGATAAAGAGAAGTTCTGAAACATTTTCTGATATGAAATAAACAAATAGGCAGTGGAATCCCATATTTTAAAAGTGTATCATAATCTATATGTAGACCCTATGTGACTTTCTTGTATTATTCTGTTGGAGAGTGTGTTACAACCGATGAGTTGATATTACTTGGTTTTTCTTCATTTAATTATAAAATATGTATTAATCCACGTGTTGGTCTTATTACTCTTTTTTGCCCCCATAACGTTGCGTTTTTTTTTTTTGTCTTCTTTGTATCATTATGTTTTAAAGTGATAAATCTTATACTGCTTTGTCATAGTCAATGCATGGGACTTATTTGTCATTCTTGTTCCGTTGTCTTTGATCTCTACTACATTTTGAAAAGTGTCAAACTCAAGTATTGCCTTCAGATTTCTAGGATTGAAATTTGTTAGCATTCTAGCGCTAAAAATCGTAGCGCAGCGCAGTAGTCTTGGCGCTACGCTTTGCGTACGCTACGTAGTGCTGTATAAAATTGATAAAAAATTGTACCATAATATTCTAAGCATGTGAGAAAAAGTGAACAAAAGCTTGAAAAAAGTAGAGAATACCATCTGCTAATCTTTCCATTTTGTCCATAATTATTTCGCACCATTGTATTGATTACTTCATAGCACTCTTAAACCTGAGGATGCTTCCAGGATTTTAGTTGCCTGTAAAACTCCTTTTTCTGCCGAAAGAGTGACGATGCAGTGAAATGTAAAGAGATATTTTGTCTTCTGAATATGCTATCCACTATACGTTCAAATTACCTGTCTTGGGGATTTGCATAAATTGTGTAACATATTTTTCGGTAAATTTTGATCCCCCCCCCCTCCTCCGTATCACAATAAATCCCACAACCTGATGTCTCTCCTCCCCCACCCATCACGATGTTGTGTTGTATTTGGAAGCTGATATCAATAGTTTGTATACTGTTGCTGAAGTGCTGATTAGCACTTCAGCAACTTTTAAAGGAAGGCAGCAGCTTTTAAAAACAATCTGAAGTATAAAAAGACGAAATAAGTTTGCGTTGAGATCTTATTAGAGGGTTTCTTTGGGACTTGAGAAGTAAGATGTGCTGGACGTTTCGTTACTTCTCGCGGTATCTTGCGTGCTTTCTTATTGGTATTTAGTGATGTAACACAGGAAAAGGTATATGCGGTACCACTGGTACTCATGGTTGAAAATGCAGGTGGAGTGTAGATAAAAATAAAGTAACGATAAAAATATAGTTTTTAGTTTTTGGACATGCCTTAATAAAGCTTTATTCTTGTCTCTGCACGTAAGCAATTGAAAAAAGAAAAGTGTCTGATGGAGAGAAAGTAATTATACAAAAGCTACAGAATAGGATAAATCTTTAATATGTACTGTGCCGATCAAATGAAAAAGCGGATTGGAGGGTACTGATTGTCCAGGATGAAGCAACAGGGACTGCCATACATTTATGCATGTGTATATATGTTCTAAAAATATACGTATTAAAAAAGGAATCAGCTTTTAAAAACAATCTGAACAATAAAAAGACGAAATAACTTTTAATAACTTCTTGGTCGGTTTGCCATGTCTCCCCCTGGAAGATGTAAAGTACATCGTGGTCGTCTCCTTTGGTTGGGTGCTCCTTCACCTGTTTTCGTAAAGTAGCAGCAATCTTAAATACCCTTTCTATAAAAGCCTTTCTCAACTGAGAAAATTCATTTATATTGAAAGTCTCGCTTCCTGGAATTACCATGCAGAGAGTAGCATTGTAGCTATGGCAATGTCGTAAACGTAGCAGTAGTTGACGCTCTGTCTTTGTTAATTTGCTTTGAGTACTAGCATGCCGCGCCGGCAGGAATTAAATGAATTAAAACATAAATGTACCCGCCTTTACGAATAATGCTCTTTTTCATTCTGAAGTACGATGCAGGGCGAACTTCATTCCAACAAGAGGGTTCTGGCTGTAAGCAAAGTCTGGAAAGCGCGAGCTAGCAGAATCAAAAGTAATGCGAAACAAAAAAGTCCTCTTCGAGATTAGTTATAATGAAATGAGACGATCTCTTTTCAATCTGTAATTCACGCCCTAAAATCAAAATTCCTGTATCGTTTACTGTTCTAAGACCTCACCCACATCAATACAGACTAATTATAGCAGTCGGTACATAAGTTCAGAAGCAGAAGGAGGGAATTTCTTTCCACTCTGGGACAGCACGGATTTGGCGCAGAGTTATTCAATAATACGCTTTTTTTTTTCTAGAAATATCACGTGACTTTCGGCACAGAAATCTTCAAAAATGTGATTTTTGTCTCAGGATGTATCAAGGGATTCCGCTTTGCGCAATTTGGCGGAATTGGCGCAGGCGTAGCACCCCTGTAAGTCTCCCTTCATGGAATTACCATCCAGGAACTCTACCACCATAGTATCGGAAAGCTTTCGCTAGCGAACATATCGAGTCTTCTCTTCTCATGACGTCACAATCCGAGAAATATCCGATATGCCCTACTACGATCGAATCGTGATAGTTTCACTGTCGTATTGACTATCGGAAATATTGCTGTTTTTTCCCGACACGTTGGATGAAGGCGAAAACTCGCATTCCGGTACCGGATAGTTCAAGATGGATGGGGTTTTATTGTGTGGATCGCGGAGTGTCAAGTACTTACACAAAAGGATCCCTTTCCCTAGCATGTTGGGTCTAACAAAAACGGGCTTCCACTCGTGATGGATGTCTCCGGAGTCTTCGGAAATTCTGAAGACAACGCCTTCGTTTAAGAAAAAGGGGGGAAAGCCTAGTGTTTTGATTGGTTGGTCGCTCTGAGTGTCGGATAGACCTCTAGCAAGCACAAAAATACTCGCTTGTTTTATTCGACACTCATCGTGGTAGCGCCAAAAGGAGAGTCGCGGCTATTTATTCGAAGTATCTGACTATCTGTGAGCGAGAAATATCCGTCACGGATATTCTACGACACCATGGTAGTAGAGCCCCAGAGGCCAGCAATGAAGCTATGGGAATGTTGTAAACGTCCACATTAGTCGACGTTCTGTCTTTGTTAATTTTCTTTGCTTATTAGGATGACGCGCAGGCATGAATTATTGTGAGTTTTTGATATATGTGTAGGTGCCAAAACAGTATAATAATTTAGGCTAATACACAAGCTGTAACAAGTAACGCGAAAATTTGAAAATTCATTAAGTACAAGTGTGACGCAACAACGCTGTGGATCTCTCCCTACCCCTCTGTCGCAAGAGGGCGGTGAAGAACTGCAAATTTTACTACCGCTTCAAATGGAGCTCAAACTGAAGTTATTTTTGGAGCGAAGCAATTAGACCTAGCTCACAAGCGCAGCGACGCAGCGCTAACAAAATACGCCAACAAAAAGGATGCACGCATGTGGAGCGGTTAAGAATAATTCAGAGTAGTAAGTAAGCAATTAGACCTCGCTTATAAAGTAAAACAATTAAGCGTAGAAATTTAAAAAGGTTGTGAAAACGTGTCCATGAAAGAAGTCGTCAAGTTCCAATCGTCAGAAATTGCTGGTTTTAGCAAAAGTTGATAGACTGTCAGTAAGTTAGTAGCTGCAAAAATGAAGTACCTTTTAACGTATTGAATAAAAAGTACAATTGTGAAGTCAGAAACCACAAGAGCCAAACTGCTTAGAGAGGATGTGGAGGGCTGTATATAACATGCACCGCGTAAAATACAGGACAGGGGAGACACTCACAAAAAAAAAAAATGTGATGGCGGCATCATATGCACCTTCGAGCGTTACGTAGTTTATGGAAATCTCCCTGTCAGAAAAAGGAAATTGCTTTTTGTGCTGTTCTTTGAATTTTGCTAAAACACAGAAATTTACAGACATTAACTTTTAGTTTGAATTATCAACAATATTGATTTTATCTGCCACTGAAACGAATGCCCTGTTGATGCTGTTTTTGGTAGCAGCATAAAAAGTTATGATGCTATGAAAAACAACAAAGAGATGATTTAGGTATTTCAAGTGATTTCTTTTATCCCTCCCCAATTGTTTTTAACCTTCAAACAGAAATTTCTCTTCAGAGAAATTTCTTAACTGTTTCACTGCATTTTTTAGTTTACTAAAATTTATACATTTATAGATACTTGATTCTTGTCCCAATGAATGAAAATATTTGTTTAAATTTATAATTTAATAAAATTTCTGTTGTTACCGATATTCAGTGAATATGCTTTGTGAATTAGAGCTTTTTCTGAAGCTTTTTTTAAAATTTTTACATAAAGATTCTTAAAGCATTAAAATATAAAAAGCGCATATTGTTTTACAAATAATGCAAATTGCATTTTTAGTTTTACTAACACAAACAATGATTTCGATCCCCGTACTATCTTTTGAATTTTAGTCGAGTTTATGTACACACGTGAAACCGTATGAATATATATATATATATATATATAGGAAAAGAAATAGAATCTCCGTTTTAATCCTTTGGTTAAGACGAAATAAACCATTTTCTCCTTCAAGTTCTATAATTGTGTGAAACTGATTCTCTTTCATAATTGTCTAAAAATTGATAAAGATTTCATATCGCAACTTCTCAGATACAATTTGCACGCTTAATTAGTCGAATTCATTACATACTACTGTACTTCCAGAAATAATTTGGACGCGGAGGAAAAAAAAAGCAAGTCACAATGTGTATCACTTTGGCAAAGATCCAGACAAACTTTGTATTGTCTGACTCCCTTCGGGAGCACAAGTCCAATTTCCTGGTTATTGTGTCGACTGTGTAGTTTCGTGATTATTTGCCGTCTATTCTTTAGAAAACACAAAAGTGTAGTCCAGGCGTAGAAACTCTTATGGGAAGAATTCAGCCGAGAGAAATGCATGCTGTTTCTGTTTACATAAAAGGTTTCTATCGAATTTTCGTAAATGTAAAATCAAAAATTTTCACCAAGTTGGCTATATAGAAGTTTATGGGAGAAAAAGTAAAAAATCATTCACAGCATGTTGTGCAAATTTATAGATACTCAGTAATTTGTAATATCAGTGTTTAAGCATGTAATACGTTTTAAATGCTTATATATTAAAAATTATATTTATACAGATTCGCAAAATAAATAATTAAAGGACAAGATATGCATTATAAATATTCATAATACTGGTATTAAAAGCAAGCAAAAATTAAAAATTTGCATTAAACGCGCAGAGGAATAACAAACAACAATGTGCATGTTTTATAAGTCACAGAAGCTTTTTAATAATCAGTAAATAATTCTCCAAACACGATATAAACAGGGAATCGAAAATTGGAGATAGTTTGTTAATCTATATCTTCAGTTTCTTATTTAAATGCCGGTTGGCGTATTCTTTACTGCTGATGAAGAGAGAACCTCCGGAGACTTTTCTGTGTTCCCACCCCATCCTGTTATACGAAATTATAATTCTGTGGAGCTGTGGTCTTCAATTTTTGATAATTGTCAGTTGATTGATTAAGACATTTTGTGTCCCTCTGGACATTTGTCAGTCAGGAAGTTTGTGGTGTACCATTATCACTTTTCTTAGAAGCCATTGCAAGACACTTAATTCATCGCATCTTTGTGGCACATGCCCGTATTATCTTTACCTTGCCTTCTTATTTTCTAATAATAAAATTATTATTTTATATACCGAGTCCGTAATATTCCTTAGAATTTACATGGATTAATTATGACAACATACATGCTGATTTATTCGGGCTGAGTTCAACAACATTGGTTAGTCATGTTTTATAGATTTCATTGTGATAAAGCAAATGCAACAATAATACCAGTACTTTAATAATTTTAGTTTTAATCTCTAGACTGAAAAAAAGACGTTTAAAAAACTGATGGTGATAAGATGCATTTGAAATTTTAAACGGAACAGGCAGTATAGATTTAAATTTCAATTTAAACTATTCCAATTCTTTTGAAACCAGAATGCGGAATATTTTGTTCAGGATATAATTTTTATCCAATATGTCTTTTTACCTTAGGTGTATTGTATTCAGTTTTAAACAGGTAGCCCAAAAATTATTTAGATATAACACTAAATGTAAAGGATAATAACTTGATAAGTGTAAAGGATAAATAATGTGAGATCATCTAAAAAACTCAAATGATTAAACTAATTTACAACTCATATTTCAGGAACAATTCATTTAGCTTTTAAAATTAATAACAACATTTTTTTTTTACCATAAAATGTTTCGATATGTTGTATGACGTGAATTACGGCAGTTTATAAAAATAATTTTATCTCCGTACACTCCTAAACCCATGCAAACTTTGCGATTTTAATCAGCCATAAAGTAAACATTCAATAAATGCACGGATTGCATGTATAATAACATATCAGTAAAATTATTCTTTACAAAACAAATTATATTATCGACTGTTAATTTTTTTATCCAACTCTAAAATAAAAGAAAAATAAAATGTAAATCAAATTTTATGATTCAGTCCTAATTTTCTTTGTTATCAGATAGTGATCAATTCAATAACTGGTTTTAAAACAATAATACATGATTTTCGTTGCTTAGCTGTTTTTTTTTCACGGTAATTAACCGAAGATGAGTCCCAAATGGCTTCCTATTTTTAATTGGGATATTACGTGAATGTGTTTTCCACGAGAGTTATCTTTCGGTTTATCTCCAACAAATATAATTAAATGTGGGACAATATCATTAGCAAACAAATGAAGGTTTTATGGCGTTTGCCACATTAGGCCAGAATATATTTTTAATGACTAAATCAGTGGAGGGTGAAATTAAATTTATTGAACCTGAAGAAAACCATTAAAATAATTTACTCGTGAGAAAGTGTTTATTAATGAAACGCAAAACATTTACTAATAGCTATGATGTGAAGCCTTTCAATGCAGATATATATTTCAAATATACTGTTAGTTTTCGATATTGAATATAATCCTTTACTTTTTCAATCTGATGCATTCTCAAGATTGAAAATAAAATTTTTTCTAAAGTTAAGTGTTACTTATTAAAAATTTACGATTATTATTTGATATACTTTTTTTCTAATATTTTTCGTGGATCACATTACTTTTGATGATGTTTAAAAAGTTCTCTCTCATTTTTATATTTACGACGAAATTATATCTGAATTAAGAAACATCGTGTAGTTAAATGAGCAAGATAAATTATTTTTTAAATATATCCTAATTAAAAGTGAACAAAAAGTATGCCAATGTATTTAAATTTATAAATAAATAAAATATCAACCACCATAATTAGTTATAGTAATGTTCCATAAAGTAACATGGTGTGTACATAAGATTATTGAAGTGACACAGAGTGCATGTAAATTTAACTGAGAAATTATCGATTCTTTTTATTTAAACCCTAACAATCTCTGATTTTTACTTTAACATTATTTTTAAACATTCTAATCTTTTGGAAAAAAATAGAATGTTAAATTACCTGTTAACATTAACTGTACTGGTTACAATAAATTAACTGTACTGGTTATGAAGCTTTGAAATACGATGTTATAATAGTATCCACGTAAATACATCGTAACATTTTTCTTTCTAGTTGTGTTGGTCTGACAGATTTGCAATAGTTGTCAGAAGCTTTCTATCTTGTCTTCTGTCATACTTGAGAAAAAAGTTCGCTTCTGGCTCATAACAAACTAATCATTTCACCCTTAGGTCACGTGGTAACGACAGACCTTGAGAAGTTAAATTACTGCAGGAAAGCCATTGCTAGGTATTAAAAATTTTAATTTTAATTTTAGATGCCTCGTATTGCATAAAATAGCATTGAGACAAGATAAAATTTGTCCTATGCAAAACGTGAAATAGAAAGAACATTTCTATTCAGGTATTAATTTCTCAATTAATTTTTAAGGATTTTTGTAAAAGTTTTGAAGATTTTAGAAAGTTTAATAGTTAAAATGGAAACAACTCATACAATAGTTTTAGTTACTGTAAACCTTTTTACTTATTAGGTTCCATCATAGTTTATCTATTTGTTTTAGAGATTAAAAACAATTCACTATTACTGGCGAACAAGAACATTTTTCATATTTAGGTTTACAGCGCTGGAACAATATTTATACTTTTCACTCTTTTATTTGTGATAATGCAGTTTATATTTAGTTCACAGAAATAGAATATGCTGTAGCAATCTCGTTTCCAGATTTCATAATTATTATTTTAAAATTATGAGGATTTTATAATTATTGTTTTAAAGATATTTCATGTTTTTTTAATTATTTAACTCAAAACTAGTGAACTGTATAAAATAATTATTGAATGCACTAAAGAATTAACAATTGACAAAATGAGGTAAATAACAGTCAGAATATACGCTAAGGAATTTTAAAGTCGTTTTAAATAAATATAAATATAATTTTATGCAAGATGCCACATAAAAATTTCTAATGGTAAAGCACCTTGCTGATGTATGTGAAAGATAAGACATACGTATAATATTAAAAGTTCTTGTAGTACTTGTAGATGACCGATAAGTCAATAAGCTTGTTGATATCTATACAACTATGAATTTTTATTCACATACTAATAAGTTTTAAACAACTAAGTGAGCTCAAGTTCAGTATTGCAAAAATGTATGTGCATTTTTAACAGATTATTTTGGAATTATGATGAAGTAATTTTTTATACTACTTAAAAAATTGATTTTACTACAGTATAATTAACGGAAAATTCTCATACTTTCAAGTAATTCTAAAACTTCGCATTCCATCTTCAATGTAAATTTAAAAATTAGATAAGAGGACAATACAGTATTCTTTGAATGATTACATACATGATGCACGCAAGTTTTAACACTTGTATATTGCACATTAAAAAAGATATCCGAAAGAAGAAGAACCTAGCTTTTATAAAGTTTTAATCCATGTCTCTCAAGTAATCTCCAATAAATTATAAACCTTTAAGTACGACTGTTGCAATGAAAATGCTTGAATCACATTTATCTTTTAACCGAGACGTAAAATCCCGTCCACATAATTCTAGTTTTCATTGTAATTCATCGATAATTTAAATTATTTATACACAGTCCAGTCACATTAATGTGACCCCCTGTCAAAAACCAGAATAACCACATTTGGCAGAGCGACCGCTGCGAGACGTGCAGGAAAACAGTCAATTAGGTTTCTAAAGCTGTTCACTGAGATGTTGAGCCTTGCCGACTCCAGTACCGTGGCCACCTGCGGTTGAGGATCCATGGAGCGAACAACCCGATCGAGGTGGTCATACAGATTCTCGATTGAGCTTAAATTCGGTGAGTTTGCGGGCCAGGGAAGCACGGTAAACTCATACTGGTGCTGTTCGAACTACCCACATACACTACGAGTTCTATGACGCCTCGCATTGTCCTGCTGGTAGATGTCATCATCCTGGGGAAAAATAATGCAAATGTATGAGGGGACATGGCCCGCAAGGACAGATGCGTACTTATGCTGATCCATTGTGCCGTCCACAATGATGAGTGCACCCACTGAATGCCAGAAAAACATTCCCCAAACTATAATGTTCCCTCCTCCAGCCTGGATCCTTCCGGCAATTGTTGCAGGGTGTTTGCTTTCAGACGTTTCCCGCCGTATACGCCAACGTCCATCTGTCCGATGGAGCATAAAACGTGATTCATTGGAAAAAGCCACCTGTCGCCACTCTGTGGACCGCCAATTGCGGTACTGGCTTGCAAATTCCAGCCTTCGTCGCCGAGGAACAGCAGTTAGCGTAGGTGCATTAACCAGGCGTCTGATGCGGAGGCTCACGCGCAGCAACATTCGCTGAACCGCTGTTGAGGATACACTCTTGGTAGCTCTTTGATTCATCTGGGCGGTCAGTTGCTCAATAGTTGCACGTCTATTCGCCCGAATGCATCTGAGTAGCCTTCGTTCGCCTGTGTCATCTATAGCCCGTGGCGCATCACATGTGCCACGCTGCTGATTTTGGATAGTACCATTTTTCCATGCACGGTATACTTTTACCACGGCGGCACGCGAACAGTTCACAAAATTAGCCATTTTCGAAATGCTTCCATCCTTGCCCCGAAAGCCAATAATAAAGCCCTTTTGGACGTCGGATAAATCGCTACGTTTCTGCATTACGCCAACGATTGAAATTCTTTCCGATGCCCTAGGACATCCTTAATACACACTCCACTGCAATGTGCTGCCACCTGCCTTCTGTGATTGGTTATTTCACTTTGACGTCGAAAGTAGGTGGTGGTTACATTAATGTGACTGGACTGTGTAACATTTAGGTACCATGAAATATTTTCTGATATTAAAGCTTGTAGGTAATTTAGGAGCTTGTTTTTTAATAATTACGAATTTTCTTACCGAAATCATTTCATTTTCATAATTTTAAAGCTGGATGAAAATTTTACCGTGAAAACTTCTTTACGCCATTTGCCCTTTAGCAAGAAGCTCAGAGGATTTAAAAAAAGAGTATAAAACTTACAAAGAAATAAATTAGAGTGACTGATTGTATTTATAAGCAGACGTGCATAGTATCACTATTCGTTTGGACTTCCATAAATTGTTATTTACGAAGTATTTTACGAATTATTTTTCACTTTTCATTTAAATAGGTTTATGAAAGTGGTTTGCTTTTTAAAAACTCATTAATAATATTTGCAGTAGGTCTTGACACAAGCAGGGGGCTGTACAGTAACACGCCCTTTGCCAAATGTCTCTTTAAATGCGAATGTGAACTTTTTTTTTTTTCCTTGGCACTTTATCGTCTGCCGAGCAGAACAGTTCATTCATTACATTCAACTTTCAATTGCTGTTCACGCTACCGGAAAACAAAAGAAAAAGTTTTCCCTGACAAGAAACTTCATTTTATGACATCGGACTTTTTATCTAGCTGGCAATTTGCCAGAAAGTTAACAATGGAGCCAGAACTCCCATTCTTATCAGCAGCCTTAATATCTTTGAAGTTTTTTTTTTCCTCACAAATAAAAATCGATCTGGAGTGAAAATGAGTTGTGAGATGGGAGTTCATTCCATAGCTAATCAGAGAGTGTTAAGTAGTTATTCTGAAAAATCAGCTTCAGCAAAAAAGATTACCTTAAATTTTACGTACTGTAACTTACGGGTTGGTAAATCATTATGAGCTAGACTGTGCCAAAACTTGGCTTTATTCGACACTTTCAGTGCAGAGTTCATGCAATGGTAAAATCTCTAAATTAACTGGTGACGATAAATATTTTACGACGCAATCATAACAGATCTCTCTCCGAAATAAACACACTTTTTTTGTAACTCGTTTTATTTCGTAATTTTCAAACGACTGGACGATGTGCTAACGGGCCCTTATAGTTGGTGACTCGCGGCAACTCTTGGCGCATTGTGTTGCAAATCTTCAGCCTTTACAATGTTGATATAATGCTGAATATATCGCCAGCTCGCCAGATGTTACCAAATTTAGCAATTTCGGCGGTAAATTTGAAATTAAAATCTCACCAAGAAGAAAAAAATATGTGCTAAAATTCAGAACTAATCGAAACAAGAATAACATAAAGTCAAGCCGGGGAATTTAAGGCCCTTTTTTGCAAGTTTCAACTTGGCCTTTTAAGAACATCTATCAAAAATTTCGTTTCCGTAGAATTATCTGCTTAACATCTAAGGGAGTAGTCGTAACTATTCAAACAAAATAAACATTGTGAAAATGTGGAGTAATTATGTCAATTGAGTCATTACGAACACTTTTTCTCTTTTGATGCCTGCACGCTCACCGGAACTAAAACTAGTCGAGCATGTTGCGTTCGAATAATGCGTTACAACGAGACCAATATCTTTATGTTTCATTCTCCAGGGTATAGGAGATTACAATTCTTGAGGTAAGAGGCATTATTCCCCTAAAGTCATCAATAACTTCATCATATCTATGAATAACAGGCATAGAGCGGTTACCCGTTCTAGACACCACATTTTATACATTACTCGACACACTACACATACATACTAGACACTACATTTTATAGCATTTCTAAAAAAATACCCTCTTTTATTATTTAAATGCAACCATGTTTTTTCCTGGATGATTTTTACATGCTCTTTCCATAGTTTCGAAGATTTAAATCACCCATATAATTTTTTTTGGTCTCTTTTTTTGCCATACTTCTACTTTATGCCATTCTTTACTCTACTTTATGCATACCACTTTATGCCATTCATTAATGTGTTTTTAGGGTTTTCTACACTTTTTCCCCTTCTCTCTTTCTTGAGCAACGTTTATGTGATTTCATTTTATAAATACTGCACTAACTTTTAAAGGAAGTTGCAATTATTTAATTTATTTAAAGTAATTGCATGCTTTTAAAATTTGCATTTAATTAACGCCTCATAAAAATATCTAGCGAATGCCCGCTCATACGGGAGTCGGAGGACTTGTGTGATAGACATTTCTCAATAGAAACAGCAGAAACTGTTTCAGTTTGATTAAAAGATTTCCCCGGGCATGTTTGCCGAACAAAAACTGTTTACCTTTTAGGAATCTTTGAACGAGGCGAGTATAAGGTTGAACAAGAAAACTCCTCGAAAATCATATCAGATTTGGAATACCAGATTAATTAAGAAAGAATTTACAAAGAAACTTATTAAGATAACGAATAGGACAAAGTTTTATCGGACGCTGTAAAAGAATAAATAACAACCCTGTTTTCTTAAGCAGTAGATTTTGCTAATGAGGGTGAAAAATTATTAAAGCGGGACTTGTTTTCACAAGACATTTCCGAGGAGAGATTTTTACAGGACATTGAATAGGCTTCCGAAAATTTATTAATTTGAAGTAATACTTGAATATAAAGAACTATAATGAACGAGTATATATGCATGAAAATTTTAAATATGAAATAAAGACTCGATTCTACAAAACTGCCGTTGTATTTTTATGCATTTCGAAAATTATGAATAAAATAAAGAAGCGTCTATTTTAAGCTTATTTTAATTTTATTCAACGAATGCAGAGCGCACAAGTATATTTTCTATATCATAAACCTATTTTATTCGCTGTCAGTTTATTTTGTTATTGACTGCACACGCATTAGATTAACTTGCCTCATGTTTACCATCATAAACACCAAAAATCAATGCAAAATGCACTTCTTCCTTTATATTTGGTATTAATATTTAAAATGTATTATTTTATAGCTGTACGTTGTTTCATATTTTATATTTTTCGATAAACAAATGATATTTTATATATTGCGACATAGTTAATGCACTTTTGCAGTTAAAATTTGAAAACCGTGTTAAATAGAAATAATTAAAATAATACTGCAGGAAGTGCCAAGTACATGAAAGTGGCAAATTTAGAAAACTCATGCATATACATACATACACATATGCATAATATCCATGCATACATATATATACTATTTAAAATATTAATTGAAAATAATGTAAATTAATAATAATATAATAATTATTGATATATTATTACTGTATACTCTTATGCAAAAAGAAACAGATGCAAAAGTTATTTTATAATCCTTAGATTTACAATATCATTTAATGTACTTATATATGGAATAATGAAAAAAGAAGTGATAGTGCGATGTACAACTTCTATATTCATAATTACATGATCTATATTAAGAGCAGTGTACAAAGAAAATTACTTGTCAGAACACAACCTAATTTGCGAAAAATCATTATGAGATCATGTGAAAGCTATATCTGCTGGAAAAAAGCAGTTCAAAATTCATCACGATGGCGTTTTACAATGTTTTGATGGAAACAACCCAAACAAATGCAGAAATATTATTAATATCGAAAAACTTTGCAGTGTAATTATTGCAAAAATGAATTCAATGTGGTTGCCTTCATTCACAGTCACAATCTGAAGCCATAGGATGGCATGCTTTTCTGATAAGTTGTTCCTGTACACTCTTCCAACTTTTTTCGGATCGTGCATCCTCGTAATATTGGTATAAGAGTTTCACGAGATCTTGCTAAGTAAGAACCATTTTTAAGGAGGAACAACACTAAAGATGTGAAGGATATGATCCTCTGGATTTACACCTCTATTCTAGATTTGCCCGGTGAAAGAATTTGTGTATCAGCAATAGAATTATGAAATGCCATCTGGTGGAGATTTTTTGAAATTTTTTCTACGGAAATCTCTCCCATGGTCTACTTGTGGTTTCCTGCAAATTTGAAAGAATCTTGAACAACAGTTTACCTTGGTCTAAATAAGGAACTTCTGGATCCCTGTTTATGTATAAATATATAAATGAGTGCGACGCAACAATATCATTCAATTCTGTCTTAAATAAACGAAGAAACTATGGAATGTAAAAATGGAAAACCTTTCTCCTAAATATTTTTAATTAAATAATTAAACTATAATTTTTAACATTAAATTTCAAGTAATTGCTTTTGTTCTATATATATTTTAAAAGAATTGGATATATTGGTTTGAGAATCTCATACCAAAATATATTAAATTTTACAAAATGTTTCCTTTTATTGAAGACAACATACTGAATCCAAAGCAGCTCAGAAAACACGTTAAAATATTCCCAACATAAATATTAGAATGCTAACACAAACTTGGCCTCACAAAAATTACAACGCTCTGTTGAGCAAGATGCCCGAAAGAGAGTCTAATCTTCCGAAACTACTATATGATGCGTGAAAACATCATCGTAAAAGTAATACCATAAACAGAAAAGTGTTAATCTTTGTTAATAACATCGGACGATATGGGGAAAATCACGTTCGTTTTTAAATATTTTTCTGAGAAACGTATTCGGAGTACGAGCCTGGAGCAAATTTTGTTCACTGAGCAGGAAACGTGACAACCCAAATTGGTTTGATAAAATTATTAAGAAACTCACATGTTTTGAAACAGAAAAATATGCAAGGTTTGAGTTTCATCTTGATGTTAGTTTATGCATGAAGTATTTTTTTCAGGATGACAGTTTAATAAACCTGTGTCAGGATGTCAGCTGCAGAAGCTGCTTATCTAGAAACACTATCAAATGTTTTCACATTGTGATGCATTTTCCCCATTTTTTTTTCTTGTTTCCTGAAATATGTTCTTTCTGAGACGAAGTTTGGGAAGGTTCAGATATTCGGATCAAAGATAAGCTTCTTTTTAAAGTGCGTGACATAGTATGTAATAAATATTGAGAGGTTGTGTCTTTTTATTCGGTACATAGAAAGGAATATTTCCATGATAAGTAGTTAAAATTCGCAAGTCATAAATTTTAGTTTCTAAGTATTGAGCATTATTAAGAAATGCTACTGAACATTACAAAAGCCGACAATCTTATGTAACAAGCTCCTTTAAGAAACTGTTTTTATAAAAATTTACTTAAAAGAAAAGTAAACTGCGTTCCAAATACACAATAATGTTTCCCTTTAAATTTTAAGTAAAATTTAAAGGAAAACACAATTATGTATTTAGAACTCAAAGATATGATATTTCATTATTATGTGATGAAAATAAAGGGTGTCCATAAAAAAAAATTGATTGCAGATATATCGATGTCTAGGGATTGGTCTTTTCAACCGATTGGGATTAAATTTCAGAGATAGTTATTCAGTGGTAGGGTCAAGATTCTCTGAACGGCAACAGAATCTCGTTCAAGTTTACGGTTCTAGATACAAAAACTCGAAATTTTAAAATGTCAAGACATGTTTAATTCCGTCGCAAAATAATCATGCTAAAAAAACCTTAAAGAGCGTTGGAACGATGCCTTGCATCACCAAAAATGGACGCGTTATCCTCGCGCGAAACAGGTCTGTGAACGACTTCTAAAAACACGATCGGGGAAGACGTAGGAGTTTTGCATATGACAAAACAAGACTCCAATCACACAAAGAGTTAAATTGTAATGTAATTAATCCAAATCCAATTTTCAATTGAAAAATCTAAGTCTGTAAAACCAGGGTGTCTAAATGTTTCATGCAATTAATTAAAAAAAAAATCCTTTAAGAACTGAAATTTATTATTTTTTAAACAAATAAGTATGAAAAAAATCCGTGATTATTCATTAGGAAGGGCCACGTGTCCTCAAAATTAACATTAATGCAGCACACGGAAAGGTGAATTGTTGATCGGAAAGAATTAAATTTCAAAAACAGACAACGAACAGGAGATGGAATAAATACGTACCAGTTGGAGGAGAAGCAGTTTATCCAATTGAGGGAAGAAGCTCGTGTAGAAAAAAACAGGAGATTTTGAGCGAAAACACTAAAAAGCAACCTCTGACGGAAAGATGAGGTTGGTTGGTTGAGATTTATTGGCACAAAATCCAGCAAGGATATGCTGCGCCAGACGAGGGTAAAAAATGAAAAAATACCTTGCTAAAAAGATAAAGGCTAAAAGACATGACTAGTAAAAAAGGATAAAAGCAACCATTAGTAAAAATTGTAAGTAGGCTTGTCTGGATGGGGTATCCCATCCAGACAACTGTCAAAAAAAGTCTTAATTCATATAAAAAAAAAGAAGGCCAATATGCCTAAGGAAGCGGAACAGGTTTTTATGCGGAGTTTTACCTAAAATTTCGTCAAGTACGGGATAAGAACAGTTAAAATAAGTCTGGTAAAAAGAGTTAAAAGCTTTACAAGCGCTTAAAACATGACGGATGGTTAGATGAGTTGCAATGAGGACAGTGTGGTGCAGGTTCACCAAAAAGCAGATGCTTATGGGTGAGTCTCGTTTGACCTATCCGCGGGCGTGTCAAAATGACGTCAAACTTGCGGCTAGGATGAGATGACCAGTGAGTGATGGATGGTCGTATGGTATGCAGTTTATTGTCTATTTCGCCATTCCATTCATTCATCCAACTGTCTTTGATTAAGAATAGAGATGCCGAGTTTGATGTCCTCGAAAGGTATGTCACCGGTGTAGGACATCGAAGCTTGCCTAGCTGCCACGGAAGATGAGTAAGAAACGAAAGCCGCCTGGTGATTACGACGGCTCCAGTTCCCGACGAAATATTTACTTGATGGCCTCGCAACTCTGAATGATACACTTATTCTGATAGGGATTCGATTTGCACTAAACTCAGATAAAATTCACCTTTTTGAAATTACTGATGTATGTTTAACTTCTTATCTTCCGAAATAAAAAAATTCAAATTATTGCATAAACTTCTGGTATAACCAGAGTAGTTAACAATTGTTTTTTTATAGTCTTTGTCTGTCAGCAGAAATTCTGTTTAAAATAAATGTGTTAAGTCTTCAGTGTATGCATCATACGAAGTAAATTTAGATTCTTCCAAGTTTAATGAGTTTGCTTTATGGACAACCACTTATGCGCAAGAAACATTTAAAGAAATACAAAGGGGATATTGCTACACAGGTACTGAAGGTGAACTAAAAATTTATGATTCAAAAAAGCAGTAAGAAAATATGGTTAGCACGTGCAACGGTTAAGCCCCGATATAGTGAACCAGGAGTATAATGATCTTACGGATATGACGAACGAAAATGTTGGTCCCTTAGTTTTACTATTGTACTTCTTAACTGTTCGAGTATAGCTAGCCACCGGATATAGAGAATAAAATATCTTATCCGTTAAAGTTCATTATAACGGGATTCTAAGTTTTTCTCAAATTTTTTATGGCCACAAAATTTAGATTTTCTATATGGATTTCAGTTCCTACAGAAACCTAACCATGCCAAGGGATTAAAAAAATATTGGCAATCAGAATAATTTCATACTTGTTCATTATGTTGTTTAAAATGTTGTACTTTAAAAGCTTAATTTTATCAGGAGATATATGGAGGCATATCTATAATATTTTCAACATCTTCAGTGCATAAAGAGATGCCGAACTGAGCAGAAAAAAAATATAAATGCATTCAATTCAAATTGTGAAAATGAAGATACAGAGATAACAATAATACTAATATTATGTACATGTAATTTTAATGATAACAATTTCATGCAATTTCATAGGAAAGAGCCTTGTATTAATTTCCGTATAAGGTCTTTATTAGAAAAGTTTTATTTTATCTAAAATGTACTGCAAATATCGTTTGAGAAAAAAAGGTAGAACAGGAGTGCTGTTCAAGATAATTCCGCTAGTAACTCAAAATTTTCAAGAACATGGAAGGAAAATCTACTATCAAAGAAGCTCTTGAAAATTTTGTTTGAGAGAGAAGCAGTTCGCAAACAAAGAAATCTGAACTTGCAAACAAAGAAGGATATTTTCATAGGTAAAAGTACCTGTATACCTGTGTCATATTTACAGTAAAGCATATCATATTTCACTCGTTTGAATGATTTTTAAAAGAAATACAAAGAGAAATTTTGTTTAATGCACGTATAAAAACACAGTCATCAGACTACGTCATTATGAAAAATTTTTGTTTAATACAAAAATAATGCTAAATGGGGTGATAAATGTAAAAAAGGTAGATTTTACATATGAAGAAGTATCTTTAAAAAACCTTACAGCCTGAGAAGTGCTATCACGGTACCATAGTCGCTTTTTTGTAGCGATAGCGTACGGTTAATTCAGAGGATAGGTAATTGAATATGTCAAAACATTTACTACGTCTTTAGCCTGTAACAAGAGATCAAGCCATATTGTTAGCAATATAATTCGTTAATATTTACGTCCTCTGGGCAAAACCAGCTTCTTTATATATGCAAGAACTAAGATAAACATAACAGGGGAGACTTGGTATTGCTTTTGGCAGCAGATAATAGTGTGGATACCCGCCTATTACGAATACCACTGGAAAGTCATTTTCCTTGAAAAAGATTCCACTCTTAAGAAAAATGAGACAAGTGGCCGAGAAAGGGACTAGATTCTGTACGAAAAAATGATCAGTAATGAAATAGACTTGAAAAGCGAAACGATACTGATTTTCACAAAAGTCGAAATACTTCGGACGAGATGTTGTCGGAAATCAGAAAATTCTATTTTGAAAGCATAATGATGTGTGTGGTACTCCAACGTACCTTCTGTTAGAATAGTGACTCTGCTATAATGTGATTATGCTAAAATGATCTGGTGATTATGCTAAAATGATGATTTTCGTAGACTGGTGGTTTTCATAGACTATTAATCGTACAGGACTGCGGATTCTGCTTCATGAATTAAACTATTTAAAAGAGTTCCTTGAACGCATCCCGTATAAAGTCCATATTCCAAATTTAGTGTCCATCTGCTTGCCCGTTGCAGCAGCAGAATGCTGTCATAAAATTTCAAGATTTATCATAACATGAAGTTTAATTAGAGCATTTTACCTGTATATATATTTATACATATAGGTGGCGTGTAGTGATATATTTTTAATGAGGGGGGGGTTACGACTATTGAAACTCATATATATATTATTTTATATCTGTGTGTGAAGAAAATATATTTTGTATGACAAAAAGATTTCTTATTTAGGGGGTTGTAATCTCTTAACCCACTGATATATAAATTTATATATATATATGCTATACACCACTTTTAACAAACTTTTACGACTGCTGACTGAAAATAAAAATAAAATCATAAAAGAAGGAAATTTCCTTTTATTAAATCAAATGTCACATTGGGAAATTTAGCTTGCGCAAGACAAATGAATACTTCATAAAAACAGTCCTTATACAATAAAATACTCCTTGGATTTTAAGCTTCTACAAGATGTAGATATTTTTATAAAAATAATGCTACTCATAAGTGTATAATTTTTTTAATTCTAGTCTTTATATTCCATAATTATATTAACATGTTTCTCGTAATTATTTATGTTTTACTCTTTATTCAGTTAAAAATACCCTGTTCTTATAGAGTGAAATATAATAGAAAAAGCATGAATATTGTATTTTTTGAGGCAAAGTTCTTTTCATGTTTCAGAGAATAAAAGAAAACAGAATTGGATAGAGTCAAAAGTACTATCTCATGTAATCTTGAAATGAACCATTTGTTTTCCTAGGTAATATATAAAAAGAAATATTTTTTATTCTTATGCGTTTAAGTCACAAGAAAAACCACTATCTTAATTCCGTATTTCGTACAAAAGTCTTTCTATCGTTGATTTTGTAGGTTCAAAGGAAGAAAAAATAATCTAAATGATGGATGCACAGGCAAAGAAATAGAGTGAGAAGGTGGTTGCAATGAATTACGACGCAAAGATACTTTTAAAGCAAAAATACCCGAAATAGTAGAATTTATTGCCAGAAAAAAAGAGAAAATCATAAATAAATGCTTTTCTAATAAATCGTTTTAAGTCTATTTGTGTTAGTAACTTTGTTTTAAGTAATCCTTTAAATAAATAAACAGTTTTAAATCGAGCACATTTAAAAGAATAGAAAGATAATACTTTTAAATAATTCTACGTAGAGTTACGTAATTGTCATACATGTATTTTCACGTTAATTTTAATGATGCACTAAATTTTGCGAAGCATCACAAGCATCAGAATATCAGTTAATATTTTCATGTTAAAATATGTTAACATTAGAAAAAAATGAAACATAGCTTGTGACAATAATCCCTTTTTTCGAGCGTTAAATAATGTTATGATCATCGTGGCACGGGCCACTATAGGTAATTTCCCGCTAAAAATTATGTGAAAAAGAGGAAATAAAACACTAAAAATCTTAAGTAATTCGGTAACTAATTCTGATTACATTTTGAAGATAAACTTCCGCATTTAGTGTGCTAAGTAGCTTTAAACAAGGATTTTGTGCAGGTTTTTCTTTTTTAGACTTTTTGGATACGTACGTGCTAAGATTAGCAATTAGGCAAAGTCAAAACAGAAAATAACATTCCGTGAAGACACGTCGCATTAGGGCACTGAATTCGAAAAATATGGCGAAATACGAAGAAAATAAACGAATTATTAATGTAAATATTACTTTTAGTACAATTGTTTGCGTTAGCATTGCATGAAAAAGAAAGTTTAAATAAATTATATTAGGAAATGAGTATTTAAAGGCAGCAATCAAATAAATTAAGCACTGATTGATGAGCATGAATTAACATAATTTGAGCATGAATTAACATAATTAATCAATGATGTAAATTGTGCTTTCAGTTAACCTTTTTTTCACATGATATGTAAAAACATCAAATATCAAGGTCCATCCGAAAGTAATTTTCAGAAGACATGACGTTACCACTGACTTTGAAAGATGTGGCAAAGTAATGAAATGAATTTAGAAGGATATTGCGACTGTAATGAATTGTTGTTTCTTTGAATGAAATCATCAGATAACTTTTTTAAGCAATAGATATTATACAAATGAAGAATATTCAATATACCATGAAATGCAGTTTTGCTAACTTTATGCGTAACCAAGTTTAAATTAATTTCCCCAGCTTATCCATTGTGTGTGCGTCAGGTGAGCCAAATTTGTATTATTCAATTTTATTTCAGTCTTGCATGTTGGTATTTTTTCTAAATTTCTAGTAAATAAATAAACTATACGATATTTGTCGTCTTTTTATATAGAAAATATGCTGTAATGATACTCTTTTTTTTCCCAAACCAGCATTTGAAGGAAATAAATACACTTTAATTGCCTTATTCACCACACACTTGACGCGAGTATTAACCCAAACATGCGTGTTGAAGTCATGGTTAGGATATCTTACCGATGGCTTTAACACTCGTGTTTGGAATAATCACAATGTCAAGTGTTTGGTGAATAAGGCTGTTAGAGATGAATCTAAATAGCTCTACCATCAGACAATTATCATGAAAGTGTAAGCTGCAAAGATAACAAAATTGTTATCCATTATTATACCATAACGAATAAAAGAAATATTTATAATTTAAAATCTATAAAACGGGTTCTGTCTTAAATAAATAAAAAGAAAAAGAAAACTTCGTTAAAAAATGTTAGACTAAAATATGTTCTGACTGTTTCCAACTCCTTTTTATTTTGTTACTATTTTTATGCCGTTGATGCAATAAGTTAATAGAAAGCAATAGATTTAAAATTTTCTAATTCAAATGACTTCATTCAGATAGAAAACGTGTTTGAGTAACAAAGATGGAAGTATTCTTATGTAATTTTAAACTATTATAATTATGGAAGGAAAAGCCTCTCAACAGAGATACAGGCAACTGTTTTCAACAGAAAAAGGATTTTCATAATTGTTTTTATTTCTGCGTTCGTCAAATATATTCATAATAATATTTTTAAATGTTTCATATCATTTTCTAACACCAGAACAAACATTCAAGTTGTTTCATAATACCGATTTGATTATTATATTAATGCAACAGTATGCTTTTGTTTCTTCCGTGTAAATACACTAAGAGTAGCTAATATAATAACCACGCTGATGCATTTTCCAATACATACTAAATCGAAAAGCAAAAACACATAAAGTGAAGTAGGCTGATAAACTTATAGCCTATACTTCAGTTTAATAACTTTTGGATTATACTTGAAAAACCTTATCCCCGAGTTGATTAAAAAGCGTTTGGAACAGATGTTTCCCTAAGTATCATTTCATGACTTGCTCTCCTTCTTTTCCACATAAATAAACCTATAGAAAGTTTTTTTTCATCTTTGCTTTAACTTACATGTACCTTTGCTTGTTTACATGCAGCAGATGTTGTTTTCTGCTTCAAAGTAATTCTCAGCGGCTTTTCTGCAGCTTGCCTTGAGTCAGAAACGAGACCTAATTTATATCATATCACTTACGCAAGAGGCTTTCGAGCACACCCGTGCTCGGCAACATTTTCTAAATCAATTGGGAATATTTCACGAGAACAGTAAAGCGCTGCATAAAAAGAATGCATAAAAACTTATTTTGCTGTTCTCATGATTTTAAAATTTTAGTGGTAATCGAAAAATACATACTTATTTTTGTGGAATGTTCCATCCTACGAATTCAAGATTTTGGACTTGTGAAAGGAAAGAAAGCATGTTGCTTATCATAAATGTTACTTACTAAATGTAAGGCATCACATATGTATTTAATTATTTATATATATATATATGTCAGGGGCGTAGCCAAGGGGGGGAGATATCGGGATATATACCCCCCGAAATTTTTGGATTAGTGATGAAATTCCGTCCATTTATACATATATGAGTTCATATCCCCCCCCCCCCCCGAAAATTTTTCCTGGCTACGCGCCTCTGATATATGTATACATGGTGTCCCCAAAAAGTGGGCAATGCAAAAAGTGACATTTTTGAAATTGTGTACGACCCACGAAAAAAAAACAGGCTTCATAAACAAATTAAAAAAAAGCTTTTGTAGTAGCTTTTTGAAAATTAACTAAATGGATTTTCTTTCCTAGCTTATTTTGAAAAATTTTTCAACTTACATTGCCCCCTAAGCTCTAATAGTTAAAGAATTAAATTGTGCTACCATCTTTTAGGGAACCCAGGTATATATATTAAATTGGGAGAGACTCAAAATTTTAATTTATTCTTTTCATATTGAAGATTTTGTTTTTGAAATGTTCACTCTCCCTATATGTGTTACTTTTTTTGTTGAATACGAATATTTTAAGTAAATTGTTAAGCTGGAAGAAAAAAATCTGCTCGCTGATATAATGTAACAAATATATGTCATTTTACCTTAAGCATGCTATAATACATCATTTAAAGTAGAATATCTAATTAATTACAAACATTCTACAACCGAAACAATTTAAATTAAAACAATCTTTTATATTACTCATTGAGTATTCAAAATTCTTTTCTCGTATTGATACATTGATTGTATAGTTTACTAATAATTTGTGAACTTTTAATTCTTCCAGCATGCTGTTATGATTACTTGCCGTCTTATATTGGCTTGAGCTTTAATTAGTTTAGTAATTTTAAAGGAAAATATATATGTACTATGTAGGGCTGAGTTTTATTCATATTAAAAAATATGTTAAACACACTTTTTACATTTTATTTCAATTTCACTATATTTTTTTTCAATTTTGTAAACTGTGTAAAATTCGTTGAGTAGCTATTTATAAAAGTCTGTTTAGTAAGCTCCAAATTTTACTGGAATACATTCATTATTTTGTCATATTAAATATTAAAAGATTTTGGACTATTTCTAGCTTCAAATATGAAAAATAATATTTAGAGCTCATATTCTCGATTTACATTTATTGTAATGAAAACTTATTATTATTATTATATAAGACAGAATGTAAATTTTATATTACCATTTTGTAAGACACTCAAGTGGATAAATAAGGAGCATTAAAAATTTTACATTTTATTTTTTATCTCAGTATCTTTATCTTTTTTCCTGATAATGCAATGATTTTTATGTGTCTTTCATTCCCTACTGTAATAACTATATTTTTATTTGTTCTTATGCAGAAAATGTTTGCTGACTTGAAATAATTCTCTGTAGTGAAGTAATTCTCAGCGGCTTAGCGAAAGATTGTTTCCTTGCTAGAGAATTTGAGCATATGCTTCTGTACATTATTCTGACATAATGCTCTCATGCGTCCAACAGAGAAATAAATTTATATGTTGTTTACTGTCCGTAAAGTATCCAGAATAAGTTATTTCAACAGAATAGTGATGTGACTTCTGGTATTTTTCTTCAAACACAAGGAAACTACAAAGTTAAACAGTATAATAAATATTGGCATACAACAATACATAAATACTTTGTTGAATGAAATTTATGATATATATATGTATATATGCATTTATTACAGTAATTATTAAAAAATTCATTTGATTACATTTATATTTATTTGTATTTTAGAAATTACTTGCTGCCTAGGAGAACTCTGCAAAGGTGCTTCTGGTGTTAGGGCATGTTGTTTGCTGATGTCCTGTGGTGTAGTCAGCTAATCAACTAATCTAGTTCTTCAGACAAGAAGGACGTTTTTGTTTTCACAGTCATTATTGCATAAAGTAAATATGAATTTAAAAAGTACCATCATGTTTTAATAAGACGATATACTTTTTAAGGTATCAGTCTGTAATCCACAAAAGTTAATAAGATTTTAACCCAGATGTGTTTTCATATTTCAAACATCCCTCAGGGGGAAGACCTACTTTAGGTTTTTACGGGTGCCGCAATCCCAGGGCCCCAGCGATCTTTCGCTTCGCTGTTTTTTACTCTCCTCTCTCCTTCTCCTGTCCTCCTTCCCCACTCGGAGATGCTTCCTCTCAGGAGGTGAGGGCCCCTCTTCAGAAGCTGTGGTCGCTCTGTGCCGTCCGCTTCTGTTGGCGGTAAACTGCCCACGTGTTTGCCGTGTGTGGAGACTCGTGTCCCCGGAAATGGGGATCCTGGTAATTGAGGAGGTTTCCTTTCCAATACATTGCTTTGGCCTCGGCTTCGGGTGAACGGGGGGTACACAGCGTTCCCATGTGTATCAATGGGCTGGCGGTACTGGTTCGGCCAACTGCTAGGGTTCAAGCAAACGGACATCTACTGGGCACGTCATTAAGGGTGGATGCTGCCTAAAGGATGTACTGTGCACGTATAGACCCGACTAGCACTGGTGCACGTGTGTGCATCCCCTTATTGGGCTCCGGGGTGGGTGGTGCGGTTGGGTCCGAATTTCCATCCCCCAATATGGGTCCGATGTTATCTTCGTCTCACGTCAATATTCCGAAGTCTCCTACTCAGGAGATAGTAATGCAAGATTTTTCCTAGTGAAATGTCAGGAAGGAAACTTTAGCCAAGCATCCCCTTTCCTAATACATAAGTCCATAACTGCTAACGTTCGAGAAGTTGCAAAAATTAAAAAAAATACGATCAGGAGACATCTTAGTGGAAGTCACCAATAGCACACAGGCAAACAACATTATGAAACTAAAAACTATCGTAAAACTTCTGTCACTGTCTCACCCCATAACACACTTAACTCATCAAGAGGCGTCATATCAGAACCTGACCTGTTACATTGTTCTGAGGCAGAAATCCTGGAAAATCTGAAATCTCAAAATCTTAGTGCAGTTCGCAGAATCACTATAAAACGCAATAACCAAATAATAGACACAAAACACTTAATCTTGACTTTTCAATCTCCTAATCGTCCATCCCATATCAAAGCAGGCTATCTTTCATGTCCTGTCAGAACATACATACCTAATCCTACCCGTTGCTTTCAGTGCCAAATGTTCTGCCATACCAAGCCCTCCTGTCGTGATTCCTCAGAAGTGCCCGTTCTGGTAGCTCTGGCCACGACAGTGGCACCTGCTCTGCAGCTCCTAAATGCGTTAACTGCAAACAAGATCACCCTTCCTATTCCCGTTCCTGTCCTAAATGGTCCTACGAAAAAGAATTCGAATCCTAGCGTGCCACACATGGACTGTCTTACGCAGAAGGCCCTAAAATAATAGCCTCTCGCACCCCCAAACCCGGTCAATCTTATGCTGCAACAGTGAAAGCAGTTAAATCAATTGCCATCCAAACTGAGCCACTAAAATCCATACCTGTCTCTTCATCTACTCCCTCCACAAAAGCTAAACAGTCAATTACTCAAAATAATTCCTCCATAGCTACACAAAAAAACACACCCAATAAAAAGCCTCAAAACAACCTCTCCACTCAAAATAGATCTTTAATAAAAAAAGTTCAGCTTACAAGACAAAATATAACAAAGCTAGACTTAAACGTATCCTTCCACAATGACCCATTGATGACTCAGTTCTACATTTGGATCCAACTGATTCAGATATTTCAGATAATATTATGGATGATGAAGACATCCCAAGTAAACCTCTTCAACCGACGGGGATTAAGAGTAAGATCACAGTCATCGCCGATATCACTTGATCATGGCCCTGCTGCTATCTTGGAATTGCCAGGGTTTTTTAAACAAAATTGATGACCTCAAAACTTTAATTTACAATCATAATCCCGCTTGTCTTGCCCTACAGCAAACATAACTTAAAACAAATAAAGAAACTCAAATCCGCAATTTCGCCATCCTCAGAAAAAATTATGAGTTAGGCAAAAGGGCCTCAGGTGGAGTTGCCCTCTTAATAAATAATCAATATTCTTACCGTATACTCCACCTCAACAAAAACTTGCAGGCCGTCGCCTCTCGTATCCATCTCAAACAACTTACCACTATCTGCAGTATTTACCTTCCACCTAAAGAAACAATCAATCAAACTCTACTCACTAATCTGGTCCAGCAACTTCCTTCCCCTTTCATTCTCCTCGGTGACATGAATGCCCACAGCCCCCTGTGAGCCAGTAAAGACACCAACAATAGAGGACAGCAAATTCAACAAATGCTCACAGACTTCTCCTCTGTGTTATGAATAATGGTGACAGCACTTACTTCCATCTTCCAACAAAATCGTTTCATGCCATAAACCTAGCCATCTGTTCTCCCCCAATCCTCCCGCTGTATAATTTCTCTGTTTCCGGTGACTTACATAATAGTGGCCTCTTTCCGATCACTCTCTCACCTTTATATCAGAATCTCAACCAAACTTCAAAAATACCCAGGTACCTTCATGACAAGGCTGACTGGCAGACTTTCACTTCACTGTCGACAATATCACCAAATGTCATAGAAGGCACTATTGATGAGGTCGTCGACAAAGTCACTTCCACCATCATTAAGGCAGCAGATCATAGTATCCCAAAATGAGGCACCGGCAGTCGCTGAAATAAAAAACCGTTGTGGAATGAGGCATGCACCCTAGCAAAAAAGAAGCAGCAGAAAGCCTGGGATACCTTCCGCCGGTATCCCACAACTGAAAACACTTCTAGAACTTACTCTCCTTACTAGAACTTACATCAACTTCTAGTAAGGAGCTGTGGACCAAAGCAAAAAGGGCCATGGGAATATACTATAACCATACCATACCCTGTCTTTCCATAAATAACAATCTCATCTCTGATACTACAGACATTGCAAATACCATTGGTGAAACATTGCCCCCATCTTCCTGCAGTACCTCCTACTCAAATTCCTTTTATACCCACAAACTGCAATCTGAACGGCAAAAACTAAATTTTAAAACCTCCTGGCAGTTCTCTTACAATAGTATCTTTACTATCGATGAACTTACCAATCAACTCAAACAGTTATCAAACACTTCTCCTGGTCCTGATGGTATCACATGTGAAATGCTAAAACACCTCTCTCACGATTTCCTAGTAAATCTACTACAACTGTTTAATAGAATCTGGAGCGAACATACCTTTCCTTCCTCCTGGAGAAATGCCATAGTCATACCCTTTCCAAAGCCGGGAAAAGACACTTCAAATCCTATTAACTACAGACCCATAGCCCTTACTAGTTGCCTTTGTAAACTGCTGGAGAAAATGATCAACGCACGCTTAGTTTACGTTTAAGATACAGGGGGCCATATACAACTTTATCAAAGTGGCTTTCGCAGGGGCAGATCAACCGTTGACAACATTATATACTAAGAAACTCAAATTCGTAATGCTTTCCTAAGAAGGCACCACTTAATATCCATTTTTTTATATAGAAAAGGCATACGACAAAACCTGGAGATATGATATCCTCGGGGATCTCCATAATCTAGGCTTCCGTGGCAACCTTCCAATCTTTATCCAGAACTTCCTGTCGCTTCGAAAATTCAGAGTACAAATAAACAGCATGTTTTGTTCAAGAAGAGGGCGTCCCTCCGGGCTCCGTTTTAAGTGTTGTCAAGGGAAGGATATGCGTTACATTGAGCGTCAGCTCCAGAACACCATTAATTGCATCCTAAAATGGCGTACCACAAACGGGTTCAACATTTCTGCAGAAAACACTGTCAGTACTCACTTCTGTCGATTACGTGGGATCCACCCCGACCTACGTGGGCAGTTCAAAAACAGAAATACGCGACTCCACTAAATTTTGGGGGGTATATTTCGATAAGAAACTGAGATTTACTAATCATATCTCAAATATCCTCAACAAATGTGAAAAAGACCTAAATATCCTAAAGGTATTAACTAACACTTCTTGGAGGGGGGGGCGAGCGTGATGCCCTCTTGCGGATATACCGTGCAGCAATTCGTTCCAAAATGGATTAAGCCTGTGGCGTGTACGGATCTGCTTGCAGATTTGCATTAAAAAAATACTTGACACAGTGCATCATACCGCACTACGCATTTGTTCCGGAGCTTTTAGAACATCACCCATACAAAATCTTTTTATCACTTGTCATGAATCATTTCTCATCCATATCCGTCACAAGCTATCATTAAACAACTATTTTCGCATCCTTTCTCATTCATTCCACCCTTTGGGAGACTCTTTTTTGGACACTCATCTTGACCGCTTGTATGGAAATCGCCCCTCATGTACTCCTCCCTTTGGTCTTAGGTCTCGTAGGAATCTAGTCGGTATCCAACTGGAGAATGTTAAAATCTCCCCTTGTTCTCTCTTCTGTTCTCCCTTGTTCTGTATGAAATTCCACCATGGACTACATTGCAGACTTCGTACCTCCAACCATTTAATGGGTTTACAAAACAGGATACCCACCCCAAAATATATCAACAATTGTTCCAAGACCGCAAAAACAGATATGAAAACTATAAAGGAATATACACTGATGGCTCTAAATCTGGGAACCATGTTGGCTTTGCCTGTGTTGGAAATAATCATAACTTCAGCTATACTCTCCCCCCCGTTCTGCTCCATCTTTACTGCTGAACTACTGGCCATCCACGAAAGCCTGCTATATATCTCTATAATGAACACAAACAGATTCATCATCTACCCCGACTCCCTCAGTGTACTAGAAAATTTAAAATCGGGTCCATTACTCATAGCTATATTAGCAAAGTGCTACGTATGCATGAACAACTGACAAACCGTGGGTACAACATTCGCCTTTGTTGGGTACCAGGGAACGAAAAGGCGGATACATTAGCCAGGCATGCAACAATCCCGTACACTGGCTATCTCGCATACAATGACATAAAGTCTGGCATTTATAGCATAGTTAAAAGCAGTTGGACCTATAAATGGGATAGTGAAACCGAAAACAAACTGCATTCTATCAGACCTGCTCTCACTCCTTGGCCATCCCTTTCATATCGAAAGCATGATGCTCTTTTGAGTCGACTCCGCATTGGTCACACGAGATTCACCCATAAACACCTACTTCTGGATGAACCCTCCCCGGAGTGTTCACATTGTCATACTCACCTCATCATTCGTCACATTTTAACCTCTTGTACTGCTTTTAATAATGTTTACCAAGCCAATAATTTTTACCAATGTTTTAATAATATTTACCAATTTTAAGTGTACTCATCCCAGTCTTGACGATATACTGGATGAAACCCCACATTATAATCTCTTTTCTTTTTTTCAGTGTATTAATTTTCTTCATCTGTTGTGAAGTGCGTGTTCCTGACTGATATCTGGAAGGAAGCCCCCATCCAGATGACTCTTTTTTATCTACATTTTATCTTTCTACAATTCAGTTTTATCTCTTTTAGATTTCATGGATTTTAGCTTTACTAGCTTTATGCAACACCTTTTTACCTGGAAAAACCTTGTTATTAATATTTCACTCATAGTCTGGCGCAGTATGTCCTTGTTGGACCTTGTGCCATTAAACATGAACCAACCAACCAACCAACCAACCATATTTCAAACATTTCCTTCATTGCATCGAAGCAGTCCGACATTGCACGTGATGCCCACTTGTCAGATCCCCTGAAACATTTGACCCTGCCAACTCCAATTCATTCAACTCATTTCCCAACCAGCTTAACTTAAAACTGAATGGAAGGCAGTTGTATAGTTCTAAAAACAACAATTGAACGGAAACCGGTTCTAACACCCGACAGCGGAGCGATGAAGGAAGGATGAAATGTTTCTAAGTGCATTGTCTTTAAAATACGAAAAAATATCATTAATTTTTATTACTTTTTTATCAGGGCGACAAACTGTCATTCCTTAACCGTCATTCCACAGTTTTTAAACTTGTAAATGATACGAACTATAAATTAAAACGGTTGTAAAATAACTCGCATTTATATTTATGTGTGTTATCTGTTTACAAGGAGTTCTTAAGTTTTATACAAACTCTGTCTCTATATCAGTTTAGTAGTACATATTAGAGATGAGCTCAGGCTCAGGATTTAAAGCCCGAGACCGATGACTTTTAATTCGAGCCCGCCCCAGTTCAAGCTATATTATTTAGGTCGGAGCACAAGCTCAAACCAGAAATTCCAGCTAATATATAAATAAAAGGTAATTCCTTCTTTGACAGAACATCATAAATTTAACCATTTGTGCAAATTAAAGACAAATATAATAGCGAATTCTTAATGAACTATCAAATTCTTTATATTAAAATTTATCAAATAATAATAATTAGTTCTTTTCGCCCATGAATCACTTTTTAAAATCCGTTTACAAGGAGTATGTACAGAAAAGGAGAAATTTCTCACGATCTCGAGCCCGAACATAATCGTGAATTAGAGAATGCGAGCTCGGTTCGGGCCCGGGCTTTCGGTCTTGGGTTGAACCCGTCACATTTCTGAAATTATCTCATGTCTAGTACATGATGACATCATATATGAATTTACTTTGCCTGTAAAACTCCTTTTCCCACGTGAAGAGTTCGAATGCAGTGAAACGCAATCAGCTCCCCCCTCTTCCAAATGATAGAAACAAATTATTTATAAATTGTAAAATAACACACATAAAATGATACTGAGAGAGGAGATCGTATTTATTTCTAAAAATGGTCCATCTTCTTCAGTTTTAAAAATATACCACCAACATTCCTGCGTGGGTGGATGGCGGAACAGCTTTTAAAATCTACCTGCTTGAGTGGATGGTGGAATATTTTTGCAACTGAAGTAGTGTGGATCATTTGTAACACTTGATACGATACTCTTGCAAAGTTTTCTTTTATACGTTTATCAAGACTTTATTTATTACTTTCATTAAGAACAGTGATTTTCAAACTTTCTCTCCCTGGGAACCCCCTTCGAAAATCTAACACCTGCTTTCCCCCATGTAATAGAAACGCATGTAATATAAACGTCCCCCATGTAATATAAACGCAGAAATAAATTAAATAATGTAATGGGGAGACAGGCATTGGATAACGGTTGAAGGGCTGCTATGAAGCCTAGAACCCGGTACTGGAGTTTCTTAGGATCATTTTACTAGGCAATATCGCTTCCCACTTTAAGCCATCGAACTGGAACACGTCGAGAAACATAACAAATTTAGCAAGTGTAATTCACATTAAAAAATATACTCTTTTCAGTAAACCAAGACATATTTCTGCACATTAAAGACTGTATTTCTAAATAAAAAGGGAAGTTAGTGCTTACCTTTTAAGACATATGATAAAATCCAGTTTTTTGACGAATTCTACTCAGAAAAGTATTACAACGTTCGCTTAAATTCGCCATTGCTTCTTTTTGATATGGCTCTGATAAGTAGATTATCTGTTACCTGGTAGATAGGGCTGCCTGTCTTAAAGACATGTGTGGATCATTTTGCCCGTTAGGGTCATTTTGGACCACCTTCTCCTATATTTAGCATGTTTTTCCCCAGAAGAATCACACAAGTTTTATTCATCTCTTGTTTTTTAAGGTTTTTTTTCTGTTTGAGAAGGATGTCTTTTATAGCCTTCATATTGATGCGACAAAAGGCACGGCACCAATAGGATTAGAAGACGATTCCTGTTTTGCCAGTTCATCCTTCAATGGACACGATTATTGTGTTTAAGAAACAAATAGTCACATTAATTACTATAGAAAATTCCCATGATGTAAGTTATTCCGAGTTTTTTCTTCCAGTAGATACAAAAGTCAAAGGTATTTCTCTTAAAGATACACTGTGTATCATTGCCTCGCATAAATATTTAGACTTATGAACTTAACTACTTCTAGTACTCAAACTTTTTTTCTAGAATCCCAGAATTTTTTTTTCACAAATAAATCGTTTGCATGGACATGAGAATAGCTGTGTACACAAAACGAAATCTTTCGATTGCGAAAAGATTCCGCGAGTTTCCAGAACAGCATGAAATTTAATTTGGGTATCTCTCTATTCTAAAAAAAAGTAAAGGCCGCTGGCGCTGTCAAAGCTTGTTGGCCTATTTCCTCCTAAACCGTGGGGATTTAAGTTTCAACTAAGGTGCCCAAAGATTCGAAAAATTCCGAGGAACCTGATGAGCTAAGTTAAATTTCGAAAATCGAATTATTTTAGAAGATATTAATAAAAAACTGAAAAAATAAACAGAATGGTTGCCAGATTTGGCATAAAATCATTCATTCCTTTGCAACAAAGCGTTTCCAAGTATCTAGAATCGCGTGAAATTTACAAACATGAGTTAGAATTACGCCCATTTTACGCCAAAATAAAATCTATATGAAATAAGTAACTCAAAATGTGTTACACAAAGTTGACAATTTTCAAATAGTAAGTTCGCTTAGACAACAGGAGTTTAGAATTAGCGATTATTCGTTTTTCCAAAACAGAATAACTAATATCTTGAAAATGAAAAATAATTAAAATGCAGATTATTTCAAAGCCGGTTCTCGTCCAGCTGGATTATTTGCTACCAGTAGAAATATTTGGTGTTAACTATACCATTATAGCAGTTATAGTACACTTTGGATATTTGCTAGCGCGACGAGATGGTATAATTCGTGGTGTTAAGTACGCCAATCTGCAAACGATTATGTAAATGAAATTATGGATAACGGTTTTCCGGTAACCTTAAATGAACAGTAAATATAGGTTGTGAGTATGTGTAAATCGCCAAATAATGAAAAGTCGCCATGGGTGGCAGGCTATTCTATCTCTTCCGTAGCTTTTATTAACTTTACATGTACGCAAGTCGCTAAATAATGAAAAATCGCCATGGGTGGCAAATTTGCAAGGTGTCCATTAGGTTTTACATTATTAAAAATACAGCTGAAACATATGTTCTTATTTTATTACGCTTTAGCTCCTAATTAGTATAACCTTTGAATGGCAACATTAAATATCATTGTGTTTCTGAGGAGTACAGATAATTTTTCCAGCGATTATAAGTGGAATCCGCACTCCAGGTGGAGTATAGCTCAGGACCCGTACAACACGGTTTCCCATAACAAAATATCTTCCGTGTTATGAGGGATAGGGGTTCTACTGTAGTGTGAAGTTTAAATTTTTATGTACCAATGAAGATGCAAGAACTAAGCAATGTGCAGCTTCGCTCAGTAACATTCTATCTGATCCAATCTTCGGGTTTTCTCTGTTGAAATTATGTCTTTTTTACGAATAAGCCCGATTAGGGGCCGAATGCCTCATATGAAAAGCGAGCGTAGAGATTCAGGGGGCCTTGGCCCCTAGTACAGTAAAATGATTTTTATATAAATTTCTCACGATTTCAAAGTGCAAGGATCCTTTTAGTGAAATTCAAAATTTTCAAATTATTTTATGTCATAATGGAATTAATAGATTTTTGAATCAACATTTGTAGTGTAAATTACTAATATTTTAAGAATTTAATTGTATAAATAATATTTGACTGAATTTACAAGACAATACATATATATTAGACATTTTTCTTCATATTTTGTTTATGTTGTTGAAGAAAAAAAAATATCTATATAAAGAAATTCTCTGCATATGCATTAAAATTATTTTTATAATAAGACAAATTATAAATACTATAGATTAGAACTGATTGGTTTATTTTTACATATGTCAGATGATAATGAAACTACGAAATTTGAAGCAAAATTTACATTTTTACCATTTTTAAAATTTAATTTTATATTAAACAAAATAGGTAAAATGATCGTGATACTAGAATAAATAAATAAATCGTAATCATTAGAACTGCTTAAGTTTATGTGTATTTTAGAAGTCAGTAAAACATATTGACACTTACCTTTCAAAAATATCTCTTCAAAATGAATGTTCAAAATACCAATTTTAAAAATACTTATAATTAAAAATATAATTTTCTGTTCGTTTATATAATGAAAGAACATTCGCTGTTATAATTTTCTCATAAAAGTCTTATTTATAAAGAGATGAACGATATGATAATCTCTATGAAGGAAGGACGCGGTAAAAAGATGAGAACGAATTTCACAAAGTCTTCTAAGTGTACTTTCATTTTATGAGTTTTCATTATTTCAAATTTTTCGTAGCATTTATTGCACTCACTAAACTATCTCCTACTCTCTCTGCGGGTGTTTATTTTTACATTCATAAACTCCTTCCACTTTAGAATCTTTGAATTCTAAGCAAGTAAATGTACTTTGAAAAAAAAAATATGGCAGCTCCATTAAGATTCTCCTCTGCTTAGAATTTCATTAGAATTCTACATTCCTTCCGAAGAGGAAATATCAAAATATATACATGGGTTTTTCATACTTCATTTCAAATTTGAAATAGAGAAATCTGAAAAGGCATTTTACCGTTCTGTGCTTCATTGAATATTGTATTCAAAAATAGAATTTTCAATAACACATTCGTCATATTTGACAGTTCAAAAGAGCGTTTCCACTTCTACGTTGTTCGGAGTTCGAAATAACTCCATCGGTGAGAAAATAAAATAAAAATGATGAATAAAATACTTCAGTAGACTTTGACTATATGTATAAATAAATATTGAATAATAAGAAAAAATATCTTTTTTTAAGTTGCGTTTTTAAAATCTCGTTGTATTTTAAATTATTCAACTAGTTTAATAACTTAAATGTGCTCGATGTTTATATATTTTAACACCGTACTTGCCAACGAGGAAAAAAAACCACTGTAAAAGTATGAGGTTTTATAATTAGAATTCCTCCTTTAATCAGTAAAGCTAAATTTACTTATTTGCTTTCATCGTGAAAATGTTACATAACTTTTAATTTTTTATCAATTTATCATTTTTATTCATAGCTGAACCCTTTCTATTCAATGAAGTTTTTTTTTTCTTTTTTTTCCCTTTACTCGTTTCCTTCGTTGGAGAGCCGTAGTTAAAAAATAAAATTTGAAATAGGAATCAGTTTGGAATTGGAGGCCACGGCATTGGAGACTTAAATAAGGGAGTTCTAAGGGGAAAATATTTAATCTCTATAAGAATGTGAAAAGATTGAAATGAAAATCTGAACTTGCCCTAGGGTCATTACACGTCAGATCAAACAGTGCAGTTCACCACACCAACTCGGATTTTTCTCAAATTTTATATAGATGATTTATAGGCTAAGAAATCAACAAATCTCAATTTGGAAGGTTCTACGATAATTAATTATTAAAAAAAAAATAATTATGCAAATTTTTAAGTTTTCTGCAAGATGCACCAACTTTTTTCTCAATTCCTTAAATAACTCCTTACTTGTAAAAGTTACTGAAGTGAAAATTTGTTTCTAGGAGCAACTTTTTACGCTGATTCTAAAAATGTTATCGAAATTTGTGTATCTTCTATAGTTTATGCATGAGCAGTACATTTGCTAAAAAACATCATGAATTTTTTTCGGCATGTCTGATCACAGACACATGTTTTAAATTTTTATATGTTGTTAAGATGGAATAATCCTACATCCCAAAATAATTTCATCTTGGCTTTATGCTCAGGAGCAGAGAAAAAAAAATTGTATGTATGTACCTACATATGAGGATTTTCATATGCAATATTTATACTGAAGATGAGAAAATTCAGAAGCGTTAGTCAATTTTCCTATGTCTTTTAAATTGATATCTGAAGTTTAACTACTACTCCAGGCATTTTCAAAAACTAGGAAATACATAAAAGTGCTTGTATCGGAAAACGTAAAACAAACAAACAGCAAAAAAATGCATGTCACACACAGTGTTAAATTAAAAAAAATTCTAAAGTTAAAATTTGGAATTACTTTTAATTTAACCCTGTTGTTTTTGGCAATCATCCATCAGCCAATAAATCTTTGGAATTCTGATATTGAACTCAAAAGAAATAACAATGTTTAATAAAACATATATATATATATATATATATATATATATATATATATATATATTAGGTCTACCGGAAAGTTCTATCCATTTTCCGCATGCAATATTATGCCAAGCCAAAACTACTGAAGCTAATAACACGAAATTTAGCACGAGTGGGATTTTATAGCGTAGGTGCTAGATTAGAGAGTATTTTCAAAAATTCGTAATTTATAGACGATAAAGGCCCAAAATGTTCTTTTCACACATTCTGCGGGATCTCAAAGAAGAAAAGAGATATCGATAAAATTCTTGCTGTAAAATACACAACACTCAAGAATGCCTAAAAATCGATTTCAAAACATTTCGAATATAATCCTCCTAGGAGGGTAGACGTAAAAGTTTGTCGTGAATAACTGGTTACATGGCATTTTTCTGCAATATATCACAAAATGTGCAATTTGACAATGTGCCTGACATTGCTATGCTAGTTGTTGTAACAATAAAAATTTAATACAGTATACAGTAAAACCTATTTCAAATTGCTGTATCCACAAAACTAGCCAAAGCACAATTTTGTTCGCATTCTGTTAAAGGTAAATAAGTACTGTAACTTACAGGAATTCAATTCTTTCAATAAACTTGGTTCCTTCTATTGACTTGAATGTCACACAGAATTACAAAGATTTATTGGCTGATGGATGATTGCCAAAAACAACAGGGTTAAATTAAAAGTAATTCAAAATTTTAACTTTAGAATTTTTTAAAATTTAACACTGTGTGTGACATGCATTTTTTGTTGTTTGTTTGTTTTACGTTTTCCGATACAAGCACTTTTATGTATTTTCTAGTTTTTGAAAATGCCTGGAGTAGTAGTTAAACTTCAGATATCAATTTAAAAGACATAGGAAAATTGACTAACGCTTCTGAATTTTCTCATCTTCGGTATAAATATTGCATATGAAAATCCTCATATATAGGTACATACATACAATTTTTTTTCTCTGCTCCTGAGCAGAAAGCCAAGATGAAATTATTTTGGGATGTAGGATTATTCCATATTAACAACATATAAAAATTTAAAACATGTGTCTGTGATCAGACATGCCGAAAAAAATTCATGATGTTTTTTGGCAAATGTACTGCTCATGCATAAACTATAGAAGATACGCAAATTTCGATAACATTTTTTGAATCAGCGTAAAAAGTTACTCCTGGAAACAAATTTTCACTTCAGTAACTTTTACAGGTAAGGAGTTATTTAAAGGAATTGAGAAAAAAGTTGGCGCATCTTGCAGAAAACTTAAAAATTTGCATAATTGATTTCTCGGTAATTAATTATCGTAGAACCTTCAAAATTGAGATTTGTTGATGTCTTAGCCTATATATCATCTATATAAAATTTGAGGAAAATCTAAGTTGGTGTGGTGAACTTTCTCCAGTTTTGTGTTTGATTTGACGTGGAATGACCCCCTATTGAATGAAGATTTTTTTTCTTTGCTGGTTTTCTTGACATGCAGGTACAAGGAAGCTAAAAAAATTAAACTTAAAACAGGAGTCGATTTTACTCTTACACCATTGGATATTTGAATAAAGGAATGCTAAAGGGAAAAAATTACTCTCTGCAGGTATGGGAAAAAATTGAGAATGTTGAAAATCTTTAAAAAAATCGGCACAATTAGTCAGCCATTCCCACATCAGTAAATTTTCGGATAATCCGCATAAAAGTTCAGAGGTATACTAACACTATCTGTCTTTCAAATCGGTGACAATGTATTGACATCAAGAAGTCACTATTTTTTAATATAAGAACACACTTTTGAAATAGTGGAATCATATTTCTTCAGATATCTTCAAATATATAACATCGTCTTTTGTATAACGTCGAATTTTGATAGAGATCCTTGGGCAACATCGTCTTCATGTAGCTGTTAATAATCACTTTGGATAAAGTGCTGAAACAACAGTGCACTTTCCGACTATTGCTCGTCAGAAACTAATGTATTTTTATCCGAAAACAGAAGACTAAAATTCATAGTTTCAAAATCCTATTTTATTTCACGGATGGAATTTTTTGAGACGAGCCTATTGTTTATGAAACTTGGTTAAGAAATTAGACAAACACTTAAATACTTTCACAAGGTGATTATTACCAGGTAAGTGAAAACTGCGTTTTTGACCCCACATTGCTATGTAATTCTGATTCCTTATTATATGCCCTATCACCCCTTAAAGTTTTGCCCAAGAGTTTAGATTCACCCTGTATACCAAGATGTTCAACCGCATCTTGCTACTTCATGGTACACTTCCTTTCTAAGTGACTTTCCACCACTATAGCCTGACATTCTTTTTTCTTCTATGATAGAGTTTCTTAAACATTTTTTTTTTTTTTTTTGATTGAGTATTTTAGGTGTTGTTGAATTTTGATAGAGATCCTTGGTGCAGTTTTATTGAGCATCTAGTTTAAATCCGAGTCTATATACTATAAGGTGAATTTTTCGCTGAGCACTTGTTACCTTTGACGGAGCACCTAGGGCTCCACGGATCACAGTTTGCAAAACTCTGTTTTATAGTATTTTTTGAATTTCGTTAAGTAGAGGAACATGAAACAATTTCAAAAGTCTACTCCAAAAGAAGTAATTTTTTTCCTGGTCTATAGAAAAAGAAAGCATTTTGGCCTCCAAAAATTATACTTTTATATTATATATTCTTAAGAAACCCTGCTTGAAATCTCCTCAAGTAATGCATTGTTCATGGCTCACCTAGATGATATTTATATCGTCATTTTTTATTCCCAATCTTTCAGAGAAATCAAATATTTGATTTCTCTAAAGGCTCAAAAACATTCTGAATCAGTAACATAAACAAAATCTACTCTATGCCCCTTCCCTAGAGAAAAGTTGTGTTACCAATAAAACGGAGAATTTGAACAACGATCAGTGGTATCTGCGACAGTGGACTCCAAGTGGTATCTGGAATCGCTTTCTCTAAAAAATTATGTTTCACATTTAAATTCAAATGATATATGAATTATTAACAGTTTACCTCACTGTCTAATTTATAAATACCAATCGATATTCAAGTGTTAGAATAAATGCACATAATAATAATGTATCGACAGATTTTAATTCAACAATTAAGAAGCTGTCTGAATATTCATAACACATCAATGTAATTTTCTCTTGAAAATAAGTATCTATTTGTAAATATTGGTGCTGTTTCATTACGAAGCTAAAAACTGTTTTGACAAAATGCAGAATTAATTACACTCTTACACAATTACAAAAAAAAAATATTTTACATTTTTACGTCAAATATATATTAACTCACTTATGTCTAGTTTCTCTTTTTTAGGACGGCATTTTCGCTATCATTCTGAAACGTTATTTTTTTTCCTAGCCTTTATTAACGAGTATTGAACCTCAATTCCACAAAATTATTTATTATGACCAAGTAGGATGTTGACATTTAAATTTTTATACATAATAAAAGACATTTTATACATTTTAAAAGAACTCCTTTGTTCAAGAAGTTGACATCAGAAATTTATAAATTATTGCTGGCATTAGCAAAAATCGAAGAAAGTCGCAAAAATATCGGGGAACAAATGGGTTAATATCTGTAGTGTTATTTTCTATTCTAAGTAATTTTTGAGTTCCCCTTCAAAAAGCGATTAAGAGTCAAAAAAGGTTCAACCTATCTTTCAAATTAAACTAACGGAAATGGTAGACAGTACGAAAGGCTTAGCTAGTTAGTAACGAAAAAGGCTTAGCTAATTTTCAATAGAAATTATTAAATTAATGAAACCTTAATTACCATTAATGAGAGAGACAATCAAAATATAAATTGAATAATTTAAAGAAGAAAGATGGACGCATGTAATATAAACGCATGTAATCTGCATAAGTTTTTAATTATAATTTTAAAATGTTTCATTTTACTTTTTTTGACATATTTTTATTTTAAAATTTTCATAAAATAAATCATGCATATTATATAATTGTAAAATTAATTTTATTTAATTATGTATAGTCATAATTACTATTAAATTTTTTATTTTGCCGATAAAAACAACTTAAAATTATTTTCAAATGAAGGAGCATTTTGCCCTTGGGTTGAGGGTAAAATGATCCTTTAGGCACTTTCTAGAAATTCTATTTTTTTTCATTACTCATTGTGCTTTTAAAATTTAGTAAAATATGCTTATGATGCAAAATATAGTATAAAATATGATAGCAAAGAGTCAAAGTTTTATTTGCGTTATTTTATACAAGCTTAAATCTTAAGGGGATTATTTTGGGATACCTTTCTCTATCCGCAGGAAATGCTACAAAAACGAAGAAACGGCACGTCGCATCATTTGTAAGTGTGATGCCTTTGTCCTCTTTTGTTTCACTACTTTAGGAATCATCAATACTAAAGTCTTACACCACAGTTCTATGATAGACTTGTCTGACTTTATAAAAAGTCGGCTACGCAGCCAAATTGAACTAGAAAGTACCCAGGTAGCACGAACTTATTGAAAGCCCGTAATTTCCACGTTGAGATAGCACGTTACCATCCTATGCAGGTTTACAGTGTCACTTGCGTCAGAATGTCCGGACAGAACACGTACAATGCTCTTCCAAATCTGCGTCGAGTTCAGTGTTCTCCACACGTACTTAAAACGTTGCATGGCTAATTATGCGGGACTTACTCTTAGATTAAGTAAATAACCGATATTCTACCGCTTTTTTTTAAATCAGTTTTTCTGCTTATTTGAATCGACGATTGATGAGAATGCTAATTGATAAGATTAATGTTGCTTAATAAAATTTTTGAATTGTAAATCATATTTTGAATTACAAATATATTACAACGTTGATTGGGTAACTTGCATTTACTTTGTTAAGGTGCATAACAGCAAAATGCCCTACCACAAATCTTTGGCGGCAAACAGCGCTGATTTGGTTGAGGTGTCTGTGAACTTCTTCTCGCTGGTTTAAGCCATGGGGTTAATTTCAGTAGTGGCCCTCTAGCGGGTATTTTTGTAGTCGTTTTGTACTACATTGAGCCTCTTTAGTATGTGGTAGCGTACGTGGATTATAGAACGGATTGCAAAATCTGCTGTCTGTACGTTAAGCAGTCCCAATAAGAAAATCTTTCATAGTAGATACTTTAGAGTACTGCAGTAAAACGTGAAGCTCAATTAGCCAAAGCACAAATTTTGAACCACAGCGAATTTTGCGCAATGTAAGACATGGCAATCACGTTCTGACAACTTTTATGTGCTACCTGGGCATTGGGTTAGAGGCTTTGGCACAAAATGCAACCCTAAGCAGATGTGCCCAGTACCTAACAAATCCAAAAGAGCAGAAGAAGAAAGTCTATCGAACGTGTACCGAACCAAAAGATTACACATGAAGCGCACACATTACAACTATTAAACCTGTCTTCTGAGTGAGACATTCTTAAAAGTGTATGTGTAATGTACAGATTGTGAAAAAAGCATACATATACACTTAAATTTAAAAAAATGAAATAAAGTATTAATTATTTAATTTTCTCAGTTTCTTAAAATGTCGAGGATTTCAATATACTTAAGATTTTTGTCCTATTACTCATTTGTTAGAAATTACATGTAACAGTCGTGAACAACAACACAGTTCGTGACAAAATAGAAGTGTTTCAAAACTAGATATTTATTCTAAAAGATGTTGATCACTGACTGCAAATCAATAATAAAGGAAAACTACTATTATTTCGGAAAATATTTTATTTCATTTTAAATATGCAAACTTATAATGGCATACCAACCAAAACTACAGAGTGAATAATAATTAAATGCTCTCTCAGCGGGGAATCACTTTAGCAGTGTAAAACAGTTGTAAACTTGTATGCGAATCTTTTAACATGTTTGTCTCAATAAATTTGTCTTTGAAGTAATGAAAGAAAATAGAAATGTGCATGTGCTTGTCAGTTTAATTGGATTAATATTTTTATGGAATGCGCAAAATTTGCGATACCGCAAATGTTATTTAGTCATCATAATTAAAACCATTTATGTCAACGTGTTGCATATCTGCAGCTTAGGATTAAAGCTGTATAAATTCATCGTAGTGTATTAAAATATTGGAATGACTGTTTTTTTCTATGTATAACGTGAACATAGATCAGTTTTAAAAAATCTGAAAAAATTTGATAGTTATTTAAGATTGGAATACGAAACTGTATTTTGTACTTTAGCAGCCGCACTATTAGTTATCGCAGTACTAGTGTTTTTCGTAGGTCAACCATACAAGAATATTAATGATAGTTTAAAACATTTTCTCAGCTTGAACTGTTCACAAACACTATTATATTAGGTATTAATATTAGGTATACTACAGCATATATATTTTCAAGTAATACAAAAATAAAAATAACTGTTCAATGAACTCTGTAACCAATACATTTTGGTTAATAAACTTTTACATGGACTATAAAACTAGAAAATAAAAACATTCAGTATGTGCATAATCTGTTTCTTCAAACTGTAGTAAAAAACTAAAAAAATCAGTTGCTGAGATATAAAGTGTTGATACGAAAGTAGTAATGTAAAATATTTTATTTGTTATAAATATACAGCTACGAAAACAATTAACATTGTTACACGACGCTTACCACATGTAATGATTCAAGTAAAACTTATAGAAAGTTGCGTACTTAAAAGAATATATGTGTAGAATTTATTTTTAATGATTTTTAACGCTGAGATTTACATTATGAGTGTTCTTCGGCATCACACGTATAGCTTCAATAAGAGAAAATACAACTGGTGATGACGGGAGTTAGGATTTCAAAATAGTTCGTCGTTTAAAGTATGTTTACACAACTTAATTGACATTACCGAAACTATTCGAATTCCCCCTTTGTTCAATTAGCATGCAAATAGATGTAACTCTTGGAGCCAATTTATATCTAGAATTTCTTAAAATATATGGTTTACTAAGCTCTGCGTAACGGAAAAGAATTTCCTGATGCATTATAAATGCTTTTTAGTTATATGGAAAATAAAATAAAAACACCTGAATTAAGTATGATATTTAATGGAGAATATATCTAAACTGTTTAGAAGATTGATTACGCAACGTCTTCAAAAATATGTGAATCATAAATTAATTTTATAAATTCTCACTAAAGTCGCAAATGTATAAAATTATATTTTGACTACAGGCACTAATACTTCAAGATCGCAAGCATCTATTTACTGTTATTGAAAATAATTATTTTCGAGAGATACTGAATTTTTAACTACAATATGAGTGAACCTGAAAGACTGTTTGAGTTTGAGACACATACATACTGACTTTAAAATAAACACACATCTAATTTCTTGAAATTTATACATTAAAAAGATTCATCATATAAAAATTATTACAATATTGTATAAAAATGCTGACTCAGGTTTAAATTAATGGCTGACATGAAAGAAAAAGTTTTATGCACATAAATACAAATTGAAAGGAGTGAACACAGCTAGTTCTGAACAAGCGAACATTTAACATACGCGATAATAATACCAAGTCCTTCTGTTGTACCATAAATATATAATGGGTTTGTTATGCAAAAATATTTAGATTAATTCTCAAAAAGGAAAGGGATTTTGATATTAAAATGATAATTTTTGTTTAAAAAGTAAATGTGCATATTGAAACAATTCTATTTTTCTCTTCATAAAAGGTTTCTATAAATAAGAATTAGAAAAAAAAATGCTAAATAAAAAATAGTGTATGACGCTTCCAAGCGTAACATAGTTTTGTAAGTTCATAATTTTAACTAAGAAATAATCCAATTAAAATATGGAACCTTTTTTGTTTCGAATGAAATCATATCTTATACATGAAACTGTATTCACAAGTATTACAGTCTAACGGAAAAATTCTGTAATTCATTTTATTTAAGCGATTTTGAATGTTTATTCTCGAAGCATACATACGAGCATAAACTTGAAAAAAACAAATATCACAATTGAAAAACCATTAAACTAAACACGCTGAACTTTTTAGGAATGCATAATCGCTGCTGGAGAGATTTCGTCAGATGCATACAAAATTTCAACAATGTAGCCTTGCTTGTTCACAATGGAAAATGAAAAAGTAGACATACGCAGGAATGGAGGGAATATTTTGTATGTGCATACATAAGTAGTCTGTGCTTGAAACATAAATCTTCGTCTAAAATTTTGAAGGAAAGAATATTTAAGCGTAGTTTTCGGAAAAGTTTAAATTTTAGTTATCTTCATCCTTGAAAGAATGCTTCCAAGCTATTTTTCAAAATATATAAACAAAATGTTTTCAGAAGAAAGGTTTTAGGTTTTATTGTTACTGATTTTGAAACTTAGATATAACTACACTTTTATCAAAAACCATTTGATATTTTATTGCATTGTTTAAACATTTATTAAAATATTATAAATTTAAATAAATAAATAAAAATTTAAAGATTTTACGACACCTTAATTTTATCTGCGATTTATCTATTTTGAGATGCACGCGATCTGCTCTAGAAAATAAGATTTACTAACAAGGGGAGGCTCAGACTTTGGGATTACCGATTTTGATGAAATGTTGTTTGAGTTATAGACGGGCCCAAAGTATAGCAAAATGCCAAAGAACGAGCCGCCAACTCTCGCTTATTTTCGAGAAAATTCCATTTACACATTTGATGCACTGTTATATACCAATTATTTGGAAAATCGTTTGCGTTATCCGTGGCGCCGTGGTTTCGCTTTCGGGTCAAAAGGTCTATGGTTCGTATCAAATTGAATCCGCTCAGTTTTTTCATTTTTTTCCTCCCTTAAAAATTCATAAAACAGTTTAAAATGATTGTGTAAAAAGTATATTGTGACTTACTTTGTAAAACTGGAGTTATAAAGTACTTTGTTGTGTATATATTTGATAATTTATTAATACTTTTAGGACCAGGAAGAATGATAAAAATGGATTTGCTTCTTTCTTCATTTTGAATTATGCAATTATTGTTTACAATTTCCCATTCAGCTAAAACGTGTTACACACATGTAATTATAATTAGAAATTCAATATTCGGTATAAACAATAAGTTAAACCTTTTTATATGTTCAAAACATTAATGATTTGATGCAGAATGCATATAATTTTACATTCGCCAAACTTCGCGAGTAGTAGATAACAAAAAAAAATATATATTAATAATTAAATACCAGGAGTTTTTGGTTTCCGAGTTGAAAAAACTAGCCGAGAATTTAATAAAAGAATATTCCAAATGTGAATGTAACTACTTGTTCAAAGTCTAGGACACTTTCAACAAATAACCACTATGCTTCCTTCATTCCTTGACCGAATTTTGAAACCATATGTAGGGAACGAGAAGTTTTAGGAAAGGTCAAATAAATCCAGAAATTTATGACAAAATATTTTTATGATGATGAAAGTAATTCATCTTGTCGCCTAGAAGTAATCTCACTTAAATGTACACCACTTTGTCAGCCATATGATGATCAGTTTTACTAGCTCTCCACCCCCCCCCCCAAAAAAAAATACAAAATTACAAAATTCTCCATACTTTTATGCAAAATAAACGGGAATTAGTAACCTGAGAAGATGCAATAAAAATTCATTAAGTCATGTATTTTCTGCTATCACCGCATTCACGCATTCTTTTCTGAAATCTTAAAACATGCATGGTTTGCAGCAAAATTTTCTGATGAAAGGCAGATATTTCTAAATGTAAATGAAATGTTTTCCCCACAAACAGAAATGAAAAGATGATGTGGATGCAAAAATATTTCTTTCATATGCTGTAGTAGATGTCCAAACAATTTGTTTCGCAAGGTTTTAGGACGAACATCACCCTTACTCAATTACACATCAGTAAAAGTATCGAATAGCGATTCAAAATGTGATTGATAAATAATATGTCTCATTTCCGTCGCTTTCATTTGCAGTTATTCAATTTTATTTCTAGAATAGTGTTTATTCAATAAATCATGTCAATTTTCTAATGCGTGTGCCATTTTAAACTGTTTTATGAATTTTTAAGGGAGGAAAAAAATGAAAAATCAGCGCAATTTCAATCGGATACGAACCAGAGACCTCTTGATCTCTGGCCGAATGTGGAACCACGCCGCCACGGATAACGCAAACGATTTTCCAAATAATAGGTATATAAAATTGCATCAAATGTTTAAAAGGAATTTTCTCGAAAATAAGGGAGAGTTGGCAGCTAATTCATTGGCATTTTACTGTACTATGAGTCCCCTATAACCCATAAACATTTCATCAAAATCGGCGATCCCAACGTCTGAGCCTCTCCTTGTAAGGAAAACATTTCCTAAATATCCTAGTTAACAATGGGAATTTTCCTATGCATGGGGAAAACAATATATGTTTTAAGTGACTTTGCGTATGATATGAACATAGTTTCCACGAATAACTGTTCGAGTAACACAAAATGCACTAAATTGGAGGATTGTTCTCCTTAAAAATGTCGATATTTAGAAACCGAAACATCAATTGGATAGATCAGTAGTCAGGAATCATTTGTACAGTGACACAGGACGGCCATGAATTGTATGAAACATCTAAAAAGTTACGACACAACCGATTAAATCTAAGAGCAGTATAATGTCATTTAAAAGTACATCTGTACAATGACAGATCATAAAACTAGTCTGCTAAGATACAGGGGCGTAGCCAGGGGGGGGGATATCGGGATATATCCCCCCCGAAATTTTTGGATTAGTGATGAAATTCCGTCTATAAGTTCATATCCCCCCCCGAAAAATTTTCCAGGCACATATCCCCCCCCCCCCGAAAATTTTTCCTGGCTACGCGCCTGCCAAGATATCGTGGAAAGTGCTACAAAATGATACCTCAAGACAGTGATTACCAACCAGTGGGGCATGACCCCCCTTGGGGGGTGCAGACTGTTTGTAAGGCGGTGAGGGAGGAAAACAGGCAAAAAGCAAGCGGTTATGCATGCCTTAAAAAATCATTTTATTTATTCTCATTTCTACTCCAAAAAATATCGAGTGAAGTTTGGAGGTCCCGCGTTTGGGCCTACCGCACGGCTGTCGATCTAGCGGTCTGCAGGTTTAGTCTGTTTTCACCAGATGTAACATGAATATGAATATGCATTAGAAAACCTTAACCCTTTCGTCACTACTGCCACCCGTTGGCGGAGGTTATGAAACGTTCTATGGGCACTCATACCGCCATATGGCGGCATCCACGAAAGTTCTCTGAGTACTATCGCCTCCCATTGGCGGCACCTACGAAACTTTGTCTAGGTATTACCGTCACCGAGTGGCTGCAACCACGGAACGTTTTCTGCACGTTGATGAACGACTCTGCTAGGAAAGTTATGTGGGATTGTTACCATAGCTGCCAACAATTCCGTAATATAATTAACCACATTTTATAAACAATAATTTTTTTTGTAAATAGCAATTTATTTTTTATTTTTTGATGGATGTCGCAAAACACCCGTTTAACCGGCTTTCGCTTCCATGTGCAACCAATCATGTGGAAAATTTCCCCGTTACACGAACATGTAACGGCGGTTAGCTGCTCCGTACGGAAATGCATAAAAAGTTCCCTGACCAAGGTACATTTATCGTAAGCAGATGTCCCTAGTGCAGGCACGATATATATATATATATATATATATATATATATATATATATATATATATATATATATATATATATATATATATATTGCTCGAAATGTTTATTTAAACTTTACCGATAACATTATTTTGTATAAAATGTGACTTCATGTCCCTTGTTGAAGGATAAAAAAAGGGTATGCACACTTAAGAATGTGAGAGGGAAGGGTGCCACCGTAAGTTACTCTTTGATGGAGAGGCACATTGTTAAAAGGTTGGGAACCGCTGCTTTAGGAACGAATTAGAATTTTTTAATTAGTGTTTGTTCAATATCTATTAGATAAAGATGATAACGTTTAAAGATTTACTGTTTCGAGCATAGAATAAACCTAGTCTATTAGAATAAAAATAAACATTGTCTTTTTTTGAGGTAAGTTCTACATTTAAAAGTACTATAAAACAAACAAAAAAAAACTACCGTTTAATAAATTAATAAGGCGTTTAACCGAAAAATTATTTAATTCAATTTGATTTATATTTTTATTTATCTGAAATGTCCGCAGAAATATTTTTTCTTTCTACACAATCGTGGTTTCAAAGAGAAAAATGTATTTTTACGAATCCATAATTCAATGAAAATAACGAGGAAATTATATGTCTTTCCTTCTGTTGACTCACGGGACTGCATTAATTTAAAAGTCAATTTCTTGGTAAATTTTATGCACAATCATAACTTTAAAGCTAATTAATTTCTCCAGATATTCTACTAAAAGAATACGTTACCTGCAAGATAAATTTGAACATTTTAATTAAAATTCATGTTACACAATTCTGGTGTAAGTAATGTAAAAGAGTTCCTTTTAAGAAAATTAAAGCAATAAATGGTAGAAATAAACTATCAAATATTATTCCAGATTATCTATGAAAGAGTGCTTTAAAAAATAAATAAATACAACACATATATCATTACTAAGAATGAACCATTATTGTATGTATAACTACGCTGTGAATTTACGAAATTGCGACAAATCACCACTCATTATTTCTTGTGTTGAGTTTATCCATAACTGACGATTGGCAACTAATTGTATAGTGCAGTGAAGGGAAATCAAAAGCCATCTCTAAATCCCATTAAAAAAGTTATCCAGTCAATTATTTTTAATTGCAGCTGAAAAGATCTTTTAAAAAATCTTGAAATGGAACTCATCATTTCACATTCCTGCACTTTCACGTTTCCTGCAATCCATTCTTATTGACAATAGGCATCTTGCGATTTTGAAAGGAATTCATCAATTGAAATAATGCTTTCCATTTAGCAAATAGTTACAACAAGAATGGGCTTCTAATTTGAATACAATAAAAAGCAAGGCATGGAAACTCAGGTGGAAATTTACAGACAATACTTGTGAGCTATCATTAAACAGAAGAAAGATCTGCAAAAGAGTGACCAAATAAAATTAAAACCTGTGAAAAAAAGAAAATATTTTCAATAAATTTTTTCAATTGGGAATTTTCTTTTTGCATGTCTTGTGAAAATTCATTTGACCGTGCCGATTTCTGTTCAGATTGAATGGTATTTCGTCCAACTATCAGTCAATTATTTTGGCCGCAATGTGTTTCAACAGATGCCTTTTCTGAATATCAGCTCCTAATTTCCTCCATCACTCTACATTGCTAATGCCATCTTGCCGTCTTTAATGAATGCTTTCATGATATTATTATAGTGCTTCTTGCACACCTCACATGGTTTGCTAAATAAATTAGTTGCAAGAAGTACTCTTTGTTTGGAATTGTGCCACGTCTGACAGTGCAAATTATGTCAGACTGCAAGATGAAAGCATGCAACTTATACAAACATACTACTTTTTCTCCAATAACCATTAGTTGGAGGCATCTGCGCCAGGAAGCGCGGCTGTCCTGCAAATGTCAAATGCAAATAGCACTTTTACGTAAGTTCGAGTTGTTTTTTGGTGACTGTGACTGTGAATGTATCAACTTTCGATGTTTTAATTGATGAAGCAATGAGAAATTACAGAAGTAACGTCAATTTTCTGGAGAAAAAATAATTATAAGTTAAAATAACTGCATAAGGTTTTTCTAGAATTAAAAATGCTTATCTTCTATGGTATTAAATTTAAAGATCCATTTAATTTTATTGCTAACTTTTAAAAATGACATCAAACTGAATACAAAAAATAATTCAATGCTCGGCACACACATATACCATTAAATTATGAAGCTAAAGTTCTCATCTAAAATTTTCAGTTAACGTAACTTACATTCAAATTATTTATGGCTCTCTAATTTAACCATAGTTTTATTTCAGACAGCTTAACATTCAGAGCAAAATTACGTTTTCTGTTTACACCAATTTTGTGACAGTTAAGCTGCACTTTAAGGCAACCGAAAATATTTCTTCGGCAAAAGACAGAATTATAAATGACTCCATTTGCCTACTATTCTGCAGAGTTGTGATTAATGCAGTCCTGGGGGAAATTTAATGCAGTATTTTTTGAACGGCTTCAAATTTCTATGCGCAATTCGTTATATCAAGCTATAAAGTAATGAAGGAACGAAATATTCGTAAGGAATTTATTTGAATTTGTTCCAGATTAAGGACTTTCATTCTAAAAAGAATATATTCATTTTATTTCTCATTGAAACAACGAGTTACGTCTCAAATATTTTATGGTTAATATGTGGCATGTACTTTTTATCTGGATATTTTTTTTTTAAATTAGAGTATTTGCTACATTGGTGATAAAAGTAATGACAACAATATTTCTTGAAAATACATTTTTTCCTCTCATTTGTTTGTTTAGAAACTGTTTTAATAGCGCATTAAAGTTTCCTGAGTAATATTTTGAAGGCATAAGTTAGTCATTGGTAGAATTATTTAAACATTTTTTAAAAAGTGAGCTTAAAAGAGAGATCCATTTGATTCTATTGAAAATGTTCATAGCTCACATACTTTTTCAAAACATAACACTTTTCGAAATAATAAAAGAAATACAATAAATCAGAGGAAATTCGTTATTTCAAATACAATAACTTACTAAACAAATTTTACAAATGGTGGAAAAGGTCTTTTTTAAGAGTCGTAAACAGACAAAAATAGGAAACGGTGACATACGAAATTAGTAATAATAATAATAATAAAAATATTTGTTAAACAATAGTGTCATTTTAATTTCAATGAAGAGTAAAAATTGTATCTACTTCTATCATAATTTAGGGGAAAGAAGAATTAAGTTTTGGGAAAAAAGTCTCGTACTGATATTATACAACAAGTACATTAAATACTGCTGTTAAAAAGTTTAAAATTAAAAGGGAACTTAGCGAGGGAAACATATCTATTATGTATGTGTGTCTGTGTTACTAACAAAGTTCTCTTTTAATATTAACAGTACTGGTATAACAAAACTTTTGAAATTAAATTCGTTTTAAAATATAAGCGATTAATAAAAGCGTTATAGAAAAACGTGACATTATAAAGAACACTTCTTTTTATGAAGGATATTTAATGAACTAAAGTCATCGCATATTTTGAGTTTCTTGAATTTTGCGTGAAATTAAAAATACCGAGATCTTTAGTTAAGTGAATTTTTGTAATGTAATACATTCTTTTTTAATGCTTGGCAAAACCGTAACCAAACTTTTCTTGAATAAACTATGCTTAGACACATTTAAGTAAATTTTTATTCAATCAAGAATGGAAAATGCTTCTTAATGAATACGCTATGGGTAATTTAATTTCATATTAATGCTAAAACGGAAGCTCCAAGAAAATTAAATAAATGTTACCGGAGAATATTTTAACTTCTAAAGCGGAAATGTTTAATGAAATTTTAATAAAGATTACCTTAAAATTTCCTTCTGTGATAATGCATTTTAAAAGGATTTTAGTAACTGTGATACAGCCCTAAACAAAGAAAAATGTGTTATATTGCTAGTCCTTCATACGAAAAAATTTTACTTTACGAGTAAATGTCTATGCATAGATAAACTTTTTTATGAAGAGTTATTTGAATATCTTAACAGGCTGTTGTATCTGTTAAAATCGAAACATTTATTGAATTAATGTAAATCAGAAAAATTATACCTTGATAAGTGTAAAAATGTTTTGATAGTAAACACGTGAAAAGATTGTATTTTCTGTCTAATCTAAAAAATGTGCATGGTTCTAAAAACTTTCACAAAAGAACAGAAAATACCTTCAAACAACTAACAGCAATATCCACGAGAACTTCAATTGGCTCACCTTTCCGCCCCGGCACATTCTTGAGAATTTTTGGTCCCAGAAAACGGCAGAACATGTAAGATTCCATTCCCCTACTTTTCACCTCATGAGCATGCCTTGTTTTTGGTTTGGTAAGTGAGTGGAGAGAGAAAGGAGACATTTCCCAGTCCACGAACAAAAAGTCATAGAATTATACACTGTTATGCACGGTGTGATATAACTATGCAAAAAGTTTCTCAGGGAGAGGAAACTTTCACAAAAATACATCTGTTTTGAAGTAGAGAAATGGGGGTAAAAAACTGCTAGGGATGGACGCGAGACGACTTTTTTGCGAGACGAGACAGAGATTTACAGCTTTTTTGCGAGACGAGACACACATTTTTAACATTACGATATAGGGATTTTTGCGAGACGAGACAAGCTTTTTGGCTATTTTGCGAGACGCGAGACGCTTATTTTTCGTCTCGCGTCCATCCCTAAAAACTGCCATGACAACTATATTCCGGGTGCCGGCATCTGGTCGAAAACATTTCAAGGGAAAACTGTTGTCGCAGCCGGGTTCTAAAGGTTAATTTAATTAGAGAGCTTATCATTGTACATCAAGAGTTATTTTGGCATTATAGAATTAAATGTGTTGAAATAGAAATATACACGTACATTATTGATGTTTATCTGTGCCTAGTGCTAAAATCACAATCTAGGATAAAAAATAATATTTTTCGTGTACAGAGATAAACTGAAACTAACAAATTTTTACTGTATATCGAAATTACTTGATTTTGTATGCATATTAATAGTGTTGCAGAATAGTCTGCTGGTTTCCAAGATTCGTCGTTCTAAAGTCCAGTAGGTGTAAAAAATTCTAGTAAAGAGTCCATTTGTAAGGATGGAACACTCAATTTATTGCTTCTAAACTTCGTCGAACAATAAGCTGTGCAAAATTCACAAGCACAAACAGCTAGTATAACGTTCTTATAACAGTCCGCTTAGTACAGAAGCTTTCACAAAAGCTGTATTTCTCACACAAAATAAAACACTTACACATTCAAAAATTCAGTGGAAATATACGAGGGATAAGAGCTACGTAAGGGACTACGATAAGCTTAGTTACATTTGGTTTTGCATTTTTTAAATCTAGCTTCTAAAAGATTTTGTGCATAAAAATATAACAGCTATTAGCAAGAATTAGAAACCAGATTTTGAAGCCAAATAAAGTGCAAGAATTATTGTGATTATATATATATAACTAAGCATAACTTCTATATATATATATATCACTAAGCAAATATTTTGTTTAAGAAACTCTAAACGCATTTGTCTAATATCCTATGTAAAAATGAAATCTTGCCTTATTAAAGGACTTAAAAATTTTCTTTAAAAACCTAAAATGTGAGTAAACAATAAGTAATTAAGGACTTACTTACAGAAATATGTATTTTAAAAGAAAGTATTCTCAGCGCAATTTTGTTTCAAGACGTATCCTTAATCCTTTTGAAAACAGTAAATTTAAAATTTGAAATATTTAATTAATGATAAGTACTAATTCAAGTAAGTAATTACTGTTCCAAATGTGTTTTCTTATGATATTGTTCATATATAATTCAGTATGAATGAAACATTCTTTTTAAATAGTAAAGTTTTAAATAAATTGCAAATAACTCTCAGCAGCGTACTCATTTAATGCTAAAGCACTTTCACATTCTTTGAAAAAATCTGTTTTTCCATTCCTCTCACATTTATTCCGCCTCCCCCATGTTTCCTGATCAGTTTAGCAAAGACGAAAAACATATCTATTGGTAGTAAGGGAAGGATCAGCAAATGGGGTGGTAGGGCAAAACGGGTTTTTTGATTTTCCCGCTTATCAAGTGCTGCCATCTCTATGTTATTACTATAGGTTGTACAATGCGTGTCTATGTTTCATTTCCGCGTGAGATACTGCTGGCAGAGTCACAAACAGATATGCTCTAAAGATTATCACTTTTTCCATTACCCTGATCTAAAGTTAGAGTAATGTTAGGATACTTTTTTGTTAGGTCCGATTGCAGGCACTAGCGTGGCAGTTCACACTTCATAAAAGTGAAAATTTATAAGTAAATTGCATGAAAAGTTAGAACTACATTCAATGCGATTAGTTAGTTAGGCTTACTTGTTTTGAATGGCTGCTTGTAAGGCAAAACGGGTTATTTCGAGGTCAAGCAAAATGGGGTACCATGTATCACGAGGTGAAGCAAAATGGTGCACCACCTTGTGCCGAAGAAAAATGGTTAAACCGTCGGATGTCGGACAGCTCACAAGCTCCGAGACGTCGTGTTGCTAATCTACGAACAGAAGACATTCTTCTGACAGTGACCAGATGATGCAGATGTTACATGTTTGTACTGTAGCGATATTCATTTTGTATCAGCACAAGGAGAAGAGAGGATCAGCAGTGCATATAACAAATGGGCTCATGACTTGTGCTCTGGTTGATGACGATGATGATATCTTTACGTGTGAACTATGCGAACTGTATTTGTAACCCGTTTTGCCCTATCCCATAGGACAAAATCGGGTAGCTTGCAGCTTTGGATATATTGAGATACAGATCCTAAATTTTAAGTTCCAAAACTGCAGAATAACAACAAAGATTGTAAAGTTGTAAGTATAGTTGTTTAATTTATTTCTATTTGTCATAGAGTTATCGGCTAGAATAACCTTAAGTGCCCCATTCTACCCATGCTTCCCTTATATCTTTGAGTTTAGACGTTAAAATGATTACAAAGTTTTCCATTAATTTTAACATTTTGACATAAGTGTTTTTTAGTGTTCTTATGAAAATTGTATATGATTGTAGAAATATTATCGACATAAAAATTTCACATTCAATTTTCAAAAATAATAACATTTAATTCACACAGAAGTCATGTACTAAAATAAACATTTCATGTTACATGCTAAAGCAAAATTAGTGACATTGAAGTCTCTTTCGTTTCGTTTAAATAGAGATTCTCGATTTTAAAAAGTATTTAATGTAATACAATTTGGAAGTATTTAATGAAAGTAATTATAAGTAATAAAAATCTAGTATTAAAAGACATTTTAAGCAATTATTTCATCGTGTTTTGATTTTTTTTTAATGTTATGAACATAGCTTAAAGAACGCGCTCCATTTCAAGAAGTATGCACTCTTTCCTCGTTCATAATTTTTAATTATTCTATAAAAGCAGGCACATACAATTTTTTATGAATGTAATTTCGATCTTTTTTCTTGATTTTCTCTGAGGAAAATTCTTTTCAGTTATGCTAGTTTTCTTTTCTTTTTTTTTTAAATATGGAAACACACGTTTTCAAATTGTGAAAAATTTTAATTTCCTGATTCATTCTATATATTAAATGTCATTTTAGTAAAAACTTTTATTAAAAGAAAATATTTTTTTTATGATAAGATGAATGTAGTTTTTTTCCTCTCTTACACCCTCTCAATTCCTACGTTTATTACGTATATTACGAATAAATTACTATATAATATAAATTAGTTCATGTACAATTGTAATTTTTCATATTTCTGTCAAGTTGTGCGTTTTTCAGAATCTAATTCAATATTTGCAAAGCTAAATAGGAAATTTCGCTTATATTCGAATACTTCTTTGAGAGGGTGTACAGTTTATATATATATGTATAGATCAATATTGCAGTACTTCATTAAAACGACGAGGAAAGGATGAAACATTTAAGAAACAGTAAAATGTAATTAGTTATATTTTAAATGCGCAGCAAAATATTTTTATGATGCTTGTTTTTTAAATTTATATTTGAGCATTATTGAATTTACCTTTTGTAAGTTACGGTATGAGTACAACACATTTTTTTTTCTTTTTCTTAGAAAAAGCAGATTGAATTTTGATGATTTGTTACTTTTAGTGAGTGGACCAGAGAGGAGATTTGACTGTAAGTTTGCTTATTTCTTGGAGACCGTTGTTTTATTTCTTTCGTTGTACTGGCTTGTTAGAAAAGTAATTTCGTGTTTCAACAATACGAACAACCCCTATTTCGAACTTTGAGATTAAATGCAGGAGTTTCAAATGAAGATGAAATGTTGAATTTAATAAATTTAATCTCTTAGCGATCTCATGAGTTGTTATTCACCTGTTTGCTTCAATTAATGGCTTTATTGTTCCTTCATCAGCTTCAACAAGCACTCTAGAACGCGGTGCATCTTCAAAATCAAAATTGAAATATAGAAAGTTTGCAAACTAGCTTCAGCACTGGCTCTGCTTTACGTCAATAAATTTTCTCCATATACCTCGCATATTTTTGTTTCTTGTTTGAACAGCATTTTTACCTTTTCGATAGTACAAAAATAAAACACCCCAAAGATACTACCTTTCACTTTCCATATTTCAAAGGACATCAAATAAAAACTACTGCATAGAATCATTCGAACATTTTTGCAAGCAAGCCTTATTACGTGGCTTACGAGAAAGACAGGCTGCGGTGCTGACATTGGGTCACAGTCCTTTCGCCCTCGCAAAGTCATGTGAATTAGAAGGTGTGGCCATCTTGGTCCGGGATAGCCACAGTAAGATGGCCACACCCCCCAGGTCGCGTGACTCTTCGAAGGCAAAGGGGCGTGACCCATTGTCAGCATCGCAGCCTGTCTTTCCCGTCAGCCACGGACTTATCATATATGACGTCAAATTATTTAATTATTGTGCTGCTTAAATGTGAAGTTCGCTAGCTGCGAAACTTGCAGTTAACTCCTCTGTTGGGAAAGCGAAATTACTTCCCGAACTTTCCAATACTTGCCTCAATACGTACTTCGTCTTAAGATTCTGTCACTCCAGAGAAATGGTTGCTTTAAGTTATAACCATTTTGGGATAAAATTAAGAAAGTATTAAAATGGGATTTCACTATGGAATTGCTCTAAACATTTGGAATTGCTTTTAATTCTATATGTTAGTTGATCGCTGAATGTACTTTGAGAGTCTGCTCATCATATGGGACGTAAGCTTGCGCTGTGGTCCATTTATTGCGGACGACAAAACTCGCACAATTTTTGTGACTTTTTCCTGCAGCGCCACCTTAAACCAGTTGTTTTAAGGTGGACACATTGGAGGTTTGGCGTGTCCATATGGAGCAGTTTGTTGTCTGCGCGGCAGGCATGAAAAGTATACGATATCTTCGAGCAGAGCCTAGAATAGATTTCAGTCGGCGCAGACTGTGAAAAGACATCCAATAACCTCACTTAGAACTACCCATGTAATTCATAATAAGTAAAATCTTTTTGTACCTACTATTTTTTTAAATGACTTTCTCAAGCATTTTTCGTGATTTTATCCTGTCAGTATGGTTTACGACACAATGCATCAGAATTTTTGCTTCCCTTCATGCCAACAAACAACCCTCTAAGTTTCTCGGTCGCATTACATGATATCCCGAATGTTGCCAACATTATTGATATTCCTCTTATTACTCTTCTATGTCGTTCTTTCAAAAATACCCGTAAAAATGCAGTAATTTATATCCATAAGGTTTTTTGCACTGCATATCAATATAAATACTCCCAAAATATGCCATTTTTTATCCATTATTATTATTCTATGAAATAAACATTTATTCTTAGAAAGTAATTTCCGTATTCGAGAAACTGTTTGAAATACAAGAATACAAAATTTTAGAAGCACAGAATCGAGATAGATTTGATTTCATGACATTTGTAGGAAATAAACTCACGTTTAGGTCTTTTCTAAACACTTGAATTTCCAATAGTAAAGTGCTTTTAAAGTTCCTTGATAACATCCCAAGTAATTGCAGAATGCAGATGGAAGATCCTCTTATATTTTATGCTTATATCTGTGATGAGGCACACAAAGTTTCACTTTGAAGGAACTAAAGGTAAACTTGATTTGAGCAGGCAACTTTGAATAATACATGGGTCGATTTGAATACAACTTAGAGAGAAATGATTAATGTCACCCGTTGGGAAATTTAATGCGAGGAAAGTTTATTTTAACGACTAAGCTAAATTTATTCTTCGAAAAGAGAAAATGATTCCTCGGTTGAAATTACTCACCCATCGCCATATTTTGAGTTTCTCTGGATGATTGGTCTGTTCTTTTTGCCCCGATGATGAGGAAGTTACGCGTAGGATAACTTGCAATTTTTGTATGTATTAATATGTTCCTTACTGCATTTAGGTATCTTATTTTTCTTCAGTGTTTACGCTGTGTTTTTTAAATGACATTTGTATATAAGCTCCTTACTGATTTGAAGCATTTAAGAACGAATTCTTATAATTACGTATGAATGAAAGTGATAAAAGTAACATACATAAATTAGTTTGAATTTTTGTGTTATGGCAAGCGTACACTAGGTTCATTTGTCTACGCATTTGGTGGACTTTTTAAGGGATTTTGAAGCGTTTTTACGTTACATTAGGAGAAAAACCTACCAAAACTGCAGACCGTTAGATCGACAGCCGCGTGATAGGCCAGAACTCGAGACTTCATATTACAGACTTCTATCATGTTCAGTATTATATACGCTCGACCATGGTAGGATATTTACATAAATAAGATTGTGAAAGAAAATTACATGCAATAGATATTTAGAAAAATACTAAGTATACACCTGTGCAGATAAAGAGATTAATAGATTAATAGATAGATAGAAAAGTAAAAAATAAATAGATGAAAAGATCATAAGCTAGATAAACTAAACGAAGTGAATGTATGATTTTTATATTTTTATTTGTATTTTTATTCAAAGCATTCAAAAGCTATTAAATGATAACGCTGATAAATGCAGAACCATTTAAACTTCTGAGACGCTGAAGGATCAAGTTTTATTATCTGAACTCCAGCTTCAGTACATTGCAATTCCGTTTTCGTCGTTTAAATATTCACAAACCATGAACTATTTTTCAACTTTCAGTACAGTACGTAGTATACTCATGTCCATAAATTAAGGATAATGAAGTTCAGGCAAAGAAAGAGAAAGAAGCAAAACAAATTTGACTTATTTGTAAAGTCTATTTATTAAACAAAAAGTAAAGAGCAAAAAAGATGCTATATGTTTAACATAATTAATAAAAATTGCAAGTTTTACTCCCTTGACCAAATTTCAAAACAGAACCTATTTACAAAAAACAGTATAACATGATTAGTAGGATGGTTAATACGGAGTATGTCTCCCGGACGATGCAATACAGGCCTGACAACACCTAGGCATGCTGAGTATCAAATGATCAATCTGATCTTGGGGAATATTACACCACTCATCAAGCAATGCACTCCGAAGTTCCGGTAGACAGGTGGGAGGGGGTTGACGGGATGCAATTCGTCGGCCAAGCATATCCCACACATGCTCTATTGGATTCAAGTCCGGTGAGTATGCTGGCCAATGCATACGGGTGATATCCTCCGATTGAAGGCATTCGTCTACAATGTTTGCACGGTGAGGACGGGCGTTGTCATCCATAAACACAAATTCAGCAACCATGGCGCCCCGAAGCAAACGTACATGTTGTTCCAGAATGACATCCCGATAGATGTGGCCTGTCATCGTTACACTCTGAACATGCAGGTCAGTTCTGGAACCAAGAATAATTCCTCCCCAAACGAGCCATCCTGCACCACCGTAACGGTGTCTTTCAATGGTGTTCTCTTGGTGGTAACGGGTACCTGGCGCTCTCCAGATGAATGTCCGGCGAGAATCAGACTCCAAACTAAACCTGGACTCGTCGGAAAACATCACACAAGACCACTGTTGCGGTGTCCACAATGCATGCTCTCTACTCCAGGTTAATCGCAGGCGACAGTGAGTTGCGGTAAGTGGAACACATCTGACAAGCCTACGAACATATAGACCAATGTGCCCTAAGCGTCTGTACACGGTCTGCCTTGAAACTGTCGTACCGGTAGCTGAAGAGAGCTGACGAGACAGGTCTGATGCTGTACTCCGTCTGTTTCTTTTGGCAGTAACTGCCAAATAGCGGTCCTCATTCGGCGTTGTAACTCGGGGGCGACATGTGCTGTAACGTCTACTCACATTACCATCATCTTGGAATCGTTGCCAAAGCCTGGAGATGACACTCTGGGCGATTCCAAGTTCCTCGGATACTTCCAGCTGGGTACGTCCACATTCCAGTCGTCCGATAATTCTGCCACGTAAAACATCATCCAAATGCCTCCTTTGTGCCATAACTATGCGGTTTTTGCACTGAAAGGCTTTCACAGTGATTGTGAACAATTTTACTTCTTTGCCACCATTCCTTATATACACCTCTCTTACACTCTCGTCATTGTGACATACCATCCACGCCATCTGGTGGTTTCCTGTAATTTGCATATTCTTCTTCAAGATGTGTGTGATCATTCCACAGGTGAAATTGTTATTTTAGAGATCAATTTCTGCGCGATTCTGAATTATCCTTAATTTATGGACATGAGTGTAATTTGATCTATTTTGTAATTTCTTTTACAAAAATTTATTACATTTTATCTAATCAAAACTACCTTAACGCAGACGCGAATGTATGCATTTTTTTTTTCAAAAGAACAGGGGGAGGCTTTCTCCTTATTCCTTTTTTGAACTTAGGTTTAACCGGTTCTCTCCTACGACTGTAAAGACTTAAAAGTGAATAGTTCCTATTTTGTAGACCGGTTTAATGAAACGAGTAATTCTCTCTCTGCTTTAATATAACTACCTCTTTATGTTGATACACCATTACTGAACATATGTGAATTCTATTATATTAATCCATATTTTATCGATATTTAATAAATTTCAATTAAAAAAACAATGTATTTCTGTTGAAGAAAAGTGAGCGCATAATAGAATTTAGAGATGCATGTCTAAAAAATATTTCAAGCACTTCTTTTAATGCTTGATTAAAATTGTTCGCGGAAAAAAGTACAAGTTAAAAACGAAGGCATGATTTTGATATTTTTCTAATAAAAAAATGTTATTTTTTATTTAATGTAATCAGTAAAAATGAATGTTTCTATAATTTGTACTAGAATTTAACACAGACAGCTACGACTTGAAGGTTTTCTCATGCATCTTCTCCAAGCTTTTAAAAGCATGGATTCGGAATTTCTAATAATATTTTCTAAATGGACGTTTAAAAGCAATATTCGAAATGCTCATTTCAAAAGGTTGTAGTAAGGGATTCCTTAGACTGAAACGTAAGAACGATCCAAGATTAAATAGAATTTCAGATTCTTTGAATGTCTCATCATTCTCGGAAATTTTATTGAAACCTTGCAGCAGTAATTTACGTGATTTGAAAGGAATTTTTAATACTAGCCGCTTCTCGAGAATTTTGAAATATGGGATGAGAAACTGATGCTTCCAAAAATTGCCGAGGAAATGTATTTTGAATTAAATAATTTTATGAAGTATATTTTGCCGAAGTTCTATAATATTGCATTTAAAATAAAAACGCTTTACTCTCCAAATTATATTGCGATTTTATGCTTTGCTTAAAATTTTTGTGAACGCAAAATGCAATTTTTTTAAAACTTAGATGCAGATTTATTTTAGGCAATTCACTACAGCTCTTGTTATATTTGTGAGTAAAAATAATTAGGCACTAAAGTAAAAGACATTATTTCAAAATCGTATTTCATATCAAATGATACCTTATCAGGATGATGAGTTTGTAGAACACATTTTGTGAGTCAGTGTTTTGTGAAACTTAGAAATGAATTTCCCTGACATTTAATACAGTTTTGCTTGACTATTTATTGGCACAGGAAGACAATTTTTACAGTCCCAGCTATATAATTTTGTACTTTATTAGTTTATCTGACGTTTCTTACAGTTATTGAATTGTATATTATGCAGGGGTTCCAAACGGTCGTCGCAGAACTTGACATATTGGTCTGTCATAGCATGACAAACAAGATTTACAAAGGATCTTGTGTCCTGAAATGCGAACGGCGATCGCTAGAGGGCGATGGTTGCAGGCTTTTAGAAGCGTGATCATTTCAGTCTAGGAAGTTCCGGAGATACATGAACCGGTGTACTAACGCAGAATTGCTCGATATGCATTGCTTGTAAGTGCCGCTGAAGGGAAATCAATTAATAAAATCTCACCTCGTTTGACACCCTTTCTCCTTCCCCTCTAAGCCTAAGTACAGTGTGCTCAAAATATATTCGTACCGCTGCTCGTCCATGCTAGTGTTAAATACAAAATGATGTCATTGAGTGGAAAAGGAAGTGTTTTTTCTTACATTTCCCTTTATGGGAAATGTAGTAAAAACTTGGGAAGTTTTTATAGGAGAAATATGATTTATTTGGGAAGCGAAGTGTTTTAAAAGACTTATAGGAAGCGAAGTATTTTAAAAAGCTCAAAAACGATTTAGATGTGAATTTAATAAACATTTATCGATGGAACTTTCGTACAGATCGTCTAAAATACCTTTAAGATGTTAAGAAAATAATCTGAAATCAGACTCAATATTCTCGGGACATTTAATGGTCCTCAGGTTTGTATGCATGGATATAAACATTTTCACATTGCTAAATTTAACTGAGCCTATCTTTTTACCCATCATATTATCTTAAAAATATTCAATGGACATTTTTGGATAATCCCTGTCTAATTTTCCTGTTAAGTTTTCTTTCCCCTATTCCTATGTGCTTCACTTCGAATCAAGCCTTAGATAATATGTAAAGGGCATATATACTGAGGGGTGATAGTTATATATTTTATCAGCGTCATATATACCATACCTATTTTTTATAGAAATTTTAACCATTCAAAATAATATTAATTTAAAAATTGAATAAAAAATACAGTACTATGGATGATTTTTCATCTTTCTTCACTTTTGTGTTTTCCCTCTTACATCTTTTTAAATTTTTATCTCAAAAAGGAAGAGAGTAATTATGCCGTAAAAAATGAAAGTAAAATTTGAAGTGCACTTAATTTAATCAGAAAAAAATGACTAGAATGTGCAACGAAAATTGTTTAAATAACGCTTATGTATGCACGAGAAGTAATTTTATCGCAGCATTTAAAATAATTTTAAGCTTCATTGTACTCTACAGTGGTACTTCAAAGTTAAAATGCGGAAAAATTTAGAATTTCTCGGTTATATATATGTATAGTAAATGCATTGCACAGTCCGCTAGCTATAGTCCTTTTTCACACCATTAAATTCTGGATGGCGATAGCTGTAGTTATAAATGTGGAGAATAGATATATTAAAGAAGCAATGATTTACTCTAAGAATCAACTTGCAGCACCACCTGAAGGCTAAATTCGAAATTAGCATACTTATCTCAAAAACAGTACGAAATACGGAAGAAATTCTTATACAAAGTTGTCCAGAAGCGTCGATTTAGTAAGAAAAGGCACTATACGTACGCTAATTTTGAAAATAGAATGCATAAATATCCACTTAAAATCTTTTTTTCTTTCTAAAAGTATGCTGTGAATAGTGACTTCTTTCTAGTAAGAATTCAGGAAATTAAAAGTGGTACTTTGTGTCCTATTTTATTATGTTCACAGTCCATGTCTTTTATAAAGTTTTCTCACGGTAGTGATAAAAGTTAAAAAATTATGCATGCAGTTAATGTAGATCTTAAATGTGAAAATTACTCTTAGAAGTACTCCTTCCATGTATTAATGAAAATTTTCATTTGGATGATATTACATTAAATACAATTTGATGAATACATTTTTAGTATTTGTATTTTACCAACATGAGGAAATTTTAGAATTAAATAGTGGCCTTCTTGTTTGACAATACAATAATTATTTAAATTGGTTAAGAAGATTAAAAATCAATTATATGTCAAAAATATCAATATGTATGTAACTTATTGTATGTATAATGTCAAAATGCATTGTAATTGCGAATAAAGTTTCTGTAATTTTTGTAATATTTTTAGTGTATCAAAGCTTATTTTAAGGACAGTTAGTTTTTGAAATTTAACGTATCTCACACATTGTTTCAATAAAAGCTTAAAATTATTATTATAAAGAAGAACCCATATTTAAAATTGTTTTCCTTCATTAAAGAAAAATTATACTCTCAAATTAGTTTAAAAACCTTTCTCCTCAGTACATAAGATTAATTTGTAAAATGACTTAAGTATATTCTAGAACCAAGAAGTTTTAAAATAGGGCAAAAGGTCGCATTTGCAGAGTGACATTTTTTAGTCACTTATATTTCACTAAATTTCTCCACAATGAAGCTGGCTTATTCTTAGATTTATTTAAATTGTTTGTGTCTCATTGAGCACCTTTGCCAAGAAAATTGTAACAGGAATGGACAAAAACAGTAGCTTAGTTCTTAAAAAAGTAGAGTTATTTATTAGCTACGTCTCTAGAGAGCAATAAGGCATTTTCTCAGAAGACAAAAGAAATAAAATACTGCTTTTTTATCCTTCTCTTCAATGGAAAGGGATTTAAGAATAAAGCTATTGTTACTTCATGAATAGACCTTCAATCGAAAAAAAAAAAATGTTTGTTATAAAGCAGTTCGCTTGGACAAATATCTGATATATGTCTTCTTAAAAACTACTTTACGATTAAAAAATCAAGGTTTTTTAATATAATTTTATTGGCAAATATATTACAGAGTTAGTTAAAGTTGTTACATGAATAAGGGAACCTCAAGACATTGAGAAATGAATTTTAATCATTTTAATAAAGTTTGGAGTAGTGTTAGTATATCACTTGAATATATATTACTTGTAATATACTGAGATAAAAAACTAAATAATAGTGGATAAAACACCGTACTTTATGTGTAAGTCCCTCAGCTTTTTATACATAACTTACACAAATGTCGTGGCGTGAATGCTACCGTTCTCAAATCATATTCTCGTATACATCGGTTCTAATCTCTTCCTAGGCAAGCTTTCTCCTACCCCCTACATTTTGTATGCATCAATTTTGATACTTAATTTATTTATTAGAAAATAAAATTAATCATTTATTTATTAGAAAAGAAAAATAATAATTTATTTATTGGTTACTCATTCATTTATTGTTTTAGTACTAATTGATTTCATATTTTATTAAAATTTTATTTTTAAAATAAGCATTATAGAAAATATTAGGATTGGAAAAACTGAACGAATAATAAAATGAATTATTTGCATTTGTGATAAAGAAATTAATTATAAGTAGTGATACATAAAAAAATAAAATTTGCACAATAACCATTCAAACACACATGCATGGAATAGTACGAGCCGCTACTCACGCCACTTCTTATAGAGCATTAGCACTCATATCACGGCATACTGACTCTGCAGTTGGATTAAATTATGAGTATATAAAGTGCTTTGAGATCTTTAAGTCAGTTTTTCTCAACTACATTTAAGTATTGCATCTTGGTATTTTACACGTGATAATAGGAACTCACATAGTAAACTACCACTGCCCCGAAGATCACTGAAATTTGTTTTCCCGAAAGCTGCAGGATCTCCTTTTTAGTGGATAACAAATGTGCTAAACGTTCCAGCAATCAAAATAATTTAACAACTTTTGCATCGAAGAAAGTCAAGCATTTACAGGTGAGCATCATGAACTCTTTCACTGTTTTCATGATTGATTTTATATGGAATGTCTCAAAGATAAGCACTCCAACGGCTGTACAGTCCTAAAATTTGGAACAACGGACCTAATCTATAAACAATGCATGATTGTAATGTGCAGAGTTATCCTATTATGTATTAATTTAAGAACTCAATATTAATACACTTAAAACCAGCAGTTATTTAGAACAAGCTTTAAAAAACTTTGAGACATTAAAACCATTTATTTTAATTTTCTATAAATAATTTATGGATTAGAGTTTAAGCAATTGATCTTCTCAATGATATAGATATTTCAATGTGAAAGATCGAAATCATATTATCGAAGGAATTTATTCGGTTATTTATAATGTTGGGTACACACCGGCCCAATACCAGATCACGTTACTCTCACAATGCTCGATGGAATTATAAATTTCACTTTAATCTATAAAAAAATTATGATAATTTAATTGCCAGTTAGCATTTTAGTTGTAATTAATATACAAAATGTACGAAAATTCTAATTCTCCCATTCAAGTATGAACATAAAATCATCGAATTTCTTATAAAAAACGGACAGGAAATGGATCGTGGCACGCGATGCAGATACCGTGTTCGCATATCTCAAAATCCCCCATAAAAGCCTAGAAAGCTCTCCAAGGGTTTGCTGAGAATTGAGAAATTTTGTATATGCCTTTGAATAATCAAAGTAATTATAAAACGTAGTATTAGCAACAAATTTTTACGATGTTGATATTATCTTTAAAATCATTTTATTGTACGATTTAAAAAAAATTAATGGTGAAACTACAAGTGCTATACCCAACTAGAAAATATCTCATTATAGTTCAGGTACCATCAGGTGCACAAAAATTTAGAAAACTCTCCATAAGTTTGCTGAATGGAAAGCAAGTTTGTACCTGCCTTCGAATCATCAAAATTATTGTGAAAATGCAGTACTAGCGGAAGATTTTACGATCTCGATATTATCTTTAAAACGAATTTTAGTGCACGATTTTTTAAAGATAAATAATAATACTGCGAGTATGATACCCAGATACAAAGAAAAGCGGTTTGGAGAAATGATGAACACATAAAACTGATATTTACATTTTATATCAGACTGAAATCTTGTATGTAGTTTATGCTGTAAAAACATTACAAAGATAATAATGTAAATATTCCTGGACAGCGCTTTGATCGAGCGTAAAGTAGATCCATTTTATTACGATAAACTTTGCATTTGCTTTCATTTAACACAACTATACCACATTTTCCAATGATATTCCAAATGCAAATACAGAAGCATTTTTATTTTTCTATATCTGTGCTAATGAATTTCTTTTCAAATGTTACAAAACGAAAGCGATGCATAATCATCCGTTCATCAGAAATACACGAAGTCTGATGAATCTGATTTTTTAAATATTTGTTTACAGATAAAATGAACAATAAAATTCAACCATCTGTCATTGTTTCTGATAAGCGCATGAAAGGAAGCGGAGATTTGTTTTTTAATGAAAAGGTATTTTCTTAGAACCGAAAGAGAAATAACGATGTGTTTCTCTCATTAATTCACATTTCAAGAAGAAATTAAATGAGAAATATTTGCTAGAATTTGGATTAATGATCTTTCGGCTAACTAAAAAATATTTTAAAATAACGGAAAGTCTTTTATAAACGCATTAGAATCGTTTCGTTTTAGTCAGTGATAGGATCTTTTAATTTTTTCACAGTGATTTTGTTAAGAATTTTGTTGGGTAAAATTTTTATGAGCTTTATTAAAATTTAATATGTACTATCTAACAAGAAAATGCTGTTTTACCAGAAAGAAAAATATTATGAGATGTTTCATTTTAAAAGAAATATGCTATTCCTAATGAACACAATTATACATTGTTGAAAATGAAGCGTAGAAACCTAAAAAGTTGCATTTCAATGTTAATATTCATGTCATTCAAGAAATATTTTTTTTTTACTTATATGAAATATTCAAATGTTACCTCTCATACGAATAATAAAACTAATTGTATGAATATAGAGAACTTTGATATAGAAAAGCCAAAATAAATGTTTATGGAAAGTAAAATTTTTGATTTTTTTCTTGGTACCATATTTAACAGTAAAATTTTATTTATTCACACGCTGATCGTTCTGTCTTGTTATTTAAATGGTTTGCAATAAAACAGGATTGTACTTCTAATCAGGTACTCATAATTCAAATAAACTTTGATAAACGGAATAATAAAATCTAAATCTATTACCGGTCAACATTCAATTTTTGTACAAAGTCATTTATTTATTTTTTATGGTTGTTGCGGCGATGCGGTAAAAAAGAGACAATATTCTTATGGCTTAAAAATGTGGGAGACCTCATGTACACATTTTTGACAATATTTAGCTAGTGAAAGTCATTCGATCAAAAGGTAACCATTAATTTGGTATAAATTACGAAAAAACGACAGCATATTCCTTGCACATTTTAAATATTCTTTTCCATGGACAAAAATCGTTAAATACAGTAAAGATTTTTGTATTGTAATATTAAATGTAATATTAAAAATGCTTTTTTAAAAATCCTTATTGAGTAGTTTGAAAGTTAAAAATATGTGTACATAATTTCTGCATATGAATGGAATTCCAGCAGTTATAGTAAAACTTATAATGGTATTTAATAGAAATATTTTTATAGGCTATTTATATTATGTGCAGTTATAAATTTGTATGTGGCAGTCATTTTAACAAGTGAATATTAAGAGAATGTAAAAGGTATGTACATTAGGGTGGAGCACTCTTATATGGGAATTTTTTTTTGTTAAATTTTGATTTATAACAGTGATCAAAGTGTGACCCAAGATTAGAGGATTTTAAAAAGCATTACTTTTTTAAAATTAGTATTTTCCTTCTACCCGCGCATTTATTTTGAAAATTAGATTTGTGCTAATATACTGATAAAACTTGAAGGAGCATATTGTTTATAAATTCTATTAAATTATTTATTATTATGAAAAAAACAAGTCATATAGAACAAATTAATGTTAATTTACTTAAAATGTGAACCCCTTAAAACATAAAATATGCATAGGCATATATAAAAATAGTCAAAAGAGACCTTAAAATCACGTTTGGTGTCGAATTTGGGCATGAGTTTTCTTGACTCAATTTTTGATTTTATGCGACCTCCTCTGGTCTTCTTATGACATACCTGCATAGAAACCTCTGTTAGTATCTTTACTGAACGTTCTACAGCCTGGGTATGACATCGCAGTCTTAGAAAAGGTATTTTTGTACTACCTTTTGTTTCCACCGTCGAAAGCAAATTTTCATTCTTGACTTCTCTAAGGATAGGAGGTTGAAAATATATGTGTTGCCAATCTATAAGCTCTGTGTATGATTTGGCATTAAGCTTAATTTTAGAGACCTCAAAAATACGAGGGATCTTTGCAGAATTAGTCGCTTCTCTTGCTTTTATATTCTTTCTATCAGCAAGTTCACGAACGTGTTTCTCAGGATCTGAGAGCATCGACAATAGAAGATTCTCCGGAACCGAATTCTCCGGAAAGAAACCGTTCCGCTCAATGATAGGGTAGACTACTTTTTTTAGTTTAATTGGAAAGTATCGAGAATTCGAAACCAATTTCCAAAAATTTCAAGATCCATCTTTGTATGACGGATGAGTTTTAATTTGGAACCAAACCGGAGCGTAAGCTCTAACAATAAACGTGGCAAGATGATTGAGGTTTTCAGATGGTTTACTTGTGGAAATATATAGCCTTAATATCCTGTTGGCTTTTGTTAACCATCGAGCATGCGACATTTTCCCTGGAGCTCTGTGTGCCAGATCGGGAGAACAATCGCCACTAATTACAGCTGATGTAATATCGTACAAATAACGTTGGTCAGAACTTAGGTCTTTGATGATATCGGCCAAAATATCCTGCAAAACTATCTTTTCATACCGTACAATAGGATTTTCTTCGCATTTTTCTAGCAATCTTCCAATAGTACCAGAATAGGAACTTGGCACAGTAGTTGCCCCATGTAAGAATGAAAAAAAGGTGTTTTAAAGGCAATTCATTCGTGTGTAAAAGGCATATGATCCATTGTAAAGGTTGATTCAAACGTTTTTCTAACAACCGTATTACACCACCATTTTCCCCTGTGTTTGCTCCTGTTCCACCACAACCAACAGCTACAGTTTCTCTCAATGAAACGACGTCAGAAGAGAACAAGTCATACATAGCACGTTCTATGCTCTTGGCCATCCCAATACTTGGGACAGCGTATCCGACATAAACAGAGTCAGGTTCCTTGATAACAGAAATGTGTTCTTCTACAATAACTTGGCGGTACTTTTTGACTCCCTTTTTTACTACATTTAAAACTTTATCTTTTCTGCCATCAAAGTATATAGCTGTAACACTGACAACTCTAGCTAATATTTCTTTGCGTCTTTTTGATCTTTCACGGCGCAATTTTGATCTATCTATTACTTACACATCTGACTTAATGTCATGAAGAACTGCTGATCATTATGTTGATTGCTGCAACAGCTCTATCAGATACACCATATCGGTCACATGTTTTTGACAAAGATGGCAAGCTGATTTTTGGCTTTTTCTTGGACCCTTGGTGCTTTGAAGAACACAGTTCTAAGCCATCGTCTATTTCTTCAGTATCTTCTGACTTATCCAATATAAGAGGTGCTCATGGGGAAAGTTCAACTCTATTCTCCTGTTTATCCTCATATGTCACAGAAGCATAATATTGTTCTAGTTTTTGATTTCTAACATTTCGCTCTTCTATTTTTTTCGTTTGTGAAACGTGTATACCACCAATAACCATTTTCCTGTCAGTCCTCTGATCCGTCAGAAAAAGTTATTCTTCTTTCTTTTGGGCATTAGCATTGGCGAAAGTTGCAAAATTCAAATCAAATACGCGGGTAGATAGACTCAAAATAAATAAGAAATATTTTAGGATACGCTTTTTGAAAGGTTGGGTCACATTCTTATAGCTATTAAAAAACATTTTGGCAAAATATAATTTTTCGCTCCACCCTAATGTACATATCTAAAGGGAGAAACTGCATGTTATGGCAACTATCTTATGCATTCAAAACAATTTTGCAACTTTTCTTATGCATTCAAAACTATTTTTTAAAATAATGTAACACTTTTTTATTGCCAAAAGCGATATTGGACGAATAAAAATTTCTCCTTCACTTAAAGAATTTGAAGTAAAAAAATGTTAAAAGGATGAAATTTAATGTTGACACTATACAATCTCATTGGACTGTACCTAGACACAATTTTGATTCTAATTCTATAAAGACGTTTTAAATAAGAGAAGAAATAATGGATGAGACATTTCAAAATTGCTCTTTACATTGAATAATCTTTCTCAAAACACCATTCACGTCATCAGATTCTGAATTGCAGCTTCCGGGAAATAGAAATCGAAGTTAATATAAGTTTTTATAAAAGAGCGCTTTCTTGTCTTGCTGATTCCTACATTGCAATTGATTTGAAATTTCAAACTGAAATCCTTTAAGTATGTATTAAATTTCAAGCTTTAAGGGTTTTGAGTTGAATGTATTCTGACTTTCTCGTGTTTTTGAAGATGTTTTAGAATATAAAAAAAATTGTTTTGTAATTTTTAGTTGGAAAAGTTCATGCAAATTAATTTTTTTATATGTTTCTTTCTTTCAGAATAATATGTTATCTGGCCACAATTTTACATAATATTTTCAGATAAATTTACAAATTATTTGTTTAGTATTGCTAAATTATCCATAGTTAAAAACAATAAATAGAAAAATGGAACATTGTTTAAAAATGATTGCCTATCTCGCTAATTTTACGACCATCCATCATATTTGAAAGTAATTTATGACATCGTTTTATCTCTTTGACATCTTGTCAGTCGGTATACAATTTAATTTCAAATGCACCTTGGTTACTTCGCAATTAAAGTAAATTATTTAAATATACTATATGATTTTTCTGTATAATAATAAAATTATACAGTTGAATAATGAATAAAAGTATAGGATGGATACAGGAATTCCAAAAAGGTGGTAACACGATTTAATTCCTTATCTATCTAAGATAAGTGGGCAAAATTGAAAAACTGTTCAAAATAAGGTAGGAAAAGAGAGTACGCCAAAAAAGTTCCTATCGTTAATTTTCAAAAAATTACACTTTTTAAATTTATATACGATCCAGGCACAAAAAATTCCCAATTAGTAAAATGTGCCTCATAAACTCGTGAGGTGATACACAAAATTTGAGAATGTTTTGCTAAAAAGTGTCAGAGGAATGAAGATAAATATATGCTGACTTAAACCACTTGTCAATGACTGTGTAAGGGCAAAAATCATGACGGATGATCGCATTTCAGGGGTCGTATAGAAATTACGAAAGAAAAAAGAAAATTCCACTCCATTAAACGTCCCCATTCAAATTCCTCTACAGTCCCCAATCATTGTTTAAAGAGACAATTTATGGTGAAGGGGTGAAGTTTTGTGCAGCACCACAAAATTGGGAATTACTAATTGGGAATTTTTTTGGACGGGGGGGGGGGGTCAGCATAATTTTTTGAAAATTAACAAGAGGAATTTTTTCTTAATGCAATCTCATTTCCTACCATATTTTGCTCATTTTGTTCATTTTACATTGCCATTTATTTCTAATATATAAAGAATTAAAGCGGGTTATCACCTTTTTGGAAGATCCTGCAGAATGATTTAGCAGAGCTGCGTGAACAAATTGCACGTACTGCCCCTACAGTTGGCAGTACAACCTTAAGTAGAGTATTCCAGGAAATTGATTATCAAAATGATGTATTTTGTGTCAGCAAGTTTTCACACCCTGAACACTTAAGTCTATATATATATATAATCTCGGCTGTTCGAGCCTCGTCAGAGGGAGGCCCCCCTGAACCCCCCTAATTATTTAGTTTCATTATTGCCATATTAAAACGATATTAATTGACTATGTCATTTTATCGCTCATCTTTCGAGTATTTCGCCTGGTAACCCTATGTTGAAATTTTTATGAGTGTAACCTATTTATAGAAAAATACATGAGATGCATATTCTGCAGCTTACGAAATATTTTAACAATAGATTAAAGCTGTTGTGAACTAATAGTATTTAAATATATTTAAAAAATACATGTGACGCATATTCTACAGCTTGCGAAATATTGTAACAATAGATTAAAGCTGTTGTGAACCAATAGTATTTAATTATATTTAAAAAATACATGTGACGCATATTCTACAGCTTGCGAAATATTGTAACAATAGATTAAAGCTGTTGTGAACCAATGGTATTTAAATACATGTAAAATTATGTTGCTTTTTATGTCGCTTTTTTATGTCGCATTTTTGGGACACAATTTTCAAAAAGGGTGTTGAGAGATAAAATGACATAGTCATTAATATACATATATATATATCTATATAAAATCTCGGCTGTTCGAGCCTCGTCAGGGGGAGACCCCCCCCCTGAACCCCTTAATTTTTTAGTTTCGTTATTGCCTTATTAAAACGATATTAATTGACTATGTCATTTTATCGCTCATCTTTTGCGTATTTCGCCTAGTAACCCTATTTTGAAATTTTTATGAGTGTAACCTATTTATAGAAAAATACATGTGAAGCATATTCTACAGCTTACGAAATATTATAAAAATAGAATAAAGCTGTTGTGATCTAATAGTATTTAAATACATGTAAAATTATGTCGCTTTTTATGTCGCATTTTTGGAACACATTTTTCAATAAAGGGTGTTGAGAGATAAAATGACATAGTCATTAATATATAAAGTTAATTATTTCTATATTTCGTACCATGTTCACTTTTACTTTTACCGTGTTTTTACTAAAGCTCTTTGAAAGTAAGGACGGAAGTATGAATCACCCTATATATGACATTGATATTTACGATGTCATTGATATGTTTAAACATCAAAGTAATACTTTATTTAGGAGTGTCATTTGATGTAACTCTGGTTTAACAGGAATATGGGCCACAGTGCTTGTTAAACCAGAACTGTAAATTAAGGTGACAGTGACTAGTTATTCATCATCCTAGAACTATTAATTTATTCTCAAGATCATACAAAATAATTCCCGTGAATCATTCTGTTGGCACAGAGAGCTTTGAGATATGTTACTGGAACTTTGAAAAGCTAAAAATGTAATAATGAAAACTGTTGTTAAAAAATATTTATTTTACGTTTGATGAAATTACTACAATACAAAACTTTCTTATTCTTAAGGTGTACATCTATTCATGTGGTATATCTTTCTAGTTCTTGTATTACTAAACAGATTATTTAGCGCCTTGTGCTCCAACATTCATGCTTGTACTTATTTCGAAAGCTGGTTTTATAGACAGCTTGCATATATTTAATCATTTGGGTGAAAGATGTTATGGATCTGCATTAGTCTGAAGTTTAATCTTTCTTCTTTTACTCTGCTGACATACAGGAATACTGAAGAATACCAATAATTCCCTTATATATTTCTCTTTCCTCTTAGGGCTGAATTTCATCGCTCATATTTATTCACATCAGATTCTAATAATTACTACGACCTTTGTCGTTTGATCAGCAAGAAGGAGCAAAATTTATTTCTATTAAATTAAGTTATTAAAATGCTAATAATTTCCATCACCCTTTTAAATTTTCGATTAGGTCAACGAATTCAACGACAGTGCGAGATAATTACATAGAATGAAGAATTATAGTCTTTAAGAGGAGAGTCACTCTTATCGAAAGTATATCAAAATCTTTTTTAAAATGTTGATTTTTAAATGTCGCGGAAATACGAGTAAGTTCTCTAGACTTATTTACATGATGATTGTAGAAAGGCATTAACATATAGGACAGAGAACTGCTTTCTATAATCATACAAAAATGTCGTTATGGTTATCTTTAGGTTAGTAAAATTATGTTTTAAAAAATTGTAATAGAATGCATTCAATTTTTAAAATTTTAGGCTTAAAATTTACAATTATAATTAGATATATCATTTTTGAATATGGCATTAATCCTCAAAGGCGCTAAAGCGTGCCAAAAGTGATATCCTCAACAAAGGAAAAATGCCCCAAAAAGATTAAGTTACAAAAGAAACTTTAATGACATGTGTTTGAAGATTTTCTATCAATATTTTAACAAAAATTGCTGGCATCTCCCAATTCAGACGTTATCTTCTCTTAGGACGCACTGACGGAGACACAAGTATATCACGTTTCAGTAACAGGGGCTATCAGGAACAACACTGGATCGCGTTTCCTGGTGAGTAATGTGGTGCCAGCAGGATAGTACACCAATGCATTTTGTACTATACGTGCGAAACTATCTGGAAGTAAAGTTTGGAAGTCTGGAAGTAAGTGTGAAAGTTTCCGTAGCTATAGATTAGGAAAAGTGGTTCTGTATTATGGCCATCGCGTTCACTAGATCTTTCAAATTTCGATTTCTTCTCATGTATGAGACACCTATTGAATCTACAAAAGAACTATATCATCACCAAACTTTCAGGCGTTGACGCAGGAAAAGTGCATATGACTCGTTTGTTTCAGAACGCCTGCCAGTGTTTTCTTCATCATTGCATCGGGTGCATAGGTGTTGTTGGCGACTGTTTTGAACACCTATTGTAATAACATGTTATTAAAATTTCTTTTGTAGCGTAATCGTTCTTTGTGCACTTTTGCCTCGTGTAACAGAATCGTATTCGTCCTCTAGGGACTTTTTGTTCCAATTCTGCGCATGCCTTCTTTGGTAAACATTTTCTGTTTGAATGTGTACTATCACTCCTTAAAATTGTGTCCATCTTTTATGAAGCACCCTGGATAGAAAGATTTCCCCAAATTTTTTTCTTTTTGTATGTTTAGAAATTACAACTCAAAAACTCTTTTGGCATTAATTTATTTAATGGCACACTGTGCATAATATTTAAGACACAACTAAATTTTTAAGATCCGTTACATCGAGAACACTGGTTTTTTGTTCATATTCTCATTGTCCCTTTTCTTTAAGTATAAAAGACTCATTGTACTTTTTAAGAAACTATCTGAATAGAAAATTTCTTAAAAAGAAAAAGTATTTTTTGCACATTACTTTCTTACTTTTAATCGGATATTAATGGCTTCATTAAAAATAACTTAACACAATCTTTCGAGAGTAGAGTTGCTTTTTTATGTAATAAATAAGATCTGTGTTATGAATATAAAACTAAAAGTAAAAATCTGATATTTTATTTTCTTTTTACCAGAGAAACATTTTCTCACATATTAACTGCATGGAAATTTAAGTGCGTTTTTAGAATCCATTTTTATCTGCATGAAAATAACATAAAATGTTTCCAAATTCTATAAAATGTAAATGCCAACGCCAAAAACTAATTTAAATATCTTTAAAAATAACTTATTTCAGATAATTTAAATTTAAATTTATAATGTAGTGAAAGGCAATAATACACTGTTGATACAAAATTGTAACATACAAAAGTTATCTGAACCATATATATATATAATATTGGGTTGTTGAGAAAGTAATGTCGCTTTTCCGTATTCAGTATTATGCCAAGACAAAACTATTCAAGATAATAATACGAAATTCGGCAGGTATGTGAGTTTCTTAGGTGCTGGATTGGAAAGCATTTTCCAAAATTAGCAACTTATCGGGGAATAGGGGGGGCAAAACATCCTTTTCACATATCTTGCGTGATCTCAAAGAAGGAAAAAGATATCCATAAAATTCTTGCTGTAAAATACAGCCCTCGCGAATGGCTAAAAATCGATTTGAGAACATTTCGAATAGGATTCTTCGTGGAGGGTAGACGAGAAAAAAGGGGGAGGGTGTCCATTTAAAAAAAAAAAGCATAATTTATAAAATTATCCCTTTAAAATTTAAAAAATGCGGGTCCTATGCCTAGGCACAGCTTGCTTGTAAATCCATACTTGTTGAAAATTTATTTGTTTGAGTTCTATGTAGGAAAACGACATTACTTTCCCAACAATCCAAATAAGTACATTTCTTTTATAGTGAACTTTTATTTCCGTTAAGTTTGTGAGATAAAAATGGAATTGTACTTATAATGTTTCATTTACTTCAATTCATTATTGCAAATAATACCCGTTTAGTTTTTCTGCTCAAACTTCATGATATAGTAATAATGAAAAACTAGCTCATAATGGTGTCTGCTTGGAAATAATAATTAAAAAAGATCATGTTTTCTAAATCTACGAGCAATTAAAGACTGCATGCTTACAGTTTTCTTTTATATTTCTTTGGAATTATAAATTGCATTGTTTGGAATTATAAAAGGCATACTGAAAATGGGTGTATAAGTACACACACGCACGCATATACATGAATTGGCGCTAAAATGAGATTTTTTTAAGGACTACAAAGAAGACTAATGAAATGTAGGCTTTGTATGATGCTGTTGTGCGATTTCGGCCGATTAGTTACACGTGGACTCTAGGCCGGGAGGGTAGGGTGTAAAAATCGCAATTGTGTTCGGGCCCGGGTGTGCTCGATTATATTTGTACAAACGGCAAAATTTATGATATTCTATCGAGTAATCGACTATTATCGAGTAATTTATTTATTATCTGAAATTTCGGGCTCGGGCTCGGGCTTTAATAAATGGGCCCGAACTCATCTTTGTGGGGTGCCCTCTGTGGGGGGGGGGGTCTTCATAAGGTCCTAACCCCTATCTACGCTAAGTTTCGGAGGAAACCACGGAGAACTGCCAACGGTTAGGTAAGTGGGTGCAACCTACTTTTGAACCAGGCACCTTCCGTCTCCCAGTTCAGATCGCTTTGCGTTCGGCCACTGGTGACTTTAGAGTATGATTTTGCCGTCGTAGTACACTTTTGAAATATTTATACTGTAAAACTGAAACAATAGATTTTATCAAAATCGAATAAGTTTATGTTGTACATTCACAATACATTTAATTATCAATATACGATTGATACATTATTCGCTTTTAAGCGTTTTTTTTTCCACAATCTTCTCATGAACCATTCCAAACCTATAATGAGCTTTTAAGGTGCAATACCATGTTTCAACAGTTATTAAACCTATCAAATTACGCCATTGACTCAAAACATTTAAATAGTATCTTTACAAGTTGCTAGCTTTAAGAAGTATCCAGAATAAAAATAAGCAGCTGAAAGTTTAGGTAGAATTTTTTTCTAAGTTTTGAAGCTGCTTGTACGCCGCAGTGTAAAATCAGCGTTCTTCGCTGGCGCGCCGGTCTTGACCACGGCGGCGGCGGCGTGGCACGGCGACGTCGACCTCTATCCTTTATCCCTTTACAGGAAAAAGTTTTCGAAATCTAATTTTGAAGTCATAAAACCATTAACTGTACCTTTAATTAATAATAGTAGAAGTTTCGGTGCACAGATGCCAGCATAAGTGGATGAAAAATATTAAAATACTTTAGAAGCAACATGTTCTACTCAGTCTTTCTACTATTTTAATAATATTTAATACGAAGAAAACTTAATAATTGCCATTTATGCATAAAAAAATATATGCTTTTTGACAAGTTCCAAAATACTTTGTAAGAATTTTAAAATATTTATCAAAGTTTTAAAACCATAGTGCTACCATTGAAAAAACGTATAAAAATAATTATTTCACAATTTTTTATTACAGCATGTGCACCCTCAATTGCTGTTATTCATTTTATCAATGTGTTTCTTAGCGTATATGAGTCATACAGGGATATTATTTGAGCAATAACAGTTCTTTTGTGGCTAAAAGGAAATTTGCGATTGAAGGCAAAAAGTTATAGTAGTCAAAATTTTTTATTCAAACATGACTTTGATTGAAGAAAATGGTACAGAGAACTGTCACCCCCTTTCTCGAGTTGTGCAGAATTTTTCTATTCGTCTGCTCTACATAATAGCCGTTGATGGCAATGGCAAACATATCATACAACTTATAAGTTAAATCTGAATATCTGCAGTTGCTTACAAAATTTGCACTAAATTTTTTAACCGTGCTCTTTTGAAAATTTTAACTTTTATTTCATATAGATCAATAATTGCCATCCTGTCCATACTAAGGGCTCATTACAAAATTTACTCCAATATATGAACCTCAAGAGGCCTACTCGCTGAACTAATCCAAGATATTATTTTTTGAAAGTATGTGCTTAAGATAATTATAATTTATAACAGCAGAATTTTCACGGTTACGGTTTTAGTAAAAAAAATCGAAACTTTTGCATAACATCCATTTTTTCTAGCCATTTTTTCTAACATCCATTTTTTTAGCAATACGATGCGTGCATTGAAAAACCACAAATAGCTAAGGAACGGTAAAAAAAAACAAAATTGATACGTTTATAAATATTAAGATGACCCCTTATGCCAATTTTATGTAGGTCAAATTAAAGTGTGCATTATTCCTAAACAATTGGAATATGTAACTTTGCTGTGCTATGAACAACAGCCGAAAAAAGTGTAGGCGGGCCTTCTCAATACAGTAGAATCTCGCTACAACGATATCCTCTATAACGATAATTCTCCCTATTACGATATTTTTTTATAGTCCTGGCTGAATTCCTTTTAGATTAATGAAAAACAGTTCTCTGTATTACGATATCCTTTAAAACGATAATTATCTCTACAACGATGATAATAACTATCCCTTACATCACAATAATTCTCTCTACTGCGATATCTTTTTTTTCTACGATGCATCAGAAGCCCAACTCATGCACACACATTGAAAGCTACACAAAGAAAGTCCAGGTAAAATGTGGTTGGAACGGGTTGGACCACGCCTCTGCCAAAGAACGTCTTCTAAGTTTCGTTCTGCTGATGTAACACTATGGTAATGAGAAAGTGCATTTCTCGTAAGGTGGAAGGGCAGTTGGCAATTCCTGGATGACATATCTTTGATTCCTATCCCCCTCTTTAAAAAATGGTCAAGGATTCCTTTCACCGGAACTGATATGGAAAACGATGCGTTCTTTTGTCTGAACTTGAGTAAGAATTTTAACCTCCGATAAATACTATCGAGGTCGATTATTACAAGAGGATTTTTTAAATTATTTATGAGTTTTGTTTAGTTTGAAGTTTGTTTAGTGAAAATCGAAAGAAAATGGCTAAAAAAAAACAAATATCTATCGAAGTGAAATTCACATAAAAGATTTTGATAAAGGCACGAAGCAAAATAAATAAAGATAAATTAATAGGTATGTATTTTCAATTAATATCTAATACATTTTAAAAAACGCTTTTGCGGCTTTCAGGTATTATTTATTTAGACATTATATATTTGTTATTCAAATTTGCTATAAATATTTATAAGTTATATCGCCGCTAGAATCCCTGGCGAGGCGGCAAGGGTATTTAACTAAAATTTGTGAGTGTTGTGAAAATTACTGAAAACTATAAACATGTTTTTCTCCTTTCATTTATTACATATTACTTGCGAGGTTGTGCTGAATGAAAACAGAACACTTTCTGGTGACACCGCAAGGTATGGGATATATGAAGAACAAAAATAAAAAATCTTTTCGTTCCAATATCGATTCTCTCTATAACGATAATTCTCTTTACAACGATATATTATTTTGACCCCCAAAATATCGTTATAGAGGGATTTCACTGTATAACCTAATACAAGCAAAGGTTATGCTTGCAAGAGTGATCTAACTTTTAAACATAAACAAAGTAAAATAGTAAAAGGGAATATTATCAAGTATCACATATTTACTGATGGTTTCAAAAAAAAAAAAAAAAAAACCCAATGAATAATAGTAACAATGCATATAAAAAGTGCAAATAATAGAAGTGATACTTCCTTTATTTATTTATTTCATATCTTTGCTTTTGTTTTTTTACCTTCACCAAAACTTTATAATTGATATTATGGGAAAGGAAGTAAACTAAAATCAGAATGGGCAGTAACTTTTATCTATAAAATTATGTAAAACATTTTTTTTTTTTTGCATATAAACAACGTTTTTCCCAAATAATCCCAATTGTAAAGTTTACCGAAGTAAAAGAGTAAAAGAAATTATTTCGAAGATATCGAGTATTTCTCTACGGCTGTAATGAAGTAAAAAATTAAAAATACAAAGAAAAAATAATCTCGTAGAAATAATATAAACAAAAAAAAAGATTCTTCAGTTACTTTTTTCTATTTTCTGTCTTCACTATCTTTCCTTTAGCAATTCTTTAAAAAAAAAACAAAAGGCATTACAAGTTGAGTAATTTTGCGCCATCTGGTAGCAAACCAACACTGTTTTGATGAAATGAAAATTTAAATCACCATGACCCAAATACAAATGACACGTTTAAAAAAAGTACTTGGCAGAAAAACAACAATGAAATGTCATCAAAACACATTATTAATTCACACTCGAAGGAATTCTTATGCCTGATATAATCGAAAATGTGACGCCGCTTGTGACATGAGAAAATAAATTGCACTCCGCGTTTATGTTTCACTGATTTTCAAAGAGGATGCCAAAAAAAGTATGGGATAAAAAACATTACTATACAGATAAATGACGCGAAAGATGTTGCAGGTACTTTTAAAAAGTTTTATCCTGAGTTACATGTCAAATATACGTTAAGTGTTATGTTAAAATTCTTAACACTCCATTAAACTTACTTTTTTTCCTTTTTTTTAAGGGGGAGGGGACAAAAGGTTTGAAACGACCTTTGGGCGTTCTTTGGTGTGATGCATTTCTTAAAAAATACTTTCGATTCAGTTTCGATATTTATTTTCGATTAAATGTGTTACACTTAAAACGTACGTCCAGTTCACATTTGACATGGAATTCGGAAGTCTTAGACTTTTTATGTCGGAAAAGAAAATTTAATGTTTTGTAAGTAGTTTTGTTGTTGCTTTTTTGGGAAGATTAAACTTTTTGGACATTTTTAAGTTTACAACTTGGAAAACAATTTATGTAGGGCTGAAAAATTAATGAAAGTATACTCTCTATACAGATTAGGATTCTTTTTTCTTTTCTCAAATTAATATGAAATTACGAAATTTAAATCTAAATGCATCCCTCAATTATACTCGATATAAATTATTGATATCAAAAATACTACTAAAAAATCTGGCTGTTTTTTAGTTGACACGATCGATGCATGATAAGGTTATGCAGAAAACACGTTCTAGCATGTCTGTTTTGTCTTTTCATTCCAAGGGCGCTTAAAGTGATAAAGAACTCTGCTGAATTGTCTGCAGCTGAAGTTAACCATAAATAATGACTAACATGTTTGAAGATTGTAATTTAATTGTATAAAAGCACAGTACATTATTAGTAAATTAATACTTTATGTGTGAAACAATACATTATCTTGTGAATGAAGATTTAAAAGTTTCAATAACTAAATGAACCAAAATTATATACTTTAAATATTTGAAGTGATGAGTAAACCTTAAAGGCAGTGCAGAAGGGCTTGACTGTTCGTTGTATTTCACTATGATAAATTTGCAAATATGCACATACTATATCTACATACATACACGCTATCATTAATGGTTTTCCATTGAAAGACAAAAACATGCGCATGCGCTTAAAACGCTAAAATATACCGCATTTTCCGGGTTATGAATGACGTACACAGATTCATTGTGATTTATGAGTTTAGAACGTACAAAAAAAGACTTGACAGCACTGAAATAAAACAATGTATCTAGTTTAATGACAGCTTTTTATACAGAAAAATCGGCTTGCGTCTTGGAAAAAGTTATCCCCTTTCAATTGTGATACGCGGCCTGATTTGGAGACAAATTTTTGGAGAATAAAAAATGTGCGTCTTACTGGGAAAAACTCTTCACACTCAGTAATTCTTTCGTATGTCGTGATCTTTTTAAAGATTCATTCACGAAAGGTTGTAAGTCATACACTTACTAGAAAAACTTTTCAATATAAACATGGACGTCAGATTAAAAAATACTTTTCCGCACATCTGCAAGAAGATTATTTTGTGTCTGTAGTTTGAGCATTCTTCTAAAGTTGTAGCAAAAATGGGCTTGGCTATGAAGGGTGCGGAGATTAGATGGAAAAACTGTTTTTTAGTGAGATGTAGCTGCAGCAAGGCTCTATGAAAGTTACTCTTTGTTTACCAGGAGATATATCAGCAGAGAGTAACTTCCATGTATCCTTCCTGTAGCTGGAAGGTTTTAAAAATAGTTTTCAAGCCTTCTAAGCTCAGGAAGCTATATAAAAGAGCCTTGTTAATGCAGAATCTCAAGTTATTTTCTTTAACTATGCATTTACTATGGCTATATTACAGGTAGTTAAACATCTCTTGCTCTTAGGGAAGAAGAAATGGGTCACAAAAAGCACATATTTAGGATACTTTTACTTGAAAATTTAATTTAGCTGACAGATTTGAAACTATTAAATTATTAAATTACTTTAATATTATTAAATTCATAACCTGTATGTGTTTTTAAATTAGAAAAACTTAAAACTGATGTATACATACTATTTCCAAATATTCAACGTTTTCAATAGATTTAGACTAATATATCTTTATAAAATAACAGCTACAGACTGCAGGGAAGTGGGGTTTCTCTAATATAATATAGAACAAAAAATTTTTACTATATCTTTGAAAGATGAGAATATTTTCATAAACTATAGTTCATTTAATCCTGATGCACCTCATTTAGAACATCAGTTTCCCATTTTATAGGCAAATCTGGTGGTCTATAATAATCAGCTGTTAGAGTTTTCAGTAACTTTGTTATAGCATGATGTAAACAGTTTAATGCATAAAATTAACTATGTACTAATGTTTCAGTTATAAAAGTTAAGAAACTAATGTTTTAATTATTGAAGGTAATTAAGCATACTCAGAACATGAAGTTATAATTTGAATCTCATTATTATGAAGTCCTGGGAAAAAGCATGAAATTTTCTTTAAATTAATAAATATGATCTAGAAACATTTATTATAATATCCGTAATCAGGAATTTATGCAACATATCTTAGTGTATTATTAATGGCTTAGGATTAGTTTTAATCAAAGACTAAATAATTGGAGTTTTTTATACTGCTCCGTATATTAGTCCAAACAGATTTGAATGACGTGATTATTCTTTTTCTGGTGATTAAATATTGCATATTCTAATTAAAAAAACTTATTTTTTCACCTTTTGTAAAGAACTATGAAATTTTATTTAATATTTCATATACAGCCTAAAAATAAATTACGATCCGTGGAAAATGTTTTTATTATCTTGGGATTCTAAAAAACTAAATTTAATAGTGTAATTAAATATACACAAAATTTTAATTTAAAATGTACAGTTTAAAATATGCTTAGCTGATACACTGCTCTTCTAAAATACTGAAAATTCGTATTTTTTTCTTGAAATGTTCATTATTAATATATATTAAATATTGCATAAAATGATAGGGTCGATATTATATATTCAAATCTTAATTTCTGATTTAGTATGCAAGTACTTAATAAGATTAAAAGTACTTCAGACACCGAAATAAATGGAGTTATTTTTGTTTGCATGTTTCGCTGTAATTACTTGGAATTGCAGCATATCTAACTTTAAACTGCCTATGTGCAAGCAAAAGTAAATTCGTGCAGTGCAACTTATATAGACCATTTAACAAAATAAAGAAGTCTTTTCTTTCCGCGTGTAAGTTAGAGTTCCAGAATACCAGAACCCTTTCCTGCTTTTTATGTTGCACTAGTTAAAATCTGATATCCAAAGGGCATTTTCTATTGCCTGAAGATTTGATATATAAGATTAAAAGCAACATTGAACTTCTATAAACAATTAAAAGAGATTTAACGTCATCCGCTTGTAAATACGGTGTTAGTTTGCATTAGCTGAATGCATTAAGTGCAAGCTTATCAAAAACGCTCTTGGAAGACCAAAATTGCTCTTTAAGAAAAACGAATAAAATTAGAAGACACAATTAATTTATATTTTTATATGTAGATATAAAATATATGGATATAAGATTACACTCAGTACAGTTAAATCCTTTCCAGAGGTGATTTGTTTGTTTAATTTTGATAAATATGTATAAGCATAACAAGCATAACATATAAGCATAACAAGAAAATAATTGTTATTATGTCTATATATAGCATTTTTTATTTGTTTAAACAAAAACAAAAAATAATACATTTAAGTTTCCGTTTAAACAAATATACGATTCATGCATTTAAAAAGAAATCGCAGCGTGAATATCGGGATAATTTAAAAAATGTTATAGACTGAAGTGAAGGTATTCTGATATACTAACATCACTCGCACGACGTAGAAGACAACCATTGTCCGTTCCTAAGATTATCTATCTGGGATCGAATTTTTAACAGTTGGAACAAAGGCAGTGAGATTTTACACTGTCCATATTTATTTCGGATAAATTAAAATTGCCAATAGTTGCCTATCTTTTTTAAACCATATAAATAGTTTAAAAACTGAGTAGAAGAAACATCTGTAGTTACTTTAAGTATCAGATATCGGCTATTAAAGAAATAAAACCTCTACGAATAAATGCGTGAAAAGTGTAAAACTCTTCTCCAAATTTTTTCCGCGAAATTCACAATACGCAATGCGAAACAGAATATATCCAATGTTGTAATCCAATGTTTTAAATTCGAAAATCTTCTGGCTAAACAACATGCAGGGTATCCAGTGCTAAAGGTGCCTAATGGATATTTCCGAAACCGTTAGTCAGAGAAACAAACTTCAAATTGCAAAAAATTCTTTAAATTGTATAATCTATTATATCAGAAGCAATCGAAAGACAATAAATCAATTTTTATAAAAAAAAATACGAAATTTAAATTTTTATACTGTCTCCGGGCAGTTGTAATTAGAAAATTTTTCTCTATACAATTTAATGCACAATAAAGAAAATTCATCCTTCTACGACCAAAATTCACCGAGTTAAAGGTGTTTAGAGCACTTTTTGAGCTGAGAAATTGGGATTTTATACAGAATGAATTTGAGAAAAATTAATGTACATGATTTTCAGCAATCATTCAAATCAAAAGACCGTGGATTGATTATTATAGATCCTGACTTTAACCTCTGCTTAAAGATTAGTATTCTAAAATTAGATTTGCTTCTTTCTCCGCATTATGCCAGAAAATGAAATTAAAACCTATGACTTAAAATTTCAATATTTATAGAGCCTCTTAACGGTTTACCGTAATGGGACATTTTTAAACGTGGAAATGTGACTTCATGTGTCAAAATGTTTGGTGCTTCATAGCTCTGTGAATTTTGGTCATAAATGGACGGTCTCTTTTTTTAATGTTGCATTAAATTGTATAAAGAAAAATTTTCTAAATATGACTCACAAGACAGCGGGACCGTACAAAAATTTAAATTTTGTAATTTTTATATTAATTGATTTATTAACTTCGACTGTTTCTGATATAATAGTTTATACAATTTAAAGCATTTTTGCAACTGGAACAATGTGTCTCTGACTAACGGTTTAGGAAATACCCATTGGTACCGTTAGCGTTGGACACCCTGGATATTGTTATTAGTTTTATCACAAAATTAGCATTAAATGATATGAAATGAGATATTTTATGAATTTTAGTTACTTTTGCACTCTGAAGTGATGTTTCACTAAAGTCCTCTAACTGTGAAAATAAGTAACCCCAAAAAGGGAAAATGATAGACTTATGAAACCAGTGGTTTGTTTATTAAAAAGGAACTCTTAAGAATTTGATACAGTAGCTATAAAATTTCATTGCAGATAGATGGCACTGCAAACGGTAGTACGGATCTGAGGAAATCCTCATTTGTTGCACACATGACCGCTCCTTCGGCCAAGAATTACGATTTGGGCTGCAATCTCTTGCAAAGGCATCATTTGATCTTTATTCTTTCGAGAAACGATTACGACTGACGGTACATTGGGCTTTTGAAACCTTTGTTTTTTCTGATCGACCGTTGCATGATCTACTTTGTACGGCATGGTTTATGCAAGGTCTGACCCACCTACAAAGTATAACGTACTCACCGCAGCTGCACACAATACATTTTTGACTTTATGGACGAATAATTTGGTGATAGAGTAACTATGTTGAACTATCGGACAGTTATGGGTAAAGGTGGGAATTGACGTCCGTAATCTCTTGACCTCACTCCCTTCATCAACAACGATTTTTTTTTCTGGCTACACCCTTGTAGTGTGAAAAATGCGCATATTAAATCGGTTTTGACGCGATTGTTCTCAGTGTCTGAACTGTCCTTCTGGCAACCGTATTGTCGTCTATAGCGCCATCTATCGGTGCAAGCTGTAACTAAAATTTTGTGGTCTCTGTATAAAATTCTTGTATTTTTTTATTAATTATCATACAACTTATTTCATGCTTCTATCTATCATCATTTTTGAATTATTAATTTTCAAGCTTAGGGGTTCTTCGGAAACACCTCGTATTTTGCGCGTTATTAGCGTTGGTGTTTTCTACTCGAAATGTGTATTTGTAAGTAAGAAAATTTAAAATTACTGATTACTTTAACCTATTCAAGGACGAGTTTTTGTGCAGAGAGTCGAAAGTGTTTGTGAAATTTCTGATCCATTTTTTATGATTAATGATGTATTTTTCCTCCATTTTTATACCCGACGTGAAAATTAAGAAAGAGATGCTGTCTAAATACATACATTTTGCAGGAGAATAAATTAATTATTCAAAAAATCAAAGTTCACAAAATGAAACTGACGGCAGCTTGAGCATGCAGTTTAGACTCAAAAATGTGTCATTAAAAGTGATGATTCTCGAGCTCATTTTTTGAATAATTACACCGGTCAACACGATTTTTGGGTCCGACTTCTACATATTAAATTTTAGTTTCTCCTACGCCAAAACTAAGGAAAATATTTTTTTAATGAAAGTTTGCTTTTGTAGAAATTAAAGCAATTTTTCATTTTTTTGCCAAAAATCACTTTTTATATTTAAAAAAAAATCACACTCTAAATTATGATCAGAAAAGATTTTGCTGTCTATAAAAGTCTTTTTTATTCAAGATTTGTGATAAGCAATAACATATAAATGTAAAATAATAAGAAATTAATGTCTAAAAGTGAATATTTTTCATATGTCTTTTATGTTCGTATGAGCAAATAATAATACAAACAAATAATAATATTACAAATATAATACTACAAATAATACTACAAGCAATGCTACAGAGTTACAAATAATAATACATTTTACTTTCGGGTTAATCAGTTCTGCCATCTTTCGTTTATGAAATAAATTAAAATATACTTATCAGCGTAAATCAGACAAAAGCAAACGTTAAGAACAAAAAATGAAAATGTAAGTGTTTTTCAATGTCTAGAATCAGAATTTAACCCATTTGTGCCTGGATATTTTTGCGACTTTCTTCGATTTTTACTGATAACAGAAATAATCGATAAATTTCTGATGTCAACTTCTTGAACAAGGGATGATTTCTTTTAAAATCATTATGCATAAAAATCGAAATATTAACATCCTATTTGGTCATGTTAAAATATTTTGTAGAGTTGAGGCTCAATACTCATGAATTAAGGCTAGGAAAAATAAATAACGTTTTCGACTAATAGCGAAAATGCCGTCCCAAAAAAGGGATACTAGGCATAAATGGGTTAAGCATGAGAACAGACTCCCCCCCCCTTTTTTTACCAGTCTTATGTGAGCTTTTAAAAAAACAAAAAACAAATCAAGCAAAGAGTCATGTATAATTTAAAATCCATGTATATAGAAAAAGTGCTTATTTATTATTACTGAACTACAACCAGAAAATTTACTAATGATAATTGATTTCTTTCATCAACAGACCATAGGTGGCATGGCCTTAGAAAGTGTTAAAACACTATGTACTACGAAATTTCACTTTCAGAAGACGTGTTTCACTTTCTAATTTCCAATAACAGTTTCCTCACAGAGGAAGTTTTATTACATTTAAGGAAAACGAAGTAAATCAGAAACTCTGAGCTGAATCGAAACTTTGTTTTTAATGGAAACATTTGGAAATTCTATTCCTTCCTCTGAAATGTGGTACTCTCCTTTATGTAGTTATTTTATAATATTTTTTTTAATGGAATATTCTAAATAATGTTTCATCAAGTCAAACAAATCTATTAAATTATTCACCGCTTTTCATGCAATACACATAACTACTTTTAAATTATTCATTGATTTTAATGCAATACTCATATTCATTTTTTTTATTTGTATCCTCCAAGTTTAATATTCAGATTTTTTGGATCATTGCTAATGAAGACTAAAGGTAATGAATGCATAATGTGTATTTGCATATTTAGAACATTTCATGTATACATTCTTTGAAAATATGTCTAAAATTGGATTTTTGACAGATTAAATCTATTAAAAGGACATTACTTTCGAACTTATTAAACAGAATTTACTTCATGTTACACCAAAATCAACAAGAGCACGATTATTTAATTAAATATTGTAAGCTAATGCAAGGAACAAATTACATGCCAATGCATTTTAAAAGAATAGTTTCAAAACATGTAGTAAGGTAGGTGCATCAGTACTTGACACTTAGCCATAGGGATGGACGCGAGACGAAAAATTGGCGTCTCGCGTCTCGCAAAACAGCCGAAAAGCTTGTCTCGTCTCGCAAAAATCCCTATATCATAATGTTAAAAATGTCTGTCTCGTCTCGCAAAAAAGCTGTAAATCTCTGTCTCGTCTCGCAAAAAGTCGTCTCGCGTCCATCCCTACTTAGCCAGATAATTTATTATAATAAGCATCGATTGCAAAACTGTGATCAAATGGTGCTATATAGTATTAATTTAGATATTTGTCGTAAATTTTGTTTATTACTTTTTGTTTATTCTTTTTTACTTCCTGAGGCCTTTAGGTATCAGAAATTGAGATTTTAATCTCAGTGCTAAAAGAAGTCTGATTCTCAGTAGCTGGCTTAACCAGAAATTAAGAATAGTTCATTATCAGCCTCTTTATATTTCCAGCATATTTCTTTTTTGAAATCAATATAAATTGAATTGTATCATATAATAGTACATAAAATAAGTCTGTAGAGTTTTTAATAAATAAATTTATTTATTTATTTAAGATGGAGTGTCAATTACCCGATAAAAAAATGGGTTTCACGAGTAACTGACACTTATTAGTGTTTTATTAGTGTTCCAGACAAATTCATGGTAATTGCATTAAATTTCTTTGGGTTAGGTGAACAGTAATTAAATCTTTACAAAATAAATTTTTATTATTTTATCAAATGGTGCTATCTAGTACAAATTTAGATATTTATCGTCAATTTCTTACAACTTTTTTCTATCTCCAGGGGATCTAGATATCACAAATTGAGATTTTAAATTCAGTGCTAAAAGTATTCGGATTCTCAGTAGCTGGCTTAATGTTGAAATTAAGTCATCATTATCAACGTGTTTCTATTTAAAGCAATTTTCTTTTTAAAAATTAACTTGAATTCTATCAGAATAAAAAGTAGAATTACCCGTCATTGAAAGGTTAGTATGCAATGCATATTTACAAAATGCCTGAATTTTCGTCAGCATTGTATGAGTGCAAACACTTTGCGTAGTATGTTGGCAAAAGTATGAAAAACCAAGTTATAACTTCCGTGTGTTGTTCAAAGATTGCAGGTCAGAGAGTAACAAAGTGCGTAGTTAAATAGTCAACAGAGAAAACCTTTTATTTTCAAAGTTAACCTTTTATTTTAGTGTTAAGAGCTTTTACTGTCAACAGGTCATTCCTTTAAAAATAAATAAATGGGTGAAAAAAGAACGGCGAATTAAAAAAAAATCAATAGCTAACTAATAAATTAACTCTAAAAGCCTTAAAGTGATTGCATAAAAAATGCAATTTCTGCAAAGTTTTAAAAATTATTCAAACTAAGAATAAATAAATAAATAAATAAAAATCCAATATTTATTGTTTTAGCCGTTACTGATCACCATGCTACGAAATTTCTTCCTACTCTCTAAAGCTGTTTTTGAGGGATGCTAAATGAAATATTTACACGAGTTTCCCAAAATCTATGTTTTATTTCATTCCCTTCAGTGGTTATGTGATAAACAAACATATATTTACAAATTTGTAATAGATTTACTCAAAATCTAAAAATCTAATCCGAATTGAAAAAAAAAAAATGATGGCTATAGTTTAAATTGCATGTTCACCTATTATGACACCAAATTTCATTTCTTCCGCTTCAGTCATTCGCACGTGATGTGTAAGCAAAAAATTGTGCATTTAGAAAGATTTACGAACAATATTAAAATCTATTAAAACTTTAAAAATTTTGCTGCCTATTATTTTAGTGACCTCCTAGCATATTACCATATTTTATTTCATTGACTTTAGTTTTATTACGTGAACAAATATTTAAGCAGTTTGAAACCATTTTCCCAAAATCTCAAAATATAATCAAATATTAAAAAAACCATAAGTTGAGTAACCATCTATCGTGTCCCACATTTCATTTCATTTGATCAGTCATTTTTATATAACTGCATTAAAAAAGAATTGAATATGTTTTTCTAATCATTTCTTAGGTGTCAATTATTGGAGAATGATGTGTCCATCACTTTAGACAAATTTTTTCTTGTTGTCGATTACTCATATCGACACCATGGCAATATGTAAAAATAAAGAAAATATAGAAATTTCTAATATTCTAGAGTAAATTATATTATACATGTATTGTCAAAGTTCACCTGTTTTGAAAACATAAAATTTGCTTCAGGATAGTTTCAGTAAATAGCAATTAATAGGTAAAGTTTTTTTTGCTCGTAAATTGTCGATTACTGGTGCACCTGCCTACAGGTTGTTAGGAATAAACTGACAATGCTTTTATTTATACCGACTGTTAAAATAAACTCATAATGATTTTTTTTTTACGTTTACTGTATAATATTTGTTTCCTTTAGTTTTTGCTAGAGATACATGCATACTGTTACATGATACATTAGACAGTAAAATATTACAATACATTAGACAGTAAAGTTATGGCATTTTTAAAATTATGCTTGCCATTAATTTGTCAAATATATCACATAAACCTTGTATTTTCCAAAGAATTTATTTAAAAAAATAACGTAGTATTTCTCAAGTAATTTGAAAAAATGAAATACCTATGTTTTTTTAATTTTCAAAAAGTTATTTTGTGCAGCCCAGAACGCAGGAAATCTTATATATTTTCATTGGAATATTATAATAGTAAGTATTTTAATTATGTACGTGAGTATGATTTTGTTTACATACATTTTATAATGAATACGGATCAAGTTAACATGATCTAAACTGCTTAAAACGGCATACACGTATTTAATTAATTCTGTGAAAAAATATTTTTTAACTTTATAAAATATTTTTTTTGCATTCCTTTAATTTCTCTAAATATCTGATTAAGCAACTCTATATTTATAATCACGTTTGATTTACACTTTGCTTCATTTATAAATTCCCGCAAATTTATGTGTTTTAAAAAACTGCGTAGGATTATTAGGAATTGTTAGAAACCCAAATGTGTCTTATAGTCTTCTTCCTGTTAATTGTTAATTTTCTTTATCGTATCAGTTTATAAAAAGAAATAATAAATAAGAACAGATAAACTTTTTTTTTTGAAAGTCCCTATTAACAGAACCACCTTGACTACAAATTTTTTCTGATATTTTCAAACGAAGTTAAATTAATGAAAATTAATGAAGGCTATCTGTAAAAATATATCACTTCTTCACATTTAATTTTATGGTATATCTACATTGATAGCGATGAAATGCAAGTGTTACGAAAAAAGAAAACAAAATCTGTATCAGATACTTTAATTAACTTTAACTGAAATGCCAACATGGTGTTTCACGCGTCATCCTTGCAAATATCCATTCCTAGCGTATATCCTTCATCGAACTGGGACGCTCGTTGATCTAAGAAATTCCAAGACAGGTGTAAAAAATTATAGTAATTATAGCTCAAATAATTGTATGCCTGTTTCAGAAACTTAAATGATATTTAGAGAGACAGCTTGTTTGGAACATGAGAATTTATCTCATAAACATTTATGGGAAAAATATATGAAGAAAAAAATATATATAAGAAAGTAAAAGAAAAAAATTCTAAATGGAGTGATATCTATTTGGGTCTTTTAAATTTGTATAATTGACGTAGAATTTTAGGTCTTCTACAAAAACAGTCTTTTCATATAAAGAAAAGTCATAACTAAAGCAGTGAACTGCTAGAGCTGCTGACACTGCACGTTAGCTAGTTCTGATACAGTCATCACTGTGCGCGATTCACTGCTTTAGTTATGATTCTAGAAAAAGCAACACGCAAAGGTACATCACAAAGGTATTATATACTGCATAGTTAAAGCAAAATATGAGTGTTTAAATGTGATCAATCGTCACTTAAAGTTTTCTGAATTTTGTTTCACCAACATTTTTAAATTTAGTTTTCCTGGTATAATTCATTTATAAAGGTACCATATATATTTTTATGACCAATGAATCACAAATTTTGGTTATTGTACGATAAAATTTCTAATATTCATTATTCTATTTTCTTTTTGTTTTCATGAAACTTCAGTTTTTTATTCTGAGTGTGAAATTTAATACAGATTATTATAAATTTCTGTGAGAAATATATATATTCTTTTCCATGCCGCAGAATCTTTCCCTGAAGAATCATAAAGTAGTTTTAGAATTTTCAATTTAGTATTTTCATTTTTATCAAATTCTATACACCTCAAACTTTTTAGAGCAATAAAAATCATCTACTGTGTATAATGAATGTTAGAAAAACATTGAATGCAGAATATACAGAAGCTCCATATTTTTATACAGACTTAAATTCGTCCTTCGGGATTTCCTTGGAGATGGATTTCCTCATATTTTCATCGATCATTCTTTTCTCAGAAGACAAGTTTTGACTTCAAGGTTTTATATTCTACATTCACAGAGGTACCTATCTTTTTAAGCATATTTATGAAAGTTGTTTTTAGAGAAAGTGTCTGATAAAAATATATTGAATTAGATATTTGATAATTTCTTTAATAAATACTCAATTTGATGACTATTAATGAGACGTACATTTCATAAGTTTTACAATACTATAAATTACAGTATGTTTTCTTTATTTACTTTTTTTCTTATATTCAATGACGTTAATGGACACAAAATTGTATTATACTAGGGGCCAAGGCCCCCAGACTCGCTACACTCGCTTTTCATATGAGGCATTCGGCCCCTAATCGGGCTTATTCGTAAAAAAGACACAATTTCAACAGAGAAAAACCGAAGATTGGATCAGATAGAATGTTACTGAGCTAATCTACACATTGCTTAGTTCTTGCATCTTCATTGGTACATAAAAATTTAAACTTCACACTACAGTAGACCCCCTACCCCTCATAACACGGAAGATGTTTTGTTATGGGAATCCGTGTTGTACGGGTCCTGAGCTATACTCCACCTGGAGTGCGGACTCCGCTTATAATCGCTGGAAAAATTATTTGTACTCCTCAGAAACACAATGATATTTAATGTTGCCATTTAAAGGTTATACTAATTAGGAGCTAAAGCGTAATAAAATAAGAACATATGTTTCAGCTGTATTTTTAATAATGTAAAACCTATTGGACACCTTGCGAATTTGCCACCCATGCCGATTTTTCATTATTTGGCGACTTGCGTACATGTAAAGTTAATAAAAGCTACGGAACAGATAGAATAGCCTGCCACCAATGGCGACTTTTCATTATTTGGCGATTTACACATACTCACAACCTATATTTACTGTTCATTTAAGGTTACCGGAAAACCGTTATCCATACTTTCATTTACATAATCGTTTGCAGATTGGCGTACTTAACACCACGAATTATACCATCTCGTCGCGCTAGCAAATATCCAAAGTGTACTATAACTGCTATAATGGTATAGTTAACGCCAAATATTTCTACTGGTAGCAAATAATCCAGCTGGACGAGAACCGGCTTTAAAATAATCTGCATTTTAATTATTTTTCATTTTCAAGATATTAGTTATCCTGTTTTGGAAAAACGAATAATCGCTCATTCTAAACTCCTGTTGTCTAAGCGAAATTACTATTTTAAAATTGTCAACTTTGTGTAACACATTTTGAGTTACTTATTTCATATAGTTTTTATTTTGGCGTAAAATGGGCGTAATTCTAACTCATGTTTGTAAATTTCACGCGATTCTAGATGCTTGGAAACGCTTTGTTGCAAAGGAATGAATGATTTTATGCCAAATCTGGCAACCATTCTGTTTATTTTTTCAGTTTTTTATTAATATCTTCTAAAATAATTCGATTTTCGAAATTTAATTTAGCTCATCAGGTTCCTCGGAATTTTTCGAATCTGTGGGCACCTTAGTTGAAACTTAAATCCCCACGGTTTAGGAGGAAATAGGCCAACAAGCTTTGACAGCGCAAGCGGCGACAGCGGCCTTTACTTTTTTTTAGAATAGGGCAGTTTCAGATTACGTCACAACTCTATCCTGGTGGAATAATATGAGGTTTCTATTGGTTCATTCAAGTTCCAGGTGGACAGACGTCACTTCAAAAACGAGTTTTTATTGGTAGAGTACAGTGCCGGTCACGTGGTTGAAACTGCTCTATAGAGAGATACCCAATTTCATGCTGTTCTGGAAACTTGCGGAATCTTTTCGCAATCGAAAGATTTCGTTTTGTGTACACAGCTATTCTCCTGTAAATGCAAACGATTTATTTGTGAAAAAAAAAATGATATTAAACTGTGTTATCTGGAAAATCTCTTTTAAACGAATTTGAATCCCAATTGTATGACGTCATATTCACTTGAAAAGGGTAATTTTGTCACGCAAATGATTTACTTTTTTGACTCTTAATGTGGAAATAAAATGGTGCTGAAAATAGCAAAAAAATCGCTTAAAAAGGAGGGAACGGGTAGATTTTCAGATTTTTAAAGAAGCGCAGATTGTTTTCTATATTTTTATACATGATCATGAAAATTTTCAAGCGGATCGTGCAAACGGTGAAGAAGTTATTAGGCTTTTTGTGTTAACTTTGTAAATTTCACGCGATTCTAGATACTTGGAAACGCTTTGTTGCAAAGGAATGAATGATTTTATACCAAATCTGGCAACCATTCGGTTTATTTTTTCAGTTTTTTATTAATATCTTCTAAAATAATTCGATTTTCGAAATTTAAATCAGCTTAGCAGGTTCCTCGGAATTTTTCGAATCTGTGGGTACCTTAGTCGAAACTCAAATCCCTACGGTTTAGGAGGAGATAGGTCCAGAAGCTTTGACAGCGCCAGCGGCCTTTACTTTTTTTTAGAATAGAGAGATACTAAGTTAATTATTTTGAATTTATTTACCTGAAAGACATTGTTCTGAATTCATTAAAAGCTAAGACTCATGAAAATATAAATTATTCGCAGTCAGTACATTCTACATCATTTGTTTTAACACTTATTCAAAATCCCTTTTCTGCCGTTTTTAAAATTTTTAGAAATCATCTGAAAAATGTGCTGGGATTGAATTGCTACACGCTTAAATCTACCGAGTAAAATAATAATCAAACGGAGTATATTTTTACTCAATTTTTGACTTCAAACAGCCATTCTCCCGATTGAGTAAAATTTGCTCCATTAATCGACAAAAATCAATGGAGTGAAAAATTCTCAATTTTTGAGCATTATACAAGAGCTCCATTTAGCCTAAATGATAATCAAAACAGAGGAGTGTTTTTACAAAATCTGTCCGTTTTTGATTAATATAACTGTACTCAATTATGATTATTATTTAAGTTATAAAAACGGTGTTTTATGAAAATTCTTTTTTTTATTAATATATTACACTGGAATTTGTTATTTAAGTCTATTAAATCAGTTTTAATGATAAATAGTGCACAGTTAAAAATATATTTGAAGTATTCGTTTTCTTCCTTTTTTTATTATCAGAGCTGTAATCTATGATTATAAGCCCGGAAAATTAAATTTTAAATCAATACAAATATATTACATTTATCTTAATACACTATACAAAAAGTATTTTTTTTTTTTTTTATAAATTGAATATAATTTCACAATAGTCTCTAGTTATAAAAGGAATTCACAGTACAATCAGAATACAGAAATGCAACCATAGTTAACCAGTTGTGAGATTTAATTAAAGCAGCAACCAAATTTAATTACATGAAAAAGGTAAAATAGTACTTACTCACTTTGGGTGGAGATATCATAACTTCGTTTGTTTTACGACAGGTTTTTATATTCCAATCGAAAGAAACTATGCTCATTAAAGCAATATCTTTACCGAAAGCATCCCCTCCAAATCTAGGTTGAATTTATTTCACACTTTATTTCAATATGAAAAGATGTATTTGGTATTCGGATTTAAATTAAAATTATCACAATCGAGTACACCGAGAAGTAAGCACCCACAGCAACAGGACTTAGCATTAAGTAAAGTGCATCCAGTATCCTCTTCAGAAATTCTTTTAATTCATATTTTGATAACGACTTGCTTGTCCTTCGATACCCGCGAGGTGACTATGGTGTGGGGCATCGTTGTCCGTTGAAGAGCGTTGGTCACGTGTTAGTAATACGATATGGTAAGTATTTCTTTTGGTGGGGGAGAAAAGTGAGAATTCTCAAATCGACAAGATTTAAGTGAAAATAGAGCTAAGTTGAACCTAATAATAAAATGAAGAGTACTTCGGTTCTTAGTAAAGCGATTGCTTCGCCAGAAAGTGCCTGTTCTTGGGAGAAAGAGAGAAGAAAATATGGTAATACGGAAACCACCGGGTTTTATGGAATCCCTTCATACTACGGCAATAAGCGATAATGAGTAAATTGCAACTGCCTCAATCTGAAGAAATGGTAAACTAATGTGTGGGGCAGAAAATATTTATATTTATATGTGGTTTCATATTAAAAAGGTCTCCTCATAGGGAAAATTCATATTAAACAATCATAGGCTTTCAGAAACTTTCTTAAAGGACGTACCGACCGATACATTTCTTATATTAACATCAAATAAGTACATATCAACACTTTATATTGATTAAAAGAGATACGGTCGCTCCCTGAAGGTTTAAAGTGATGGGTTTTTCCAACTCTCTTTCTAAGCCACATTTCTTTATGATGCAAATTTGTATTATAACTTTAGTTCTCTTATATGCTGCGCAACTATTAATATATGTGAAAATTGTTAATTAAAAAAATATGAACCGCGAATTTGAAAAGTTGAAAACAGAAGTTTTGAGAAAATTCAGTTTTCCTTGTTTGATGAAATTAATTGTCCTAATGCAACTAAATAGAAAAATATTTAACATGAACTTGCATATCCTATTTCTTTCAAGACGGCAGTTCATCGTCAGAACATGGAATTTAAAAGGCTTTCTAAGGTGGACCTAGGGACACTTTATATTGATTAAAAGAGATACGGTCGCTCCCTGAAGGTTTAAAGTGATGGGTTTTTCCAACTCTCTTTCTAAGCCACATTTCTTTATGATGCAAATTTGTATTATAACTTTAGTTCTCTTATATGCTGCGCAACTATTAATATATGTGAAAATTGTTAATTAAAAAAATATGAACCGCGAATTTGAAAAGTTGAAAACAGAAGTTTTGAGAAAATTCAGTTTTCCTTGTTTGATGAAATTAATTGTCCTAATGCAACTAAATAGAAAAATATTTAACATGAACTTGCATATCCTATTTCTTTCAAGACGGCAGTTCATCGTCAGAACATGGAATTTAAAAGGCTTTCTAAGGTGGACCTAGGGAGTTTGGAAAATTTTGATTAAAGATCTTAGAGGAGTTCCGCCTTTGAAGAATGTTTCAGTGTTTCCAGTTTTCTTCTGATGTCTTGGCCAGCTGAAAGTTTTAATTTTCTTAGATATAAATTAATTTTTTGCCATTTTAAAGTTATGCTTTGTTCAGTGTAACGGGCAGTGTATTATGTTCAGTGGTCCCGGCTTATATATATATATATATATATATATATATATATATATATATATATATATATATATATATATATATATATACTCTTTCATTGCCTTAAAAGGCTATATTTAAACACTTATCCGGTATAAGCTCGTTAATTGGCACCATGTGCTATCTACTTTTTTATTTTTTTATATTTTTTTCACTTTATCATTGGATTATCTTGGGATTTCACTTTACGTAAGTAAGCTATTATATATTATATATATATATATATATATATATATATATATATACATATATATACATTTGTATATGTATATGTATGTATGTATGTATGTATCCTCAGCGCAAATAATCGGAATATCCGATTGGACTTTGTTAAAGAGCACGAAACGTCGAAACGTGATCCACTAAAGTCAAAATATTAGAGCGATGAATCGAAATTCAGTTTGTTTGGAAATGATAGAAGGGCTTATACTCGTTACGCAAAAGGCACCAAAATGGATCCTCGATGCCAAAGTCCAACAGTATAGCACCAAATCTGATCTGAAATGTCTCGGCAGATTTCCATGATGATTGAGTCGTCCTCCTCATATACATCAATGGGATTATGGATCAAGTGTTTATAAAAAAAATTTCGGAAGATAATATGCTGCTTTGTGCTCGTAAAAAAAAATGCCTCGTAGATGGATTTTTTAGCATGTTAATAATCCAAAGCACATCTCTAAAGTGCTGAAAAATTATTTGCAGCTGAGAAAATTAAAGTTTTGTACTGATCAAGTCAGTCACCTGTCCTCAAACTAATTGAACACTTTTGGGAACGCATTGGAAGAAAAGTCGAGACACGGACGTATACTCCAAAGGCAGAACACTTTCAGGATCTTTAATCGGAATGAGCAAAACTCCCCATGTTCACCTTTCGAAAATCTTGTTTATTCCATTCACAGATGATGTTTCCAGTCCTCAGCGCAAAAGATATCCATCTTCATACTAAATATTGCTGTACATTAAAATCATCAATTTCAATAAAAATTTAGAAAAATTATATCTCCTCTTGCTTTCAACTTTTCAAATTCATGTTCGGTATTTTTTTAAATTAAAAATTTTCCCATATATTATTAGTTATGACCATGTAGTCAGACTAAAGCTACAAATTACTAAGCAACATCATCAAGGAATTTTTCTTACAGAAAACATTAGACCAGAAAAACACATCGTCTGAAAACATTTGGGAATCAAAAAATATTCAGTCGTGAATCTCTTTTTTTTATTGAATACATAGCATTAATAAGTCCCTTGAAATATAAAATGAGCCTGTGAAAACTGTTAAATTACAATGAAGTTTATGCTTGTTCGGTGATGTTAAATATTTCGAATACAACTAAAGTAAGTTTGGGTATAGCGTTTTTTCACAGCGTTTTATGTGTTCACAGTGAATGTACAGCGAAAGGCAACCGGAATGATGAGAATTTTGCCGATGAACTTGCTGTTACATTCCGTCCTTTTCTCTCATAATGAAATTAATTCTTGAAAAATACTATTTTAAAGAGATTTTACATCATGAAAGAATACATAAAATATTGCGAAGAGTTTCTTTTCCCTCGGCTGAGAGTGGAAGTTATGGATCATTTTGACTATCTTCAGAACATTTAATTTTACTCATTTAGCGGATGAAAAAATGCAAATTTGAAATGTAGGAGGACATAATAACTAGTACAAAAGTTTGGTAACTAATATTGAATAGCAAACAGTTTTTCAAATACCTAGCACAGGTAAGTCAAAAACGAACAAACGCCCCATTTTAATTCCCCTTCTTTTACTACATTCATTTCTTTTTATAGTTATTACTATATAAAATAGATTATGTCTTTCGCTGTTTTTTATGTGTTTCATACTCTCCAATAAGATTACTCTTATAAAAATCGCAGGACCATTTATTCAGGTACCGACATTTTACACATGCCAATTTATCAATTAAATTTCACTTACAAATTCCAAAAATCTGTTTTTATTTAACTCATTTTAGTTTATCACAAACCTTCAGAACTATAAACTAAAATATTTATAACAAAAAAAACTAATTTGCTGAATTCTTGAAGATTATAACTCTGGCAAGGATAAATTCTGATAAAATATTTTAAACTTGGATCACATTTTAAGAAAGTAAAATATATGTGTTAGTTTTATCGCCTGAGTATGTCAAACATGATCAGACCTCATATTTAACGGGCTGATATAGATTATAATGCCTCACTTTCAATAATAAAATAATAGAACAAAAAAGAAAATTATCTGGAAATTGCGTTTGAGATAATTTGATAGTTTCAAATAATAGATAGTTTCAAATAATTAAGAACAAAAATACTCCATTGTCGAATCAAAAATCATGCAATGCTTTTGATCTGTGATGAATTTATACGTAAATAGTTTTTGTTGATTACAACTATTGGACAGAAAAAGGAATAAAATACATGCATATGCATTACAAGGTACTTTCTTGGCATATTTCTGTAAAAGTATTATTAGAGTGCATTCTGCAATGATATTGATAACGAAAGTAGTGATATTGATAACGAACTACCTAGTAATATTGATAACGAAAAGAACATTTTAAAAATATTATTTGAATTATGAAACATATTAGTAAACACATACATTATTTAGCTGCTTTACTTAAATTTTAAGAATTGTAAAATAATCCTGGAAAAAAAAACGTATACAGGTAACAACGAGTTTTGTTCTTCTCTTAAAGTGGGGCTACATGAAAGCACTCAAAAATTCATAAACGATGAAAAATAAATTGAATTTTTAAAATTTTACAGCCTATTTTACACGCACAACCGGCACCTTAACTGCAGTAGGATGTTATCCTCTTTGTGTGTAGAGGAAAGATGGATTTGTACGTTTTACATCAATCATTCCCGTCGCCAGAGACAAGTTCCATCTTTAAAGTTTTATATGAATAGTTCCGTGGCTATTCTAACTTGATTGATGTTCGTTGCAGTTAAAAGATAAATATAAATAAGATGCTATGAAAGAGAATAGTTAAATTCTTTTAAATGTTTTTTTCTATAAACAACGGCGAAAAATGCATTTAATAAAAAAAAATGTTTAATCATACCATTTAATCTGTATATTACATAACAAGTAATTTTAATGATATAATACTTGATGCTTTCCCATTAAGAACACACAAGAACCTTTAATCATTAATAATAATTATGGACTTTGGGGGATACTTGGAATTAATTATGGGGGTATGTAAGAGAGTTTGAAAGGTTTTTTTAATCCCTCCAATATATGCAACTTAGGAAACAGGCACATACAAAATGTCTTAAAAGATTTATTTACAAAATTTTAGGAATACATTGGTAAAAATAGACATTTAGGAACACTTAGCCGCGTAATGTAGCAATCGATCTGTGTGTTTTTAACTACGAACTAATAATAATTTTCAAAGCGTTGAAGTGGCAGGGATATATCCTAACTCAGTCTACAAACCGACACAATTGACGATCTTTTACTGATAATAAAATAAATTTTTAATAAAGTATTCAAACTTTTCACTGAGTAACTACTGGTATATATGGGCGTGCCAAAAATATAGAATTTCCAAAATGAGAATGTGATAGTAAGGAAAAGTTATCCAGTACTGTCTTAAGAAAGAATCTAAAACTCGAGTTAGACTAAAAAATATCTTCACTCGGAGCAGAATATGAGAAGTTTTACCGTTTTACTATATCACTGCTATACAACAGCATAAAATAAAAAATAACATTTTAAAGTTTAATAAAGTCATTATGCTGTAAGATGCAAAATTTCAGTAAGTTTAAAAAACATTTTCCGTATGCGCATATGTCTAAATTTTGCAGTTAATTTTAGTTATTCATTAATTTTAGACATTATCCGTTAATTTATCCGTTGATTATCCGTTAATTATCCGTTGATTATCCGTTAATTTTAGTTATTCATTAATTAGAATTACTTCATCATAGAATTATGCAAATAATTTAAATGATATTTATAAAACACAGCACTTATAATATTTATTTAGAAACACAGTAACAGGCCTTAGAGGTGAACTTGGGCACAATAGTTCTAGATAGTGATAGCTTTGATCTGGCACGTGGCTAAAAAAAAAAAAAAAAAAAATCTCAGGGAAGCTAGTGGATAAACAGGTTTGATATCATAGCAGGGCTTAATTATTGTCATCCAACAAATAAAAATCAAAATTTTGTAATAGGCCCAGGACCATGTGCCATGCCCCTTGGCTACGTCTCTGGCTTGAAAATATTCTCCAGTCTTCGTTTTTTAGCCAGAGACCAATGAAGTACATTCTGAGAGAATTTTAATAATTCTTTTTTTACAATATGATGCTTGGATCATATGACCTGGGTTATAGGACCCTGGATATCAAGATACCTGGATGAAAATTTAAGGTAAAATCTTAATACTGTTTTCCACCGCAATGCCCTTGATTCAGGAAATTTATTACTATATAGGATAAGCGATGGCCGTTTTCACATAAGGTTTGGCATTTGGAAGAATAATAAAAGAAAGAAATACGGAGAAAACAAGAAGAAATAATTCATTTTCTTTTACTTCATTAAATTTCCATATTCCGATTACACGAATTTGGGTAATTAGGCTAAGTGCCAAGTGACCGAACCTCCAATATTATGTCATTTATTAGATGACGACTTGCAGTCTTTGGTCACTCGTGCAAGCACGAATTTAATTGAAAACAAAAAATTTTCTTGCCATGGCCAAAGAAGTCGAAGAATTAAAAAAAATTGTCACTGAATCCCCTTCTTCGGACTGTGCCTGTAAAAAAAAAATGAATAAATTAGAGACACGGACGTAAGAAAGGGTTGGTGAATGGGGGGAGGCTATGAAAATTGTAAGTGTTAATTGTATGTAATTACTAAAGCCCTGTTGTGCAATCAAGCCTAGTCCTTCCATCAACATTATTCAAACTTTTTGAAATTATGCTGATTTACTACTCATTATACGCGTAAGTTTCTGCGCTATGACATTAAAAATAGAATATTCTTTTATATTATGCTATTTTAAATCAATAATTTACTAAATTGACAAAACTTTGGACTCTGCTCCAACTCAAGATATTGTTAAATTTAACTACACTATTGCAATTTCATTTTCGAAAAATTGAATTGTTTTGCCAATTTTAATGTGTATAAGAAAGAAATGTGAGACCTAGTCCCCTTAATGCATTTTCTAATCAATAAGTTGCTGAACATAAGTGCATCTCGGTGCAAGAGGAAAAGTTTAACGTGTGTTGTATCATCCCGAAACATTTCAGAAATATTCAGTAGGGAAACGTATTTTTTATGTTCTCATACATAACAAGCAGACCTCTATAACAACCGTATATACAGTCGTTTTGTAATATAAAAACCGAATAAATGGATATTAAAAATTTAGCTTTGTTTTAAAAGACTTATTGATTACTTGCCTAATAATAACTCAGAAAATCAAACGATTTGTATGGAATTTCGTTCTTTGCGTGGCCTAGTAGTTTTTTCAGCTACGATAAATAAAATTTCGTGTGGATTTTTTTCTAAATGAAATTCAACAAAGGTATTTTCTATGTTCTCAATATATTTGTGACGAACATAAAAATAGCCGCCCATGAGCTAAACTTCTGTATTTGAAGTTTGGACACGCGGGTACTTTTTGTCCAGTCAGATAACACCTGAAGTTAGTTCTCTAAAAGTTCTGGATTAGGAACCAACTCTCGCCTCGTGCTCCCTTCATTTTGGTAAAAGAATCTAATTTTGGTACTGCACCATAAAGCTGTAGTAAATTAACATAGTTACCAACAGGATAGAGGACAATTAGGATCATTTTTAGGAGAAAGATTGATAATATTTGCCAAAAATTGCTGCTGTTAAAAATCTAGTAATTTTATATATATATATATATATATATAAGATAATGATAAAATGATAATAATCAGATAAAAATAAGATAATGATTAAATTAAATTAAACTTACAGCAGTTAAATTCTGTAGCTTTTGAAACTAGCCTAAATGGTTAACATTAATCCCATGTAGCAATTCTGTAGCATATCTATTCGCATGCATTTGTGTTTTATATTTTATAATTATTTTTTTAAAACAAAAAATATTGTTCCATTTTAACATTATTATATTTATCTAACAGATTGAATAATTCAGAAAAGTCACAGCCTGATGAACATAATGTTTTCACAAGTTAATAGGGCATTTACCTTTAAAGTGCTACTTCATAAAATTTTACGCTTTAATAAATTTCTTGAATGGGAGCATCACTATTTCCTAAAATGTGAAGACTAAATTACATGATGTATGGACATATTCATTATTTTAAGCTAGTAATTTAACTTGTAAATTCACGATTGAAAGCAATAGGAAGGTTTAAGCTGCTCTAAATTCGGAAGTTTCTAAATTTTATTAATGCATGTGTAATTTTGATCGTAATCACTGTAACGGAAATAATTCATAGACATAGTTTAATGTTTCTAAAATATATAAAAATGTTGAAATTGTGTATATAAATAGCATTCTTTAATTGAAAAGCGGGACTGATGTATTTAAAATAGTAAATTTGGGCTGAGCAATTAGGATGATTGGAAAAGTTACGCTAAAAATTGCATTTATATTTTGCAACAAAAAACAAAAAAGAAGAACAAGAAAGAAAAACTGGAACAAAACGTGTTAATAAAAATAAAAATAAAATGTTTATAATTTTTTTATGTTTAAGTGGAAACATTTCTTTTCTTGCTTCAAACTCTGTGACTAAACCTAATATATTCACATTTCTTTTAAATCAGAATAATTAAATATGTTTTTGTTTGTTTTGTTACATTTTCATGCACAGTTTATACAACTTCCTAACTCTATTTCCTTTGTTTTCAGTTATTTTTTTCTTTTTAATGAATTTTCTATATCAGTAAGCTCAGCCTCAAAGAATTTCCTTAACTTTTAAAATATCGGAAAATCTTCATTATTTTATTGCTTGTGTACTGTATGTTTTTTTTTTTTAAATATACATTTGACCTCACTTTCCCTATACTATATTAGGGATTTAAGGAGACATGAAAATTATGATGATCAATGATAAATACAATGTTTCCAAATATATTTCGAATTCAGTTATTCACTATGTGCAGGTTAGTAGAGTTTATAATTTTTCGCAATTATTTTAATTTTACTTAAATATGTAAGAGTATTTAAAAAATATATAATAAACAATTATTTTGCACAGATACCTTAACGCAGATACCTTAACGGTGTGTACTATTTAAATGGATGTTAAAATTAAGCATCCCTCCATTTCGTGTCAAGATTTAGTTACTAGGCAGTATTTAGTTTGGGTAGTTTGAAAAATATAAAGTACTTCTGATTTATCCACAAAACACGAATAGCTGCAATTAAATTAGAATTTAACTGTTCTTTTTGACTGCAACCATTCCACATAACTAATGCAATTTGCGGAGAATTAAAAATTCTACTTCTTTTAATCATTATTGGTTGTTTAATTTCACAAATACTGAAATATTGCTCTTAATGTTAATCCGTCTAAGCTGGTTCCGTTACCATTCAGTTTTCAAAGTGCTTTTTGATTTTACAATTTAGATTGATTTTATTTAGGGGATAATTCTATTCTAATATTAACATGAATAATTAAAATCTTTATAGTTTTTATAACAGATATTTGTTTAATGCCAAACAGTGAAATATTTTTTTGAAGCAAGTTACACAGTATTCGGAACGAAATTTTTTTTAGATGCTATTTTTCCATACTAATTAAATCTATTTATGAGAAAAAATATAAGGATGTGTAAAGAGTTTTCATACAGTCCGAAAAATTTCAGTATACTTCTTTATAAAACGGTACAGGAGTATTTATTTTCAGCGAATGATCTCGAATGTTACTTTTCTTTTTAAGTAAAAACATTTTTAGGCACGTTGGGCACTTTTAGATGTGGAAAAAGCACTAAATTCGCGTGACTGTATATAATGTGAATTGTTATTGTATAGACGTATTAACGAATAAAGTGAAAGAGATGAAATTTGGTGACATGATAGGTGATCACTTAACTTAATTCATTGGTGTCCAACTTAGAAAATTTTTGGTTAGATTTTGAGATTTTTCTGAAAATCGTTTCAAACTGCGTAAATTTTTGTTTGAGTGTACATAAAAATTGCATATAATTCGCACAAGTCTATACTTTCAAAATATTCAAAAATATCCCCTTTTTATGCACAAATTGTGTACAATTTGATTTGAGAGGTTGGTTGATTGAGACCGTTAGCCAGGAGGCTGTCGTCTTGATTGTTCCGAAGAATTGTGTACAATCTATATGTGTTTGCAAAAAAGAGCAGACTTTTTCTAGTTGGGTAGGTGCTATGATTTTTATTATTTATTTAAAAAATATGTACTTAATTTGGATAGCTATATAGTTTAGTTTTGTGAAATAAAGTTAATTTGATAATGTGGAGATGTATACTGCAGTGCATTTGATTTATAAATACATCGTTCATTACAAATAAATAGGATTACTGTTTATTACAACGCAAGTAAATAATTATTAGTAATTAATAAATGCACGTACATAAATATGAATAAAATTGAACAAAATGCAACACGTGGAGAAAAATGTGTATCGCTGATGTTACCGTACGCATAGACCAGCTGTGTCACGTTACGACCAGTGCGCACTCCCTTTCTCTTTTCAAATTTTAAATGTGCACAGAAATCGAGAGCGAAATTCTAAATGTAATTAAATTAAAATATCAAAATCATCCAATGCTAACCCAGTGAAAATTACTTGAAAATGTGGACCAACCTACAAAAATGTGTGAAATCGTGAGAATATCATAAATAAGTGTGCGATATTCGTACAGCCTTAAAGAAACATTTAAAATTTTTTACGAAGAATTTCAAATGTAAAAAAATGTGAATAACCGTTCGTAAATATTTATTTATTGTTATTAAAATACAATAATGTGTGAAAACCTCTTTAACTGCATAAAAATCAAATTGAGAAAGCTTGACAACAAGTTTTCACTTCTGACGTGCAGTCGGACGACTGACTGTTTTTTTTTTTTTTTTTTTTTTTTTTTTTTTTTTTTTTTTTTTACATGTTTACCTAATTTAAAGAACATTATTTTAATATTCTGCTTATGCATTTTGGAAAACGTGATTATTTACAATATTATGTAGCTAAGTTACTGTTATTTTTAACATATTTTTCCTTTTAAATGGAATTTCCACATTTTATATATTTTTGAACTTTTACGATAAAACTTTCAGCTTTAATTTGAGAAGTATGACTATCTATTTTTAGATATAATATTGCATGCGATAAGTATTTTTAAAGTTAAAGCAATACTTTTCTTCATGCGGAATTATCTAGATGGAAAATATAGGATTTGAAGCATATCATGCTGCATAGCAACTGATGCTTATTGTAGTGTGTAAGAGGATTTGCTTGAATGCCATTGACAGCATTTCCGCTGAGATGAACACATACTTAGGAAATCTATTTTTCTGACTTGAAAGTTTTGTTTTCCTCTGTGTGTGTTTCCTTTTCCTTTTTTGATGGTATAAAATGTATATTTTTTGTGTGTGCAAAAGGATACTTTTTTCTTCAAGAGAGCTTTAAAATATCGAAGAATGATAAAATTTATGTGCAATAATGATAAAAAACAGTAATGCATGAGAAACGTTACACTGAATGATAAATCTGAAAAAAAAAATATTTACGTGTTCTGGAAAATAAATTCGGAAGTAAATATTTTATAATAATATTTGCTTATTTTATATACATCTGTTGTTCTTAAAAATATATATATAGGTATAGAAGTACGTGGTTGTGTGCTTACCAATTCATAATGGTTTTTCTTTAAAAATAAATACCGAATCAAAGAATCCATACTAAATATTTTCGAGTGTACACGGTTAATTTCGATTTCAAAAAGCTATAAAATAAAAGCTCAACATTTTTTAAAAAATTCAGTGAAATGTTTGTATTAAAAATATTTGAAAAAAAAGGGTGTTCAGATCAAAATAAAAATTAAGAACGTTGTTAAAAAATTATAAGAAAAGTATGTTACTTTTCTTGTCGTGTGGCATAAATGGTCCCCTTCCTTCAAGAAACACACGCCCACAAACCAACTTAAATTCGCATTTTCCTGATAGTGTGGGGTTGGTAATTTTCATAGCTGAAGAAAGGTGTACACTTTGTAAAATCTGAAACGAAGGTTTTGTACTACTTATTATATGCATCTAAGATACTTATTATACGTGTATGTGCTACGAGTTTTTAACAAGGCTTTAGGTTAAACTAATACAAAATTAAAGCATTTATCTATACAATAAAAGTCGTATAAAATACTATACAATAAAAGTATCTATACAATACGTATCTATACAATAAAAGTCGTATATAAAATAAAAGTCGTAATCTATACAAAACGTCTATGACTGAATGTAGATTGTGAAAACAAATTATTTCTAAATGAATGAATGTCAGACTTCGCAGGAGAATTTTTCAGCTTGGTTACTCTATCAGCGATAACAAATAAACATTTTTTTTGACTCGGGCATTTTTAATATCCTTGTTGATGATCAAAAGTTGAGGAGGGGGAGGGGTTTGATTGTCGATCCAAGAATATCCTTGTAAATGCCGGCTTAAGAAAATCATTTCAATTTTTACCATTATTAAAGTCCAAATAAAAGAGTGAAAATATAATAATGACGTTTAAAATATTCAATGCTTTTTCACAACGTACAGTTTAGACATCAACTAAAAAGAATGAAATTTTCATACAACAAGTTTATATATTGAAGAAATGACAGCATACATACTTAGGTGTACAGCTTGATCCTATACTCCTGGGATAAATTTGGAGTTGTAGAACTTTGGAGGTGTAGTTTTTGCATACGAATGCACGGTCTGAAATGATGCGTTAAAGCTTGAACACAGAAAGGGGATAAGAAAAGTTAAAAAAAATATGCACATTTACAACATCCTCTCTTTTTTTTTCACAACAGCATCCTTATTTACAACATCATTCTCTGCAGCAATATTTACATAGAATGCTCAGAATTATGAACATGAGGTGTAATATTAGGGTAGTACATAAATGACGGATACAACGCCTCTCATAACGAAACTATACAAGATGGGACTGGAAAAAATCAGTGAAATAGACACAACAATGCATTATTTGAACTACGTGGAAAGCAAAAATGGCGCCAGCAGAAGAACGGTATGAGACAGCTCCCATCCCTGTCGCTTCAGCCATTGAGAGTGGGTGAGAACGCTGACCCTGATGTCAGGTTCCAACATTGGAGTACAATGTTGGAACCTGGCATCAGGATCAGCGTCGATCCAATGGAAGGAGGGGATGCATTGAAGTGAGATTCATCGTTGCATGGTGTGGCTGTGAACGAACAAAGCGCCTTCAAGGCGTACCGTCTACAGCTGTTTGGCGAACTTCAGTAATACCGTACGGATTGTGGCCGAAGGTGTCAGCACGGGACCAGCCGCAAAATTGAACATAGCAGCAAATATGACGGCCGTGCCGAATTTGGTTATGGCAAACAGAAGCATAACATTCATTGAGATTGTGGAAGAGACAGTTGTGCAAGGAACATTTCAGGCGATTGTGCATGACAATTTTAAGATCACTAAGGTGTGCTCACAGTGGGTGCCCGTGGCCCCACAATGGTGCGGCTGGATGAACATCTGTGTCCAGAGCTCGGGCCTGATGGGGTCCGGATGCAGCCTTATGCGATTTAATAATTTAATTTTAATACAAACTAGACAAAATATTTTGATTTTTTTTTCATCTAATGAAATTTTAGAAGAGATTCTACTATGTATAGCTTTTAAAATGTAAAATATATATTTATGATAAACAGTTTATCAAGAACGTTTAATAAAATTGATAGTGGTATTTGACGTCATTGCATGGGTTGTGTCATCTCCGCCTGGAAATCTCTATATTATAAAAAAATGTCAGTTAACATATTCATCCACTCGGCTCTTCGTTTATACCCTGTGTTTTTAGATTAAATTACATTTTAAAAAGAGAATGGTTAAGATATAAACATACAGTAATAGCGTAGAACATGACTGTAAAATGAAGGGGAGGACCGCCGATTCTCATCCTGGGATCACAATTCACAGCCCGTAATCAGATGAAGGTGCCGCACTCTCCACCCGATTTGGCTCCCTTGAGCTATGCCTTGTTTCACAAGATGAAGGATGCAGTTAGGAGCCAACACATATAGTCTTCGACGGAGTTGCATGCAAGCACTCCCAAAGCACAGTTTATTACAATAGTCTTCTGGCAGGGGCGTAGCCAAGGGGGGTTAGGGGGGTCATACACCCCCCATGAGAAATTTTACCCATACAAAATGTATATTCTTCACTACATTATCACACACACGTATACATATATATGAGTTGTAGTAGTCGTAACCCCCCACATGCAAAATTTCTGGCTACGCCCCTGTCTTCTGGGATCACCCAATCAAAAGGCAGAAGGGCTTTAACTTGGCTGAAAGACTCCATCCAATTGATGCACTACCCCTCTTATGCATCAGTTCATGGTGACCAGCTCCGGTTCTGCTTTCTACTCACAATTACCGGTTCCTAGTTTGTGTAGTAATCGCATATGAGCATCTATTATGAAAATTGCTGAAAAAAAACATTTTGTGGTGATGTATGGTAGAAAGTACTTTTTCTTTTCCTGTCTCAGTTTTTCTATTTCTGCCTCATGGTGTCACTTCCAACATACGTATTCATACAAAAAATGTATTTTTTAGTAAGTTCCACCAGCAATAAAAGTTTACTCTATGATTATCTTTCCCTGTATATTTATCTTTTAGAATAGATGATAATAGAAGATAATAATCTTTAAAGTTATTTGTAATTAATTATGAAAAAAACAATTTTTCTTACAATAGCAAAGTGCAGTTTTTACAGTAACAAAACATGTTTAAATTTATTTTGTAATAATAGGCTTCGTTTGTAGTTATTAACATGCTGTGAACGTAATTTTTATGAATCAAACGTTAGCTCATCATCATTATTAGAAAATATGTGCATTTTTCTTCTTCTATTTTCCGTAGAACATCATGAATAAAGACCAATTATTTTAATAACTTTTTATTGATTTCCGTGACTCTTTAAAACACTTTTTTCTGGAAATTACGGCAATAATAATAGTCTTTTATAAACAAATGAGAAAAAAATTAATGGCCATATTTAGAAATAATCTATAATCAGCAACTGACACATTATTTTTATTAATTTAACAGAAGGCATAACGTTCTATATCTCCTTATGGATCGTTTTGGAGCTTATGCTTATTTTTGTAACTTATTTTTTCTATTTTTAATTTTAATATTACTATATGTTGTTAATTTTCTGTAAATATATGGATCATTTTGAGTCAAATTGCGTGCTGTGAATTGTATTATATTTCATTAGCATTCTTAGTAAGATATTTTTGGGGAAAAACAAACTAAATGAATAAATACCAGCCTCATGGGCCAGGGACGTACCCAGAAAAAAATTTCGGAGGGGATCCAAACGGTGAAAAAGGCAGAATTTTAGACAACAAAACTTCATCATTATTATTTTTTTTACAAAAACTGAAATTTCGGAGGGGGTCCGGACACCCTGGGCACGTCCTTGTCATGAGCCCAGTTCTGATGTTGAGCTATGTCTTTCCAGTAAGGATTCGCTCGATAACGAAACGAAATGGAGTTGCGGTAATTTCCCGTCGGAGATCTTGTTTTCTCTCATTGGTGCAACTAAAATCTGTGATTTCCAGTGTAGACTATTACTTCTGCGGAAGCTGATATTCGTCAAGTTTCTCAGCTAATGGGACTACTTCAGAAGACTAGTACATATTTATAAGATTTCTCAGGCAAGAAAACGAAAAAAAAAATGTTTTGGATGAGAACACAGCAAAGTGATTAGAAACTCAGGTGTAAATTTCTCATAGAGATAATCAGCCTGTATAGAAATGCACACATAACTATGCTCGTTGTAATTGTTATGTGGGACAGCACTATTGCTTCCGAATAGATATTGTCCTTTGAAAAAGCGAATATTAATTAATGAAATATTAAAAGAGATCTTAAGTATAAGGGTAAGCAAACAATAGTGCACATGCAGTGCTAACACCAGGATGTGTTCCAGGTTGCTATGTTTTACAGACAGTTACCTGGCGGTCAAAGTTTAAGTATTGCAAGTTTTGATCAATTAAAAAAATGCAGTTACTGCAAAATATATTCAGAAAATATTTTTATGCTTGTTCCTTTCAATAGTAATTTAATATTTCTCTAGAAATCAAAATGTAAAGCTTTTGCTTTATTTGATTTTGTCCTGGACAATTCATTATTTTGCGTAACAAACATGTGTAAGATTTGATTAATTAATACTTGCTTTTTCAAAGGGCAATATATATTCTTAAACAATAGCGTTTTCCCACATAACAATTAGAACGATCATAGCTATGTGTGTATTTCAATACCGGCTGATTATCTGTATGAAAAACATACACCTGAGTTTCTAATCTTTATGATGTGTGTCTCATCCAAAAATTTTTTTCGTTTTCTTGCCTGAGAAATTTTATAAAGCTTATAAAAACCTTATAAATATTGATACCCAAAACATATTAAAATATCCGAAAATATAAATAGTCCGAATTTTTATGATTCCATCAGACCCCAGCTGTAACCTCCAACTGAGATTCCAAACGAGATATTCCAACATACAATTTTTGTAGACGGCAATGCAGGTAACTTAATCTTATGTTTATATGAAACTAATATTGATCCTTGAGATGCTGATGAGTATTCACTCTTGAAATTTTTTAGACAAGTTATATTCAAAAAATTAAATAATTTGTAAAAAAAAGAAACAGTAAATGAAACAACAGCCTCATGATCTAACATCTAATCACTTGATAAGTACATCAGAGATATTTTTAGACTCACACGTACAAGTTTTAGCCTGTTAGACAATTATCTATGAGTTTATATGTAGTCTAAAATCCTAAAACCTACACACTACAGCTATAGAATTTTATCGATTTGTCATGTTCGCAGAACAACTTTTAATTCGCATTAATCAGTAGCCTCGTTCTACGTTTTCGACATAATTATAATCGATGCCTTAACTTACCGAAAGGCTTGCCAAAATTACCAATCAGTTCCGCTAAACTATAGTTTATAGAGTGTTAAATTTAAGTTTACTGTCTTAGTGGGAGCAACTGTAATCGGTATATTATGTTTTATCAAAACCAGCATGTGAGTTTCTAAATCTATTCATGCAGATAAAATGATGCTATACATTATTTTGTCAAAATATTTTCCAATAATCACCTTCATTACCAGTTGTAATTTTACAGCGCCATGAGTGGCCTTCACAAGTATTCTTAGAAAAGTGCTTAAACTGGTTCATTTTGAAATTCAATTATTTCTAATTTATTTTTGATTATAGTACGTATAGAAGTACATACTTCATAAGCTCACCTTGCACTTTTCAATGTGTCGTTTGCTCAGCCACAAGAATGCCAAAAACACTTTTTAAATCAGTTGCTTTGTTAGATATGTTAAACTCTAAAGGACGGTTTTGCTGATAATGAATTTTAAACAAAATTGTGCGTGCATGTGATTATTCTCGTGAGTCTGCTTTACGTATTAAACCATATGCACAGCGACATTAATAAATCTGCCCAGTAGTTTTCAAAATAACGAAATATTGAGACAAATTTCGGATGTTTTAACATAAGTGAACAGAAATCACTTGTACTCATGCTTGAGTACAAGTGAGTACAAAAAAAATGTGCTAAATTAAATATTTGAAAGACTATAGCTAAATTTAAATAATATTCTATAAAATAGTAACTAATTATATACAAACATTATTTGATGGATACTGTACTTAAAAACTATTTCATTAAATAGGGAGACAAATATGTCTTCTAATATATGTTAGCAAACTTACATTAGAAAGATTACTTCTCATGTGATAAAGTTTAAAAGAGATACACTATTAAGTTTTTAATAGAAACATTTTAAATTAAATTTTCTTAATGCCTCTTCTTAAGATGTTGCATTAGTATTTGAAGAAATGTTAAAATTTTTATATCCCTTGTACTCCAATCGCTAGGTATTTACCATTCGCGCTACTTTACACCTAGCAACACATGAATAATTCAGGAACAGGAAACTTAATTACAATATAAATTCCTACCTCCTCCTGTTCGCATAGGATGTAAAAGAGGATAAAAGGAATAAAACTCTTAAATCTAATTCAAGAATTTCTGAGATTAAAGCGTTAGAGATTTGTACTTTGATCTCAAAATTTTTGGTTCAACTAAATTCTCGGTAAAGAAACCCGTGCATCTGATCGATGCTTGGATATTAATTTCAAGCCATGGAAGTCCAATAACAAACGTATTTAAATGATTTTTTAATATGCGTATTTTTGAGTTCTTAGAGGCACAATATAGATTCTACATAGAATAAAAATTAATAAAGTAATAAACTGTTTGTAGTTAATTTGACATTTATCATTTTAATTGTTTTTGAACTCACCTCTATTTAGTTTTTAAAAAATGTCCTCTTGAAAGTTACGGATACTCAATAAAATATTTCATAATAGTATGAATAATCAATTTGATTCTAAATAATCTGGAATAATATTTTATATCTTCATTTATTACTTCTTTGAAATGAGCAATGGAAAATTGTAAAAGCCCAGAACTTCGGCACAAACTTTTTAACGGAAAACTCGATTTCTATTATCTTTGAGTTTACTTTGACACATTTATACATGAGTCTGCATGCATGAATGCGCAGGGTGTCCAGCAAATGACATACGGATTTCAGATTTCCATATCTCAAAAGACAATAGAGGGATGAGGCAAACTGAATATTTATTACGAAAACTGTAAAAACTTCATATACTACTTTTGAAAATAGTTACAAAGTTACCAACAAACGGCCCTGTGCACTGAATAAGGTTATAGAAAATAAAATAAAAGCAGTTCTTCTGCAAGTAGTCCATTGAATCAATGCATAATTTTTTAAAAAGGTTCACCGATAATCGTGTAAAGGTAGAGTAAACGCGCAACAGAATTCTCCGTCACCTCCTGTAGTGGGCCAAGCGCGGCTGACGAGAAAGATAGGCTGCGGTGCTGACGTTTGGCCACACCCCTTTTGCCCTTGCAGAGTCATGTGACTTAGGAGGTCAGGCCATCTTGGTACGAGATACCCACGGTAAGAGGGCCACACCCCCCAGGGTGGTGTGACTGTTCGAGGGCAAAAGGGGTGTGACCAAATGTCAGCACCGCAGCCTGTCTTTCCCGTCAGCCACGGTGCCAAGGTAAATGGACACACATGCAGCACAGACTGCCTCCTCAAGCTCGTCCAGTGTCGTGGGATTGTTTCTTTGTACATACACTTTCAATGCACTCCACGAAAAACAGTCACGTGAATTGAGATCGGGTTAGTGAGGAAGCCAATCTACGCCTGCGCTAGTGAAATCGGAATAACCCAAAGCAGTCAGTGTATTCCGGAAGTATTCCTTCAGGAAGCGAAAAACCTGGTTGGTGTGGTGGGGTCTGGTTCCGTCTTGCATGAACCACTGAGTTGCTAGTCACTTCTCCAATGCTTATTTCCTGGGGACAAACTGTTCCAAAATTGAAACGTAAACGCTAGTACTAATCGTACCATGTTTGAAAATAGGACCAATAATTCCTTTGCTGCTTATCGCAGAAACAAGCAGTCACCTCTGGAGAATGTAGCAATTTCACCTAACTCAAAAAGAAGTTTTCGGTTCCCTCAAACCTCCAGTTTTGTTTATTGATGTCCCCAATGCGTCGAAAGTGTGCTTCATCGTCAAACTAGATGCATTCAGCATCAAATTCATCACGACCAATCACTGTAAGCATTGTGTTCGCAAAATCCAATCTTTCTTGCATAGCTTAATCAGGCGTGGTTTGGCGTCGTTGAAGTTTGTATGGATACACGTCTAGGCTCTTTCTCAATATATTTTGCGTATTTGAACACTTTAAACCAGACTCAGTTGCAATTCTGTGAACGGATTTCCTCGGATTTTTTTAACTATTACAGAAACTGTCGCGACATTTTCAGGAGTAATTACTGTTTGTTTGCAGCCAACATTGTTCACAAGATCATCGCCCACACAGTCTGTCCTTTGGAATTCGCTGTAAAGCGTGCAGACAGTCATCAGAGAAGGGCCTTGAAAAACAATGAATCGTTTCTGGTACCTGCATTTTCTTTGTCTTTGGACTCTACGTTACTCTAACCTGTGATATTCCAGTAACAGAAACACGTGTATTTTGAAACACGAATTTTCAGTTCTGAGTGTAGCTCAATGGTATTTTTCAATGGTATACAATGGAATACCAAACCTCTTTTCAAGTTTCAACGCTAGAACTAATCATTCCGACCATAGAAGAACTAATTATAAGACGTCCGCAATGCGACTATAGTTTGCAGTACCATCTCTTGGTAATTTATGTTACTATTTTCAAAATTCCTGTGTCAAATTTTTACACACATTCACAATAAATATACAATTTGTTTCAATGATCTGTCCTTTATTTTCGAGCTATGAAATTTTGAAATAAGTATGTTCTTTTCTGAGATTATGGGTATGTCCGCACATATGTATGTATGATCCACTTTGATCAACTATGAATAACTCATTTCGACTACTTTTGGTTGAAGTTTGTAGGTACGTATGTACGTATGTACGTAAGGATGTAAGTACTAATGTGTCTTTCACAATTCAAAAAAAAAATATTTATATAATTTGGATATTTTGTATTTTGGACTCTGACTGTAGTAAAATATAGCTGAGTACGTTTGTATTTAAATTACAATCGACATAACAGTTAAAGTAAATTGTCCCCAAAAGTCTTACAAAAGTCTACAGAGAGTCAGAGATTTTTTCAATGCTCAAAATCTCGAAAATTGTCACCAAGCTTGGAGACTTTGACAAGATATCACCAAATTTGACTCCAAAATAAGGAAAAATACTTATTCCAGTAAAGCGATATCCTTGATTGAGTGAGAAATTGTCAAATCTCATATCTGTCTTTCAGAAGGAATAAGTTTAAATGAAGTACATGAAAAATGTGTATAGTGAAAATGCAAGGTAGTGTCCAAATATGACTCTTTCAATGTGTACCCGTATCTAACACATCATGATCAAAAATAACCGAGAAAGAATCGGGTATACTTAATACGCATTCATAAATTTTCATCACTGATCTACTTAAGCGTTTTTCATTATAATGTTTTTGTATCCCGGTAACTCCAATTTTACATAAAATACAGCGTTTAAAAATTATTTTTTTTCAAGCTTATTGTGATTAGTAGGAAAAGTGAAAGAAAAACTACTGAGTGCAGATCTATTGTTTTCTTAATCAATTAATTTCTCAATGAAATCCTGATGATGCCTTTACATGGAACAACTTCTTTAATCAATTTAGATATCGTATTTTATTTGGCTGGCCTTTTTTAAAATTATTATTAATTTCTACGATTAATTACTTTTTGTAACGAATTAATAATTTTGTATTTTTCCTTCTTTACCGCGCAAATAATATATTTTGCTACGGATCAAAGCGTTATCTGAGTCATTAAAAACCTATTTGTCATTGTTAGTTAAAACTATAAACAAATTTACATATTTATTTATAAAATTAGTATAAACTAACTTCCTTCGTACAATAAAAAGAAAGTTGAACTGGAGCTCAAAATTCTACAAGTTGCTCAAATTCGTCTCTGTATGAACAGCATACACATTAATGGGTTACTCTTAAGTCATTTTCATAACTTAATAAAAACAACGGCAACTCTTGCATTATTCAATTAAAAAAGTAGAGTATTCTTGGTGCGCTCCAAAAAACAAAAAAAATAATCTGACAAACATGAACCAACTTATATGCTATTTTGCTATTAAAATCATATTTAAGACAATTGTTAAAATCATACTAGCTGCATTAAATTAGTTCTAGTGAATTTTTGGAATTAGTTATTTTTAAGAAATCTAGTGAAATTAGCTCTTTTAACGAAATTTCAAAATAAGAATTCTTTTACTCGTGACAAAAGATTTTGCTAACAGATACTTACTTGAAATGTTAGTGTTACTGCAAAATGTTAATACAAAATTTATGTCAGCGTTACTTGAGATCAAACAGAACGTAAACAGTGTTTTGCAGACAAATCTGCTCGTTTTCAATGTGTTTTTAGAGGATAGTTTCACCTTTTTTGTTTAGTTCTAAAATAACGTTACATGGTGTGGACCATTGTTCTATTTTGTCTTCTAATTCCTAAAGCTTGAGCGATGTGTAATCTCAGTCATTCTGCAGAGCACCTTGGTAAAACTCTGCCATATAAAAAGTCTTAAAATATTGCTGATATCACAGGCATGTATAAATATCTACATGAATATTCGTGAATATTTTGGCTTTCGTAAAAGAAAACCTTGGTGATGTAATTTTCCGTAAAGCGCGTTATGCTCATTAAGATGTGATGCAATTTTAAGGGGTCTTAGGAGTGTTAAGAATCCAAAAAAATCGATATTTCAATTTTAATTTCATTTGAAACTTTAGTTACTTCTGAGCATTTTTACCCCAATTTCATGCAACAAATCCAAATAGAACCGGAGATACACATAAAAACGTTTCATGAAAGCTTCATATTTGAACGCAATCAGGTAACTTTAAACTGCGTTTTCTCAAAAAGCATTTTTATGAACTATCCGCAAGATAACAAAATTTTTATGATTCGTATCTTCACAAAATTTTGTATAGTTATAACTGGTATCAGTATCTATAGAATGAATTAATATTAAAAGTATGAATTAATATTAAGAGTTTTAAAATTGTATTTTAAATTGAAATTTCAAAAAAATCGTACTTTACCCTTATATTTCTATTAAGAAATTTCAAAAGTTTTTCTCTCTCCTGTGATGGAGATCACATATCTAATTTACTAATCATTGGCTTTCTTAATTTGGTTTTCTTTAATCTAATCTATCCAAAATCAAGAATTCTAAATCACTTCTGTTTTCATTTTTCTTTCATTTCGGTTTTTAAATCTGCATATTTGCTTTTCCCCGTATGCACTATTCTTTTTGTTTATTCGTCTCTTAATACAGGTGTGCTAAAAATAGATTATATTTGCGTCGGTTTGCAAAATCAACGTACTCTTGGCTTGGTGTTGGCGTTTTTATTGTTTGTTGCTCTGAATCGTCTTTAAAATTATTTGCTCGCGATTACGTCATTTTAATTTTTTGGATTAACTGTTAGGGTTGCTCTGGAATTGGCGTTATTGATTTCAGCCAAGTGTTTGTTCTCGCCAATGTGTAATTCTGTGCTGGCGTAATTTTTCAGTCATTCCATCTGAATTGCGCTGTCCATATTGGACGTCATTTTATTTTCGCTGAGCCACCACCGCCCGTTGTAATAATGTTCAATAGTATCTTTTAAATTAATAGTTTCAAACATTCAGTGTCTTTTTCTTTACTGCAACTAAGTGCATTCGTACCTGGTTTCTGCATTATCTCACAACGCCTTTTAATCTCAAATTTAAGTCTGCAACCAAATAACCTTCTTTACATCTCCCTTTTAATATTAATTCATTCTATAGATACAGATACCACTTCTAACTATACAAAATTTCGTGAAGATACGAATCATAGAAATTTTGTTATCTTGCGGATAGTTCATAAAATTGCGTTTTGAGAAAATGCAGTTTAAAGTTGCCTTATTGCGTTCCAATATGAAGCTTTCATAAAACGTTTTTATGTGTATCTCCGGTTCTAGTTGGATTTATTGCATGAAATTGGGGTCAAAATGCTCAGAAGTAACTAAGGTTTCAAATGAAATTGGAAATGAAACATCGATTTTTTGATTTCTTAATCCTCCTAAGACCCCCTTAAATTCGTGACATCAAAAGTATGTCAAATTCACTTCAGATTAAAATTTAACATAAAATACTAATTTAATATTTATTATAATTGTTACCATAGTAACATAATCCATTACCAAGGACATATTAAGGGAAAGGGGGGTTTCGGGTTTCCTTCCCCCACCCGAGACTTCAATTTTTTAAACAAATTTGATTTTTTTATGAAAAATTCTGCCTCTTCCAATGTTTGGATCCCCCAACCCCTCCCAATTTTTTAAACAAACTTCAATTTTTTGTGAAAAATTCTGCCTTTTCTAATGTTTGGTTTCCCAACTCCTCCCAATTTTTTTTTTCTGAGAAAGGGTCTATGCATTACTGCCCCTTAAGCTTCCAAATTCAATAATGAAATGAAAGGTAAGCTAATGTTTAGAGTTCTTAGTTTAGGAAAATAAAAACACATATTATGAAAATAAATAAACATTATTTTACAGGAGTTTTTAAAATTCTGTAATTCTTAATGCTACTGCAGCTATTTTGCCGTTTTACCTTCGTCTGTCTGGTAACAGACTTTTCAATTTACCCAAAGCTGCACATTCGCACTATGCTGCAACCATAGCAAATGCAACGAACTTTTGACCTCCTACGTGATACTCGCCCTTTAATTTTAATTCATGCTTTCTTTTACAGCAAAATTTTTCCCTTCTATCGTTGCTATAGAAACTGGAGAGCATTAAATTCAAAATGTTGTTTAAAATCTGTAGCAAGTGCTAATATATTGGTCATTATAATGATTGAAATGAGATTGAAAGGCAGACGCATAAGAAGATCGGGAGGTCACCAACCGACACACATACATAGCCAGCCAGCCAGCCAACTACACACTTTATTTACTCTCTGATTTTATTATGTAAGATTTTAATATATTAAAAAAGGACAAGATTTTAAGGATTAAAAAAGGATGTTTAATGTAAAAGTATTTATTTTAAATACATTACTTTGCATTATTCATTTTAAGATTGTTCCATATTTCGTTTACAGTGCACACTTCGCATCGAATAAAAACGAATTAGATACGTAATGATTAACAATTCGAGAGAGAAGTAGCGTTGATTGAGAATGATGTTCCTGAAAAATAACTTTTAAACGAGTCCATTAGTCTTCAAATAAGTGTTTTTTAATACTATGCAAAAATTCTAACCCATAATTCCTTATTAATTCTAACGACTTAACGAAATATATACATTTTTTAAATGCAACATTAAAATTATAGGAGTTGAAATTCTTAATCTTTTCATCAAGAAAATCTCAAGAACTGTGCGTTACGTTTTGAGTTTCTTTTGTGTGCTTGTATTTTAGGAAGCCTACTCGAGGAATATCTACCTATGGGAGAGAGGTGCCTTCGGCAAAGTACTTTTGAAAGGGTTTTAGCTGGTATTCAGGTCACATCCCGAGAAAACCGCTAAAAACTCCAACCGTTTGATCAACACCCGCGTAGAGTAATTCGAACCAGGGGCATTTATACTTCAGCTGTCAACGATTTTCAGTGTCTTATCCACTTGGTCATGATGGAGCAGTTTTTCTTTGTAATAAACCATATTAGGTAATTTTGCTTATACAAACTGAGAAAATATAAGTACTTTCAAAATATGACAGTTAATAATACATGACAAAATTATAATGTCCCATTGTATGACAGGTTAATATGAGGAGCAAATATATGTCCGCAAACACGGTACGTTAATCAAAGGAATGGGACAGTGAGACAGGCAAGTAAATGACGGTTCAGCATATTTCCTTGATTGCGTTATAATTCATCTACAAGGGCACGCTTGTATTCTCTAAACATAACTAACTGCATAATAAGAAACAACAGCCTTCCATTGTTAAAGTGGGCAAGAATCGAAATTGTATTAGTTATAAGATCTTACAAATTAGCAGCAACTTGTAATTATACAAATAATTATATAAATCGTGAAATTCATTGTTTGAAAAATATATGCTCTTAAACAATTAAATTATCCTTTAAACACATGAAACTAGAAATTCTGAATTTAGAAAATAAAGCGTGTTTTTTTTCGGTTTTTTGTTTGTCCTGTAATATTAGAAAATGAAACTTAAAGTATTAGATTGGTAATATTTCATGTTCAACTGACTGCAAAATTTGTTGGTTGATAGTTAAAAGTAAAATTAGGATAAAAAATTCAAGAATTTTAAAAACTCATATAAATAGCTTTTAAATATGTCAGAAAGAAAAAACTGAAATAAATCTGGAAAGATCATTCCAATAAAATTTTGTGAAACCAAAACTAATTTTTCTTTCACATGTTTGTTTTTTATATTGCATTACAACATACTTTTCATAATATTTTTATTGAGAAAAATATCTCAGTTTGATTTCAGAAATCCAAGATTAGGCAGCAAGAATTTACATCCCTGTGCTGTCCATACATTTCTTATTTCGAGACTTTAGATGTCTTGAAATTTTATCGATTTAAGTAGTAGTTTTTTTTTTAGTGGGAAGTCTTTAAAGATCACCTTCTTAGGTGATGAGTAAAATCATCAATGAAGAAGCAGTATTAAGAAAAATCAATTCAGCATTTCACACTCTTTGGCAATGTAATTTACAAATGGTTGTGCAGGTTCTTGAATATTAGTGAAGAAGATGTGTGAAATAACAGAAATATAGAGTAATTTTGAATTTTAGAATGTCAATCCTATCATTTGAAAATAGAAAAATAGTTGTATTTTCTGAAACCTTTTTGCTTAGAAACCATTCTTTTATTTGTAGAGAGATCTTACACTTTTCTGACTTTAATATGCGCATTGAATCATTATATTTAAGAGTTCATTCTCTGCATTCGAAAAGTAAAACTAAGTCATGTAAAACCCTGTCTGAGAACAAATGGCCGATACTGTTGCTCCGTAATTTTAAATTGAATGAAATTTAATTCATGGGCTAGAATATTATTTGTATTGTTAAATCGATCGCCCATCTTACAATATGTTCTCCCGGCTGTTGAACTTAAATTGAATGCGACAGATATTTAGTAAAATTTGTACGTAGCTGTACTTGCAACGTTTAATGTATAAAAAGTCTGCAGTAGATGAAAAAGCATCAGGATTTTCTTTATAGGTTCTTGATTGGCTAGCTTTCTTTTATCGCGATGATTATCCTTTCTTCGTTCATGTGATAAGAAATCAAATACCTAGAAAATAGCTTAATGTCATGTTAAGGACTTATTATTTAGATTACATTACATTGACTTTTAAGACTGAATTATGAATTTAAACGCAGCATTACCTGCAAAAACAGTATATGTCAATATTTTGTACAATAATTCTGACAGAAATTCTGAAGATTCTGAAAGAGATATTTTTTGAGCAGAAGCTTGACTAATTGGCTAATTTACATCCCTAGTTCTGTAATATTTTTCTAGTCCCGCATTAGACTGGTTGTTAAGATCAGTTCTTATAAGAACACGGAAAGTAAGCAGCACCAGCTGAGCCAGTCCTTGAGGGTGAAATTCTCTCTCGTCTGGGCTGCTGTGAGACCGTGTACGCTAAAAGGAACTGGAGCACGCAAATCTGCCGTGGCTATAATGTCCTTCATATTAAAATGATACCTCTGGGGTGCCAATACAGGCGCTAGGTCTTTAATATGGAATTGGTAAAAAATTCGGAGACACCGAGCTAAAGCGGCCTTTCTGTCACTTAAGCTCATTAAAATGCAAGTCACTCCCCTTCGCCACCTTATACGGAGGAGTCGGTCCCCCTCTGCTGTTGCTAGTAGACATTAGCAACAAAAACAACAGTTTACTGTAATTAATGTTTGTTGAAGAATTGATAAAATAATCAATTTTATACAACGGAAGATTATCTTGAATAACAATGCTGCCCTTTAATCTCTCTACTATCCACAATTTCATTACGAAAAACTTTTGAATTATTTATTTTTCTTAAACTCACAATTAAAAGTTCCTCTTAAAGTATAAGATGAATTTAGAGATTAATACGTTTTCCAATTTTCTTCTAAAACATGACTTCGCTGTGTCAATAACAGTACCAAGATGGCGAGTAACACAGAACAACAAAAATACACACATATTCCTCAAAACATGAAATAATATGAGAAGTTGCTATTAAATATGATCTAACAACCCTTAAATAATAATAAAAAAAGCTTTAGCAACTTTGATGTTCTCGAATATCTATCTATATAAATAAAATTAGACTTTTGTCTGTACATTTCTTTGAATTCAAAAATTTTGCGATTTCTATCCGTTTCAAGCACCCGGGAATCCGATGCGACCCTCAAAAAAAAGTTTGTCTGTCTGTCATTCTGTCATTCTGTCATTCTGTCCGTGACGCTTTTTTTGTTTAAGCATCACGTAAAAACGACTGAAGCGAATGATATGAAATTTGGTGTCATGATAGGTGGTCACTCAACTTAAAACATAGGCATCGAATTTTTAAAAAATCTTGATTAGATTTTCAGATTTTGCGAAAATCGTTTCAAACTGCGTAAATTTGTGTTCAAGCATCACGCAAAAACGACTGAAGCGAATGATATGAAATTGGGTGTCATGATAGGTGGTCACTCAACTTAAAACATAGGCGTCCTATTTAAAAAAAATCCTGATTGGATTTTGAGATTTTGCGAAAATCGTTTCAAACTGCGTAAATTTGTGTTCAAGCATCACGCAAAAACGACTGAAGCGAATGATATGAAATTGGGTGTCATGATAGGTGGTCATTCAACTTAAAACATAGGCGTCCTATTTTTAAAAAATCCTGATTGGATTTTGAGATTTTGCGAAAATCGTTTCAAACTGCGTAAATTTGTGTTCAAGCATCACGTAAAAACGACTGAAGTGAATGATATGAAATTGAGTGACATGATAGGTGGTCACTCAACTTAAAACATAGGCGTCGAATTAAAAAAAATCTTGATTAGATTTTGAAATTTTGCGAAAATCATTTCAAACTGCGTAAATTTGTGTTCGCACATCACGTAATAACTGCAAAGGTGAAAAAATGATATTTGGTGAAAGGATAGGTGGTCACTCACCTTAAACTATAAGCATCTAATTAAAAAAAAACCATCAGATTTCAAGATTTTGTGAAAATCGTTTAAAACTGAATGAATCTTTGTTCCCGTATTACGTAATAACGACTAAAGCGAATGATATGAAATTTGGTCACACGATAGATGGTTGCTCAACATAAACTATAGGAGTCCAATTTTTTAAACATTTTTAAATTAGATTTTGTGAAAATTCTCTCAAAATACGTTTATATTTCTTCAAACATCACGTAATAACGACTAATACGAATGATACGAAATTGAGTGATATGATAGGTAGTTACTAATCTTAATTTATAGGCATTGAATTTTAAAAATATTTTGCTTACATTTTGAGATTTTTCGAAAATCGTTTTAAAATGCTGAAAATTTGTTCCAGCATCACGAAATAAAGACTGCAGGGAATGAAACGAATTTGGGTGACATGATAGGTTGTCACTCAACTTAAATTCTAGGCTTCAAATTTTTCAAAAATGTTGATTAAATTTTAAGATTTTGCGAAAATTATTTCAATATGCGTCAATATTCGTTCGCGCATCACATAATTACGACTAAAGCGAATGAAATGATATTACTTAGTTACTCTCTAACCAGCAATATTTTAACAATACATAAAAATTATAACTTCGCTTTCTTTACTTTGGCAACATACTACATCCATTCTGTGTACTCCTACAATGCTGACGAAAATTCTTGCTTTTTGGAAATTTTCATTCAGTAACCCGTCGAGGACGGGTACTTCAGCTAGTAAGAGAATAAGAGTAAGAACTTTTAACAAAAACTTTTTTAAGGGTTAAATTTTTCTGTGATGTCTGTAGACGCCATTCTTTTAGAAAGTAAGCAAACACAGAAATTGCAGCGATACATCTTCGTCATTTTTAAAGATAAAATATTCTCGCTATGGCAAAGGCTGAAGAATTTGAGACGGTATTAAGTTGAAGTATTAAATAAATATGTTTATAAAAATTACAGACTTAAATCTACTGAGTAAAATAATAATCAAAGAGTATATTTTTACTCAATTTTTGACTTCAAACAGCGATTCTACCGATTGAGTAAAATTTGCTCCATTAATCGAAAAAAATCAATGGAGCAAAAAATTCTCAATTGTTGAGCATTATACAACAGCTCCATTTAGCCTAAATAATAATCAAAAAAGAGGAGTGTTTTTACAAAATCTGTCCGGTTTTGATTAATATAACCGTACTCAATTATGATTATTATTTAAGCTATAGAATGAGCGTTTTTACAAAATCGTTCCTTTTTACATTAATATATCTGTACTCAATTAAGATTATTATTTTAAGCTGTAAAAAAGGTGTTTTATGAAAATTTGCTGTTTTTATTAATATATCACACTGCAATTTGTTATTTAAGGCTGTTAAATCAGTGTTTTCTAGTACTTTCTTTTTCTGATATTAATTGTTCACGGTGCAATTTTCAGTTGAGTAATAATTAATATGTATAATGATAAATAGTGCACAGTTAAAAATACTTTTGAAGTATTCGTTTTCTTCATTTTTTATTATCACAGCTGTAATCAATGATTATAAGCCCGAAAAAAGAAATTTTAAATCAAGGAAATACATTACATTTATCTTAATACACTATACAAAAAGTATTTTTTTTAATAAATAGAATATTATTTCACTATAGTCTCTAGTTATAAGACGAATTCACAGTACAGTCAGAATACAGAAATGGAATCATGGTTAAACCAGTTGAGAGATTTAATTAAAGCAGCAACAAAATTTATTTACATGAAAAAGGTAAAATAGTACTTACTCACTTTGAGTGGAGATATCAGAACTTCATTTGTTTTACAACGAGATTTTTATAATCCAATCGTAAAAAACTATGTCCATTAAAGCAAAGTCTTTACCGAAAGCATCCCCTCTATATCTAGGTTGAATTTATTTCATAACTCTGAATATGAAAAATATGCATTTGGTATTCGGTTTTAAAATAAAAATATCACAAACTAATACGCCGAGAAGTAAGCACTCATAGAAAAAGAACTTAGCATTAAGTAAAGGGCATCCAGTATCCTCTTCAGAGATTCTTTTAATTCATATTTTGATAACGACATGCTTGTCCTTCGATGCCCGCGAAGTGACTATGGTGTGGGGCATCGTTTGGCATCGTTGTCCGTTGAAGAGTGTTGCTCACGTGTTAGTAATACGATATGGTAGGAATTTCTTTTCGTGGGGGAGAAAAGTGCGAATTCTCAAATAGACAAGATTTAAGTGAAAATAGAGGCAAGCTGAATCTAGCGAATTGGGAGTGTTGAGACGAATTGAGGAGTTTACAAATTATCGTCTTTAAGAGTATTTTTCGGAAATTTTTAGCGTTAAAGGATTTTACTCAGCCGATAAGAAATTTAATCAATAAAGGAGTGTTAGTTTTAGTCAATAGATTTAAGCGTGTACACGAAAAATCTATCCATTGATGTGAATGATAATACTGTCATTAATTTATCTTCTATAAGACAAGCCGAAAATGTCGGGTTTTGAAAATACATTGAAAAAAGTCTTGACTAAGTTACAGCAATAATAAATTCCTTCGAAATAATCATAATAATTCCTTCAAAAATATCTTAACACTAGTAAATTTTTACAACTCTATACTTATTACTGTCTCAAATCTTTAATGAACGTTCCTAATAAATATAAAATGGGTTTCTGATACACAAAAATATAAACATACAATATTTATTTTCGTGAAAACGTACAGGAATTTTATGTTTCGCAATGAACAGAGAAACGACAGAATTGATATTATAATTTATTAGGTAAAGGATATTTTAAAGTTTTTTGAATACTTTAACGTTAGTTTGATCCACTTTGAGGTGCATTATAATATTATCTCATATTCCTTTTTTCATGAAACTTTTTCTCCTGGCAACAGATATTTTAATATGATATCATTTTAATAACCTGAAAATAAATTATATAAATTTTTCAAGTTAAGTTCCGAGACACCTATCTGTGTGAGCAAAACTAATAAAAATCTGTTTTAATAAACTCAAAAAATGTCTTCACAGCTGAGATGTTTTTGTGCGAGAAACTTTCATAACTTAATTCTAAAGATAAATATTTTTCAAGCATTTTATAGCCAAGTCCTTTTAAAACTGCATAAATAACCCAAACACCAGCGTTTATTTTTCTTTTGCGTCACGTTCAAAACATTTCGTGCCCCATCGATATTCCGAAAGTTGAAAACTACAGTTTTAAGCTCCGATTTCCCTAAATTAACACCTGTGCAATTCTTTGATTTCTCGTTACTGGAATATTCCTGCGAACGTTTATTCTCAAGTGACGTCCCAATTTGCATTACAGCAGGTGGTGCATGCCGCGCCAGGATGCCCTTTCCACACATTTTTTGCATTGATCTGACACTTTTAAAGCTGAGTCCTTCCCTATCAATAGAGTAATTTACAATTCAAATAAAGAGCGGGGAGTTTTGGTGGCAAAATTTGAAAAGTCCTACAGACATGTTTGATGAAAAAAAAATCAGTATACGCATAAATTTTACTGCGTGTTTTATTTTGGTTACGCATTTATTTCATGCATAAATAAACCTTGATATTTTATTGGAGAATTTTTTTAAAGAGTTTTAAAAGTTTGAGCTGGAAAAATAGAAATATATTCATGTTTTACTGCTAGATTGTTTTCATTATTCCTATAATTTTAACTTCGATATATTGGCAGTGGTGATATTTATATTTAAATGCAATGATATTTTATTTTCGTATGAAAAGTACTTTTCATGACTCTTTATCAAAATAATGTATTCTTATGTATACATGCTTTGAAAAACCTTTGAATGAAATACTTCATTATCATAATATGAAGAGTGGAAACATGTAAGTAAGCAGCATCCTTTTAAATGTAAGAAATGTACATTTCTGTTTCTTATACACCCAAAAATTTAAAGATAAGCTTGACTGAATTATAACAGGAAAATTTTGAATTTTGAATTAATGACTTTCGAAAATTTTAACAGACCCTTCTCTCACAGAAAGTAGCCAAATATACCCAAACTGATGCTTGAGCTGGTTTTTACATACTCTCTGTAAAATTCTTTCCCCCGATTGAGGTACAGACAAAAGAAAAATATTGATTTAATTTAGTTAGTGTTGCCATTTATTGCCAGCATATCAAGTAGGTTTCAATATTTAGACATTTATATACAAAAACAGATCTCAAGGTTTGAAATTTTAACAGAAATCCTTTTCATTTGATATTCGGATGATTATCTTTATAAAAAAGGCTTTCAACGAATATACAATCAGGTACTAGCATAAAGAAAAAAAAATATTCAAAATTTAAACCCAAGCTTCTATATATATTATATAGATTTTATTAATTTATTAAAAAATATATAATATGCATCAAGGGCGGATTAAAGGGGGAGGCGGAGGGGGCGACCTCCCTTTAATCCGCCCTTGATGTATATTATATATTTGCCCGAGACAAAAGAAATTAATGTAAAAGATCCTATTTTACTTCCATAAAATGGAAATATATGTCAATCTTCTAACTAAACGCCCCCACCAACAAACTAACCGCTTCCTCCGAGAAACTTGCATTAATCCGCCACTGATATACATAAATAATTTGGGGGACAAACCATAGATTCTACTATTTTGCATATTTCAGCTGCTTCGTCTGAGAAGGAAATTGTAAGATACTGTATCCTATCCCTCTCTCTCAATTTCAACGATAAGGCAAATTGATATTATGCCAGGTCTGAAAGAATCTCAAGAAACAACTATTGATACAAAACAGTAGCATTCAGCATGTGCTATTTATAATTCACACATTTAAGCAAAGAACAGAAACAAATTACAGTTTCTGAAATTTTCAAATATGAGTTTGTTACAGCTGTGCAAAAAGTCACATTTATAGATGAAAAATAGAAAAAAAAAATAAATAAACTCTAACATAGATCTAAAAAGCTTTTTTATGTGGAAATTCAAACTCAATATATGGTTCAGGTTTAGATTATATTTAGAAATACTGTAGATGTTTTAGCCAAAAATATTAATAGTAATTTTATGTAACCCTTCGCACTATTTATACGGTGTTTTCGGCTTTACATTAGCTTCAATTTACTGTTTTTAAAGAGTTATTGGGGATAATGATGCAGCTTATCTTTTTGTACCATAGTATGCTACTGCTGTAAGAGCCCTAGAAAAATTTAGATGTCTTTAAAAATGACTTAATTGAAACTAAAAATAACACAGTTTAATGAGTTAGAAAGGACTGTATTACAAACGCGGTCTAAACAAAAACTACAGAATTGATGACATTTTGATAAAGAAATGTCATTTCAATTAAAGTTTCTCCTGTGTAAAATGAAATTATACTTTCATTCTACTTTTAAACTAAAAGTTAAAATTAATTGTATAGTTAAATATTATAAAATGTAATATTACTCTTTTTAACTGAAAAAATATTATTAAGCTTTTTTTTTCAAATGCTGTGTATCTCACAATTTAAATGAACTAAACTTTCACTTTACCCTTTTCACCCTTTCAATTATACGCGATTTTAAATTGGTCTCTTAAAATGCGTATAAGTGAGAAATCACTGTAATAATGCGTGAGTAATAATAAATTTTTAGACAAAATATTGGATTATGTCACTAAAAGTATCGTATAAGTTATTTTTCCAGAATATCTATTTTTTTACTATGCATGTCTTTGAAAACAAGTGAAAAATTTAAAAGCGATTCCCTCAGACTAAAAGTGAATTAGGATGAAACTGCTGATTCTTGTAATTTTGGAAATTTTAACATACCATTCTGAAAGTAATTGAAGAGAGTTTTTCTACCTTTAAGTGCTGAAGAGAAAAAGAGAAGAAAGAACTGCTGCGTAATGGAAAGAGACACAAATTTTTCTTCTTACATGGTCGGTGGTTAAAAAACAAGGAAAGGAATTTTATTATGAAATATTTTATTTTCTCGTTTCCTTGTCTCTTTATATTAAGGATTGAGATAATTTTTAAATTGATGCTTTATTTTTAAAAAGAAGAGATTCTGTTTTAATATTAATTACTATTTTTATTGAATTTAGTGGTTGCTTCTATTTAAAAAAAAACTTGATGTGTCATGAAATTTAAACCGATCTTCAATAGGGAAGTTATTTTTCGAATTTTATGTAATTACTAGCTGAAGTACCCGTCCTTGACGGGTTGGTGAATGCAAAGTTCCAAAAAGCAAGAACTTTCGTCAGCATTGTAGGAGTACACAGAATGGATGTAGTATGTTGCCAAAGTAAAGAAAGCGAAGTTATAATTTTTAAGTATTGTTAAACTATTACACGTTAGAGAGTAACTAAGTAATATCATTTTATTCGCTTTAGTCGTAATTATGTGATGCGCGAACGAATATTGACGCATATTGAAATAATTTTCACAAAATCTCAAAATCTAATCAACATTTTTGAAAAATTTGAAGCTTAGAATTTAAGTTGAGTGACAACCTATCCTGTCACCCAATTTCGTTTCATTCCCTGCAGTCTTTATTTCGTGATGCTGGAACAAAATTTCAGCATTTTAAAACGATTTTCGCAAAATCTCAAAATGTAATCAAAATATATTAAAATTTCAACGCCTATAAATTAAGATTAGCAACTACCTATCATATCACTAAATTTCGCATAATTTTTATTAGTCGTTATTACGTGATGTTTGAAGAAATATAAACGTATTTTGAGAGAATTTTCACAAAATCTCAAAATCTAATAAAAATGCTTAAAAAATTGGACACCTGTAGTTTATGTTGAGCAACCATCTATCATGTGACCAAATTTCATATCATTCGCTTTAGTCGTTATTACGCAATGCGGGAACAAAGATTCACTCAGTTTTAAACGATTTTCGCAAAATCTCGAAATCTGATCGATTTTTTTTAATTAGATACTAATAGTTTAAGGTTAGTGACCACCTATAATTTCACCAAATATCATTTTTTCACCTTTGCAGTTATTACGTGATGTGCGAACACAAATTTACGCAATTTGAAATGATTTTCGCAAAATCTCAAAATCTAGTAAAGATTTTTTTTTAAAATCTACACCTATGTTTTAAGTTGAGTGAGCACCTATCATGACACCCAATGTCATATCATTCGCTTCAGTCGTTTTTACGTGATGCTCGAACACAAATTTACGCAATTTGAAAGGATTTTCGCAAAATCTCAAAATCCAATCAAGATTTTTTAAAAATTCGACGCCTATGTTTTAAGTTGAGTGACCACCTATTATGACACCCAATTTCATATCATTCGCTTCAGTCGTTTTTACGTGATGCTTGAACACAAATTTACGCAGTTTGAAAGGATTTTCGCAAAATCTCAAAATCCAATCAAGATTTTTTTTTAAATTCGACGCCTATGTTTTAAGTTGAGTGACCACCTATCATGACACCCAATTTCATATCATTCGCTTCAGTCGTCACGGACAGAATGACAGAACGGCAGAATGACAGAATGACAGAATGACAGACAGACAAACTTTTTTTTTGAGGGTCGCATTGGATTCGCGGGTGCTTGAAACGGATAGAAATCGCAAAATTTTTGAATTCCAAGAAATGTACAGACAAAAGTCTAATTTTATTTATATAGATAACATAAATCAGTATTTTCAAACACACACAAATGAAAAATTTTATAGTTCACTAAATATATAACCAACGAATTAACCTTCGTCCAAAACAACTTATCAGCTTTTTTTTTGTGCCTTCCCTCTGATAATGCTGAGATATGTACTTTATGTTTCATATGAGTGGTATTTTACGTATGATGCTTTACTTGAGTTTATTTACTTTCAGATGTAGTTACATGTTTTATAAACAGCTACAGTTTTGTGTGCCAGTAAACACACAACGATTGTTCTTTCAGATGTGATTTTATTAAATTAAATATCTACCTACCTACCTATTTATTAGTATATTTTTTTTTATCTCTCTTAATCTTCATAATATGAATCACGAGAAGAGATTTGGATGTTTAATTAATAGTCCGGGAGCCAGCTGGCATTTTTGATGACCAATAACAAAAAATCTGAAATCTTGTTCTATAGTTCATTTTGTTATACATATAACAGAAGTGAACGCCAGCTGGCGCATTAGCGGTGGGTGCAACCGCCCCGGCCGCCCAAACATGTAAAATAATTTTAAAATAATAATTATAATAAAAAATTTGAAACTTTCTAACTTTATGACGTTGTATACAAATGAAAAAAAAATAGTCAGCTGGTTTTATAGGGGTGGATTATACGTCATCATGTAAAGAACATCCATTAAGTAAAATACACTGCTGGCCATCGTAAATGCAACACCCTGAAGGAAGCATGCAAATAATATGAAATTTACAACATGCATTAGCTGAGGTGAGATATGCAAATGATTAGAATTTCAGCGCAGACGCACATCAAGCGCGCCTGTGGCGCCACCTCAAAGCGCTATTTAAGGCTTGGAGATTTCGACGGTTTCAAGTACAGCAATTGTGTTTTTCTTGCTTTTTTTTCAAAAAAACGATAAATTATGCCTCGTAGGAAACAACGATCATCTTTTGATCAAGTATCCGAGTTTGACAGAGGAAGGATAGTGGCATACCGAGATTGTGGGTTATCTTTCAGGGAAATCGGTCGTCGTATTGGACGAAACCAAACAACTGTGATGCGAATATGTGATCGTTGGGTGCAGGAGGGTACGACGGACAGACGTGATCGACCGCATCGACCTCAGTGCACCACGTCACGTGATGACAGGCAGATTGTACGCATGGCAGTGACGGACCGCTCAGTCACATCACGAACCATATCACAGCAGATTCAGTCTGTAACGCATCATCCAGTGTCTGCGCGTACCATTCGACGTCGTTTACAGCAGAATGGTCTGTCCGCAAGACGTCCGTTGCTTTGTCTACCTCTGACGCGGAACCACAGACGTCTCCGCCGCCAATGGTGCGATGAAAGAAGGATGTGGACGACAGAATGGAATGAAATTCTCTTTACTGACGAGTCACGCTTCTGTATGCAACACCACGACGGTCGGATTCGAGTCTGGAGACACCGTGGAGAGAGGATGCTGAACAGCTGCATTATGCACCGTCACACTGGTCCTGCACCGGGTATTATGGTATGGGGCGGTATCGGATATCTCTCTCGCACTCCTCTAGTACGCATTGCCGGTACTTTAACCAGCCAGCGCTACATCTCCGAGGTGTTGGAGCCAGTTGTCCTTTCTTACCTTCAGGGCTTGCCAACAGCCATATTTCAGCAGGATAATGCACGGCCACACGTGGCACGCATTGTCCAAGGGTTCTTCGTCAATCACCAGATTGAATTGCTTCCCTGGCCGGCGCGCTCTCCGGATCTTTCGCCGATAGAAAACATGTGGTCCATGGTTGCTCAACGACTGACCCAGAGTTCATCCCCAGCTGTCACACCAGATCAACTTTGGCAACGTGTGGAAGCTGCTTGGTCTGCTGTACCCCAAGAACACATTCAAAGTCTCTTTGAATCAATGCCGAGGCGTGTGGCAGCTGTGATCTCCAACAACGGCGGCTACTCTGGGTACTGATTTTGGCAGGAACCACGCTTCATAGAATGCTGTAAATTTAATCATTTGTTACTTGGTCAACATGTTATCTACACAATAAATTTTGTTGTGATACCTCTTGTTTTTCTTGGTGTTGCAATTTGGGTGGCCAGCAGTGTAATAATAAAAAAGCTGAAATTTGGTGAAGTGATGCTTAAATTTACCAGTTTTAGGTAGAAAAATAGTCATCTGAGTTTTCGGTGCTGGAAAAGTGGTCAGCTGGCGATTGCAAGTTACAGTGCATTGCTACACGCACAGGCCCCTAGTGTATTTGATTGCATCAGCTGATCATATTTACACCGCGGAAAATTTAGCGGACAACTTCCTTTAGGTAACTTTTATAAAGAACTACTTTACAAAGCTTCAGCTCTCTTGGTTTCTGATACCTATCAAATTTTAATGTTACATGGTGCGTCTCACGGCCTTCGTGAATCGACTGAAAATATCTAATTTTTTTTAAACTATCAATTATACATTTAAAATACATAAACAATGTGAAAAATATAGGGGAAGGTGGCCCAAAATAATCCTAGCGGGCAAAACGATTCACATATGTTTTCTTAGATACAGCTCGTGCTACCTATCGTATAGCACATAGACTTGTTGTGTCGAGTCAAGAAGAGGCAATGGCGATATTTAATTATATCCTACTTATGTTTTTAGATGTGAATTGCACTTATTTAGTTTATGTTTCTTGGCGAGTTCCAGTATTATGAACTCAAATGGGCAGCCATACTGGCGGGTAAAATGATCCGTCGACTGAAGTACTCCTGTACCGGGCCCTAGTCATCATGGCAGCCCTTCAAACGTTCTCAAAATGCATGACTCCCCATTAAATTATTTAATTCATTTCTGCGTTTATTGTAGGCCACAATTTTTTAATTATAATTTTGAAATATTCCATTTATTGTTTGTGACACTTTTCTATTTTACAATTTTCATAAAATAAATTATGCATACTATATGGTTGTAAAACTTATTTAATTTCATTATGTATAATCCTAATTACTTTTAAATCTTTTATTCTGCCGATAAAAAACAATTACGAATTATTTTCAAACGGAGGATCATTTCGCCCGTGTGTGAGGATAAATTTGAACATAAAATATTATTAAAATACGTTTATGATGCAAAATACAGTGTAAAATATTGTGAAGTTTTATTTAAAATTTATGTTATTTTGTGCAAGTTTTTCCCTTAAGAGAATCATTTTGGGCCCCAATCCCTATTTGTAAACATAAGAAAATTTCGCTAAAATTCGCATTTATTTCGTAAAAATCTCAGATTTTTTGAGATGATGACCCCAAAATGGCAGCTGTCTCCCGGACTATAATGCATGTGCTTGCGCTTGTCTGAACTGCATTTTGGTGGCTTTGTAGATACAACGTACAGACTTTTCATTCTACCAAAAACTTATTGAACATTTTAATAAAAAACTAAAACCATCAACATGTCAATTATTTTCCACAATAAATTTAACGAATTTGGAGAAGGATTCAAAATAGCCTGTTATGTGCAGAGGTATTCTTGAGTGTAGCGTATATTATTAAATTTCAAACACGAAACAAACAAGCTCATTTGCTACTAACTTTTTTTACTCAAGATGCTCACAAGCGAGTGTACCTTGCAGAAATTAAACATTATCATTCCTGTGAAAGAATTGTTTAACAACAGAAACAGTGTGTGACCTTAAATAAGGATAGTAGATTACTTATATATCTCGTAGAAGAAGAGTTCTTCTTTGGGGTATATGCACGTCAATGTAACCTCCATAGCGAATGAGTGCACAACACTCAGTGGCTCAATGAAAAATAAATATTTATTAAGTTTGTGTGTACTCTGTTATATCTGTGTGAAGAACGATACAACAATCCCAATGTGGCACCAAATTTTTATTTATACTTTAAAAGATTTAATATCAGTTATTGAAGGACGGCATCATCAGAAAAGCAGTTCGTGTCATACTTTCAAACGCACTTTACTTCATGTTGATCAAATTGCAGGTTTTTGACTTAATCGCTTTTTACTGACAACATCTTCCTTCCTTATATTAAAAACAACAATAGTTACAGAATGAATACAGATGTTGCATTAAGAAAATAGTTGTACGCCTAGCATGATTAACTAAAGCGTAAATGTACTTTTAAATTGTGAATTTTGAATGTATGGATCCGTGAATCTAGTAAAGAATTTATTATAAACCAAGCAAGCATAAAAATCATAAAAAGCTAATGAGCGCACAAAACTAATAACATGATTTGACAGCTACATGCATATACGTAGGTTTATATGAGATTCCGAGCTATTCAATGAAATATATCCTTTTTATATTTTTATCCGTAAAATAATTTAGAATTAGTAAGCTTAGAAGGTAGACTCATTCCCTCCCCCCCCCCCCGTCCTGAGGATCTAAAGTGCGAAGGAATTTCGGTTAGAATTTTTAATACATAAAGTACCACTCTACCACTCTCTATGATTATGGAATAGGGTCCCGATCCCTTGGTAATTAATTCGGCCTTCTCTTCAAATAGACTGCACCACAATCCCTTAATAAAATGGGAAACAATCCGGCCATACTGAAATAATATATATTAGGTCTTAGTCAAATAAAACCCTTAATTCACATTTTCATAATCATAAGTCAAGTGTTGGATGAACAATTTGAACCATTATTTACCATTATATATATATTATATGTACCATAAGCAGGCTTTTTTTTTTCTGGAACGATTTCTTGCCTCTTACGGCATAAAGGACAATTATGTGACAAGTGCCTTCAAAAACCGATAAAAAAATCCTTAAGCTTTATACCAGGCTCCATACTGTCACTTATCACAGTAACTAGCGATGATATTAAATCTTATTATACTGGTTTTTAATAATAATTTTCTTCAAATACAGACATTCGTTCATGCTGCTTTAAAAACTGCATTATTATTTTAAATTACCTGGAAAACACACTATTTTAAGCATGCTTGCAAGGAAAAAATTCTGTTTTCCATTTAAAATGTAATGAATAGATTGTACAACTCAAAAAAATCTATTCCCATATGGAGAAAGCGATTTATCTAGGGAATATAAAATACATTACAAAGACGTTCAAGTTAAACTGATTGAAGAAATTACTTTAGAAAAGGGCAAATTTACCCAAGAAATGAGTTTTGAAGCAAATATTGCAACGTGTTGGGCTGTATGTCTTAGGATTTATAGAGTCGTTACATTTATGCTTTAGCTCTTTGAATCCAATGTTTTGTTTATAAGTAGTTGCAGGGTTAACGTTTTTAAATTGCATAGTGAATTTCTAACTAAAATACCAATATTAAAATATTAATTGCATGGATTTTAAAGTAATTTCCGTCCTCTTGCTTAAAAGCATTATTTGAACGTAGGCCGTATCATAATTTTGAATAACCGTAAGAAAATCACCAGGCCTACGTTTATGGTTTAATATTATAAATTACAGTTTGAAATTTTTGAGGAGTCATTAATATACGTTGCATATATATACATTTTTTTCTTTTTCTTCCAAAGTCTGGAAGTTGACTAGTCATTCGACAATTTCATGGAAGTATTATTCATTTTGTAATGGGGTCAATCAGTAGGTGGAAAGCATTATCCTCTATGAAGTGACAGATAAGTAAACACACAAGCGTAAGCCGAGAATCGGAGTTAGACTCTAGATTTGTCAGAACGATTCGTTTTACACCCCCTGGGAGGCATAATCAAAAATGTAACAAAACATATTTATTGAAAATTAAATGAGTAAATCACCCTTGTCTTTACAAGTCTATATATGATAACGGGAAGAGTGTCAGAATGTTCGGTTACTCGGTAAATCTTAATTAATCGATTGCAATTTCAAAAGTAATGGCAGAGTGAGCATTTTATTTTCTAGAATTTTCGACTATACGGATTTTAATGAAAAAATTTAATTTAGTCCTTTAAAAATATAATAATCGAAATACTTGTTATAAACCTAAAAATTCAAATATACTTAACTAGAATGCATGAAAAACATTCTTGAGAAATTACGCAATAAGATTTTTTTTTCTTCAATCTCTCAGGGAAGTTTAGTTTTTATTGTTTATTACAATATAAATATATTCTTTCTAAGTCACTATCCTTCTTTGAAATCAATTCTCCAATATTCTGTATGTATATATATATATATATATGTGTGTGTGTGTGTGTGACGTCAGATATTTCAGTAAAGTTCCACAGTTAAGGCAGGTAAAACGGTTTATTAAACATCATCTTTAAGTTACAATATAGGGTGAGAAGAGGAGAGGGGAGACGGGTACAAAAATCAGCGTGGACTAATTAAGCAGTTCCAGTGGCAGAAGTCCCCCGATTTTCGATGTGTGGGAGTATTTACGCTTACCACACCACGTGGTTTGCGAAGGCATAACTCCGCCTCTCTCTTATCTCTGATCGAACCACACACATTTACCAACATGACCCGCATCCGGGGCTACAAGGGCGTGGGGACACGTGTACACTCTAAAGTACTCAGAACCGACGGCCTGACGCCTGACAAATAACAAAATAAATAAAATATAGCTCCAGAGCGCGCGTGGCAAGTATGACAGGAAAGCAAAACTTACAGTAAAAGTACCCGCTTGAACAATACCCAAACTAGTAAAACCCAAATTACCTTTTTATACATTACATATATATATGTAATGTATAAAAAGGTAATTTGAGTTTTACTAGTTTGGGTATTGTTCAAGCGGTACTTTCAATGTAAGTTTTGCTTTTCTGTCTTTCTTGCCACGCGCGCTCTGGAGCTATGTTTTATTTATTTTGTTATTTGTCAGACATCAGGCCGTCGATTCTGAGTTCTTTTGATGTACACGTGTCCCCACGCCCTTGTAGCCCAGGATGCGGGTCATGTTGATAAATGTGTGTGGTTCGATTAGAGATAAGAGAGGCGGAGTTATGTCTTCGCAAACCACGTGGTGTGGTGAGCGTAAATACACTCGCACATCGAAAATCGAGAGATTTCTGCCACTGGAACTGCTTAATTAGTTCACGCTGATTTTTGTACCCGTCTCCCCTCTCCTCTTCTCACTCTATACTGTAACTTAAAGATGATGTTTAATAAACCGTTTTACCTGCCTTAACCCTGGAACTTTACTGAAATATCTGACGTCTCAAATATATATATATATATATATCAATGTTAGTATAATCCGCTGAACTTTTACAAAATATAAACATATTGAAGAAATAATTTATCGATTTTCTTTAGATTAACACCAGAACAATTCTTATATTTTCACATAACAGGATTGCTGCTACAAGCAGCTGCATCGAGGAAAGTCTAAATTTGCATTACAGCAGCTAGTACTTACAGAATTAAACTGCCTAAACCCGCATTTTTGCGTTGATTTGACACATCTCAAGTTTGTCACATAAAAAAATGCAATTTACAGTGCAAATAAAATATAGGAAATTTTCATACACAAAATTTCCTATAATTTTATTTTATATACAAATACTAAAATACTGATAAATAAAGCTAAATAAGTAGCCTGAAATATTCAATATCTGTTAAATAAATTAACATTTATTTTCTTTTTGGATAAGAAAATAAGTAGTTTTGTGCACATACAATTGTTTTTATGAAAGCAAACATAAATTCATTGTATTTGTTGCATTTAAATAATAATTATACATTTAACTACTTGTATTTTGTCAATATTAAATTAATTTATTTTGTCTATAAACTTATTTTGTATATACATTTTAATGTTTCCTTTTGCAAACAGATTACCATTTTTGAAGTAGCATGGTAACGCTGATCCCTGACTCACTGACTTATTATGTAAAAATTCCGAGCAACCTGCTCCAAGATATAACTTTTACACTATTACTGCAAGAAAATTTAAAAGTTCGAAAAGATTAAAAAGTACAAAAAGCGTAGTAAAATCTAAACCGTTTGTACTATCCGCTAGTTTGTAAAATCCACCCGTTTCCTAATTTCTAAGCAATTTTTTGCTATTTTCAGCTCACTAGCTATTTTTCTGCTATTTTTTTTTTCTATTTTCAGCTTCTTCCATTTTCAGATTATTTCCGAGAGTAAAAAAAAAGTGGATCATTTGCGTGACAAAATTAGGCTCTTCAAGTGACATTGACGTCATATGTGTCGTCGTCGGTCACCGGGCTTTGAAGGGAAAGTTGAGATTTCACTTCGTTTTAAACAGTTTCTCCACATAACATAGTTTAATTTTTTTTCATTAAAATGATCGTCTACTCAAAGCATTAATATAAGAGGGCCTGTCTACACAAAACAATATCGTTCGAGTGCTAAAAGTTTCAGCGTGTTTCCATAAGAGCATGAAATTCGATTTGGGTATATAATAAGACTTGAATATGAAGTTATTTATTTTAAGTTGATTAAATATATTGAGTCTAGACATATTTTCGACAAGTGTTTTTTCTAGCCCCCACTGTAATTGCCTCCACAACATGCTTTGGCGTCTAGTATGAAAGAGAGAACTTTACTCCACACCTGGCGAATTTGATTTTAAATTTTCATACTGGACGCCAAGTAGAAATGAGAAAATTTTACATGTACAAATAATATTCATTTATATCAATTTATTTATTTATTTCCGCATTTAAGATATCAATAGAATTGACCAAAACTTAAAGATGTTTAATAATAACTACAAAATTTTGAATAATCTATGTCCATTCGTTTGAATAAACTATAAGAGTACTTCCTTCCACTGGGGCCCTAAAACTGGAAAGTGCACCCCCTCTCTGCCCATCGCCTTCCTTCTGGGGGGGGGGATCTGGAACCACCGTATGCGGTTGTCAGGGCGCATCAGAAACAACAACAAATATGAGACAATGAGCACAATCTAGTTGGTCCCTAATAAAGAGAAACATTTTTAGATAAACGTAGATGATATAACATAAAATATTAAAGTACTTTAATTAAAAAAAATGTAAAGCAGAAATAAAAGTACTTACATACTCAATTGCTCTTCTTTGGACAAGATGAAGCTTCCTAAGAAATTAATATAAATTAAATAATAATAATAATAATTAAACCGCACAAATCAATAGGCATATAGGAAAAGAAAGCATGCAAACACATTTGCAATGAATTAAAAAATAAGGATGGTGTAGAACTTATTATTCTAATTCTTTTCTAGAAAATAAAAATCAAATTAATATCCGTAAGAAAACATGTATACGAAGACAGTATTAAATTATGCATTCTGATACGTTCCGTATATAGATTTAAAAAAGTTCTCTTTGTTTAAAAAAAGTAAAACTTCCATTTTTAATTAAAAATTACATTTTCTGCAGGCATAAAAAATTCCATGCTAAGATGCAGCGGGATATATTTGTCTTCCAAGAGTCTTCTTCTGTGTAATTTATTCGTGTAACGTTGGTCTAATTTTCTCGTGAGGCTCAGTAGGAGATACAAAAACCCACTAAAAGCGGTGTAATAAAAAGCAATGCTGAAATCGAAAGGGAAGTCTATGGTACTGCAATTTTTACAGCAAATTCAAGTAACAAGATTAACTATTCACTGTATATTTAAACTTGCATAAACAAGAAATGACTATTGGTAGTCTTTTTACAAAAAAAAAAGCTTTGGTATGAATTATTTTTCCTGCTAAAACATCCATTTTGTGTCTTTAAGTTATACTCTGTTTCAATACTTTTAACAAAAATGTAATAAAAAATAACTCCCTACCCCTTCGAGTTATTGTTATTTCGCTATTTCACGGAGAATGTAATAAATATCAAAGAAAAAATTTAAAAGAAAAAATTTTAAGCATTTTTGTCGCTGCTTCTTTGTTAGCTTATCCGCAGCTTCATAATCACATAATATGCTGAAACTAACAAGTTTAAAGTACAACATTTTAGGACGTTGCCATAAAAAAGCATTTATCGGGCCATTACTTTAACTTTAGTTAAAACTGTATTATCTGTTGCATAGGTAAGCCGCTGAGAAAATTATATTTTTAACCAGGATAAATTTCCATTTTTAGACAGTAATTGTAAGTCCATAAACGGTACTAAATAAATTAATAAAAATAGAAAAAAGGGGTTTAAAAATTACTTTGAGAAGTATGCACGCTGTAATTTTAGAAAATTATACATGGCTTGCTTCTTTTTTATGAAAATCAGGTAAAAGAAGAAAACGGCAAACCCTAAAGCAGAAAAAAAGTATGATCCCATTAGTTAGACCTTAATGTGATGTTGCAACAAAATGAGGTAATGAATCAAAAATTATACAGCCAGAAAAAAGATCTCGACAGTTTAGATATTCATAATATAAGTAAAGTCTCGCTACCAACAGAGATTTAGGTATTTAAAGTGCACTTTTATGTTGCACAAGGATCAAATCTGTTATGAAAAGTAAAAATGCTGCATGTTCAAACTCGCATTTCTGAACATGTTTTACGTCTTGTTATGTTAAAAAATTGCATTTTTTGTTGGTTATATAAGGTGAATGAAAATAAATTAACTTTATTTCTCTTTATTTTCGACATATTGTATTGACTGCTCATTTAAATAATAGAAGACTTTCAAACGCTGATGAAAATGTTAGGACTCTAAAAATATTTCAAGACAACACATTTTGTAAAATGCAGTTAGTATTACAAATATGAGTACTTTTTCGAAATATTTTTATGTAAGCATAAAACAATTAAGCAAATGGTAGATACTTTTTTCTGTAAACACAACTTTTATAGGCTTTTTTTAAACATCTATAACTGGCCACTTGACGGCACTGTAGCAAATCATTACTTTAATTAACCACTAGATCGCGCTGCAGTGTATCACTTCTTGACTGTGCAACTGATCGCTATGAAAATAGGTATGCATAGATATTTGAACACGGGGAAGAGTTTGGCGCTATCCATTTTCCTATATAATTTGCCACTAGATGTCGCGTCGTCAGGGCTGTCCGGCCGATCGTCCTGAAATTTCGTATTCATCGATATCTGAATGCGAAGATTATTTCCGCCGTATCCGTTTTGCTAAAACTCTCCACTAGATTGCGCATACCGCATGGCCTTCTGCACCGTACAAACGATTGCCTTGAAATTCGGTACGCATGGTTCCATGGTATGCATATCCATTTTGCTATATCTCTGTATTACAATAAATAGTAATCCCCACAAATCGTAATATCAAAAAGTCCATTCATTCCCGTGCGAAGAACGGGTACTTCAGCTAGTTTAGCATAAAAATAAGCGCTGACAAATTAGATTGATTTATTATTAATAAGATTTGTCCTTTGTATGCTTTGCGTACACAACCATGGAATTATTACACGCCACAATAAATTTGCTGTTAAGATGGGAAATTGTAAGACGCATGCTTTAAAAATTTTGGCGAAAACAGACTATTAAGTAGGGGCACACGAAATTTTAAGTTTTCTGTAAAATATTTAAAATTATAAGGACTTTTAAAGTTAAAATTAAATTATAGTTTGAAATATGTGTTTTTTTAAACTTAAAACGTAAGAGGTATGTTGAGTAATATTTAAATGTTCAAGTAAAATGAATAAGTGATATAAAAATCATTCACGTTTTTTGTCCATTTTTGAATGTTTTGCCATATTTTACTCTTGGACGTACCAATTAGTTGATACGCCGTGCACAAAAATAACTACCTAATTTTTGAAAAAAGTCCTTTTTTTGCGTGTGCGTTCATGAAATATCGTTGTTACCACTTAGATGTTACATATTTTAGAGGCCTACTAACATAAAACTAGTAAGTATTACCCTCATAGTATATTAAGACCTTCAGTGGCCGAAAAGTTACGGTTGCATTCGGGTCATACGAAATCACTTTCTGATCACCTTACAGTACTTATATCCCTCCGAGGAAGAGTCGCCATGTGACCATGTAATGTAGTCACAACGGTGACGACGGTAAGACCTGTGTTTCTTTTGTGACGTACAGGTGTAGCAACATGCTTAGGGGTAAAAAGGCCCTTTCTTTTGAATAAAAAAATTATTCGGATGACAGCATTTCTTTATTACGTAAAAAAAAACTCTTGCATTGAATCAACATGAAGATTTATATTTCACTCACATCGTCTTTAAATCGCAAGTGTAACTGACTGAAATTTTACGTCAAGTTATTTTATAATAAGAAATTGAAGTTTTTATGTCTACATAATGCAACTATCAGCAGTTTTTGAAAGATGCAAATTAGTAGGGTTTCTCAAGCACATTAGCAAAAATTGAAAATAATAAAGCAGTAAAAGGAAGTAGATTAGGAATAATAGTAAGTAATTTGCATAAAGGGGCGTTTGTTCGGTATTTTAAGAGAAACCGAAATTCATGTGAAAAGTATGGGGGGGGGGTTACGGTATTTCACGGCAGTCCAGTATATAGGTGCATCTTCCCTTGCAAAAAATAGGGCAAAATTATTTCCATTAAAATCTTGTTTGCCGTGTTGCGGGTAGCTTAATACCAAAATTTTGACCTCGTATGACCGACTTTTTGGTGAGCAAAAACATTCGAAAATTTCGGACTTTTTTTTCAGATTTTTGCCTACAACTGCTGATATATTTTAACGGGAAATAGTTAGATGACGACTTATAGAACACAAAATTTCCTGCATATTTGGTCAATGAAGATTTTTTTATATAATGCGCGTAACCGATCTGTGGAGCTAGCGAAAATGAATAAATTTGTGTGTTTAATAAATTCTTAACCCATTTGTGCCTGGATATTTTTGCGACTTTCTTCGATTTTTACTGATAGCAGAAATAATAGATAAATTTCTGATGTCAACTTCTTGAACAAGGAATGATTTCTTTTAAAATAATTTTGCATAAAAATCGAAATATCAACATCCTACTTGGTCATGTTAAAATATTGTGCGGAGTTGAGGCTCAATACTCATGAATAAAGGCTAGGAAAAATAAATAACGTTTTCGACTAATAGCGAAAATGCCGTCCCAAAAAAGGGACGCTAGGCATAAATGGGTTAAGTTCCCAACGGTCATTACATTACCAACGGTCCACTTAACAGTTTGACTGTACTCACAATAACTTTTTAACAGTTCATTGTACAGTAAAAAGGTCTATAAGTAATTTTGTAGAAAATTTAATTACCTATAAAATCCATTTCAATGCATATTTTTAATGTCCAATGCAACGACATAAATATAAATTTACCCGCCGCCCCCCCATTCCCGATACAACAGTTGGCATTTTTAAAGTTTCCTTTTTTTAAGCTTAGTTCTGCATTGTACCCAGACAGCACAGCAATTTTCTTTAAATGTTGGTAGGCATTCATAAAAAATTACTGAACTTTAATAAATTTCCAGAGAACTTGCGGTGTCACATAGGTATCTATTTTTATGATGCGAAATTAACGCAATGGAGTGTGGACGAACGTCATTCAGTTCCATGAGTTGGGTAAACAAGCACCATTTAATAATCATTCCCTCGTGTTCAGCTAGGATACATTCGTACGAACCTCCAATTAGTTTCATATACGGTACTCTCTCACCATTTCCAACTAAATTTAATCTCAATAAACATAACACAGTTGTATTTGATGCTGGAGATCAAGCCCCGTATATTGATATCTTGTCCAGTATATAGATACATCGCCCATTTAATAAAGTACAGCAAAATGTTATCACTTTTAAACTTGTTAAGTGGACCGTTGGTAATGTAAATTCCATTTTGCGAGCTCATACGACCTGATAATTTTTTGTGGCCAAAATCCTTGAACTTTTCAGCTTTTCGCTGATAACTTAGAAACTGTCGTATCTTGCGAAAACTTTATGTCCAGTCATTTAATTATTTACAATTAAACAATCCAAGAATATAAAATTTCGCATCGAATGAGTACCTAAAATTTCAATATGATCCAGTGAACGTTGGTAACGTGGTCGGAAAATTGAGCATTTTTCTAGTTTCCCAGAAAAGTTCAACAGAGGAGCTTTTATAGGACAGTAACTTTAAAACAGTTCATCTGACCGAGAAATCTCATACACAATCAAAGTTTTATTAAATAATCTCATACTGTGAAACTGCTTTTGTTCACTAAAAAACTCTTCGCAAGTTGTTATACAGATATGACTCTGTATATAAGTATATACTATATACAGAGTCCTTATCCAGAAAAAATATTATTTTTTAGCGTTTTTGCATACAATTTCCAAGACAAAATCGATTGTGCAAAAATATATTAAAATTAATTGCAAAATTAGAGTTAAAAATCCGATATCTAAATCAGAGTCTTTTTCACGTTCACATTCATCCTATTCCATGCATATTTTTAAATACACTGTCTACCAATAAGTATTTGGACACCTGTGATAGAAAAGAAAAACTTAACTTTGTTCAAAATCAATAGTTGATAGAGCCTCCACGAGAGGCAATTAGAGCATGAACCCTTCGGGGCATACTTTCCATAAGAATTTGTATTACAGCTAGTGGTATTGTCTTCCACTCGGCTTGGAGTAGACATAGAAGTTCCTTCACCGATTTTGGACGGGTAGTGCACACCTTAATTCGCCGATCCAACTCTTCCCAAAGGTTCTCGATAGGGTATGGGCTCTGGGCAGGCCAGTCCATTCGATGAACTCCATCGGCACCATTCCAAGCCTTGGTTAACCTCGAAACATGACTACTGGCACAGTTGCCCTGAAAGTAACAGGGGTCCAACCCGTAAAACTGCCACAACGTAGGAAGCACATTGTCATCCGAAATAGTGCAGTAGGCATCGGCGTTGAGCTTACCATGAATGGGAACCAAGGGTCCCAGTCCATACCAGGAGAAACACCCCAGACCATAATTCCATCTCCGCCGAACATGACTGTTGGCACAATGCATTCTGGCAGGAGACGTTCTCGAGGCAGACGCCAGACCCAGACCCTGCCATCCGAACGGTAAAAGGTGAACCTTGATACATCGCTTCAAAGAACCCGTTTCCACTGATCTACGGTCCAATTTCGATGTGCTTTGCACCACATTAACCGAGCAGCGCGGTTGGACTTTGTGTTCAAAGGCTTATGGGCAGCAACACGACCATGAAAACCAAGCAGATGTGCTTCTTTACGGATGGTATTCATTGAAACAACACTCCCGTATGCCTGTTGAAACTCCTCGCGGATGAGGGCCATCGGTTGGGTGCGGTTCTTCCGAATTTCTCTGGAGAGCACTCGTCGGTCTCTATCTCCCAGTTTCGTTGGTCTGCCGACTCGGGGCACATTCCGACAATCACCGCTCACCTTCCACTTCTTAATCACATAGGCCACTGTCGATTTTGGGTACTTCGGATCGCTAGATATGTCTCTTAAGGATCGGCCACATTTGTGATACTCGATAATTATACCTTTCTCGAAATCAGAGAGCTCCGAACTGCGTGGTATCTTGCATGCGAGTAATGCTGATTCTGTTTCCTACACGATATATACCGGCGGTGTCCGTGACGTACCTCAGGACCACAGATATCGCCATTTGCATAGGTGTCCAAATACTTATTGGTAGACAGTGTATTACAGAGACTTGAAACAAGTTCACAAAGTGCAAGTAAAAACTGCATTTTTTAAACAGAAATTTTAGTCATGAGAAATTTTTAAATAATATTTTGCGTAACAATAGGAAACAATGTAGAGAAAACATAATTGATCAACACGCTTAGCATCAACAAAAGGAGATGGGTGTGGGAATACTCTTTAACAGCAACTAAATAAAATAATTTTACGATAAACTTTTTTGAAGAAAGCGGTCCAGTAATCACCTCTATTAATAGAAGTTTTAATGAAGTTATTGTTAGATAAAGTTTGCAAAAGTTTTCCCAACAATATTTTAAAAGGCAGAAATACTTGAAAATTTTGTCTCTAATTAGAGTCTTTCAGCGAAGAGCTGCGAACAATAAGAAACTCTTTGTGAAGTATTCTTAAAATTCTAAAACTTTGCACTTTTGGAGTGTGTTTTATAAAAGACTTCGTTCAATTAAGTAACAGTAGCTCACGTGAAACTTAAGCACGTGTGACAGAATCTATTCATAAATTCGATAGTTCGTTTTTTGTTAAATACTGATTTTTCCTTTAAAGTAAGTGTCGCAATTCATAGTTTCAAACATATACAATTAACTACAGCGGAAGTTTTAAACCTTTTGGGCTTCTTTCCACGAAATTGCATAACTTGATTGTCCCATAAGAAAAAAAAAGAAAAAAACTAACTATATAGCCTATTTACTAAAATAAGTTAAATTTATAAACACGGATTTCTTTTTAAAATACTATGTTTATACTTTACAGAATTTCTAAACGGCAGACTGTATATTAGTGTAGCTGAATTACAAAATATCTAATATTTCCGAACATTACCTTCTGGTATTATAAATTCAACGTTATAAATGTAATTTTAATAGAACATTGTCATTTCAGATATTCAGTAATTTTTCTCGGAATATCTGAATCATCATAAGGTAATGTATATTAGAAATTACAATTTATTTTTAAATGAGATGTTATAATAATTTGTTCTTAATTTGTCCTTAAAAATAAGACTAAACAGAAAGTAAACAAACTTTTTTTCTCTCTCCCAGCCAAACTCTCATATCCGCTGCAAATGCGTCCAATCAGCGCCGCTCCCGCCATTGAGACTGTCAAGCTTATTCCTTGAAAAACTTTAGCCTACCGCATTCTGTCTCATGTAAAATAGCGTTGAAGGATTTAAAACTCACTTTTTACAACAAAATTGGAACTGCTAACTAAATCTGTTTTGCCTTATCAAGCTTTCCTGAACTCTTCTGCATGTTTTTTAATTCTATCTACTGCTGTTGTGATATGAGAATAAAGAAATTTCAATTTTAATGAAGCCTTTCTTACCAGTCATTTTCTCTCTAAGTGTATATATAAACAGGGTGTCCATAATTAAACTTGAAATGTGCGAGCAGTCTGTAGCAAAAACTATGCAACGGAATTGCCTGAAAATGGGGCAATGACATACCAAATGATGGGAATGTTATCGAGAAAAAAAAAATGAGTTTCAAAAACCACTCTTAGATGGCGAATCATAGTTTTATTGAGAACATAGAAATAATCCACAAAAGTTTAAAAAACATGCTCGAAATGATGTCCACCATTGTTTGCTATCGTCTGGAAGCGTAAAATCTCATGTTCGACTGTTGAAATCAGCTTGAACTGGGGAATGTTATTTACATGGCGTTCTATGGTTTCTTTAAGGTCGGAGAGAAATGTGATGGGATCACGGTAGACCAAGACTTAGAGGTATCCCCACAGCCAAAAGTTGCAAGGATTCAAGTCAGGGGATCTTGGAGGCCAAGTTGTAGGATTTTACGCTTTCAGATGGTAGTAGACAATGGTGGACATCATATGGAGCATGTTTTATAAACTTTTGTAGATTATTTATATGTCCTCAATACAGCTATGATACACCACCTCAAAAAACCACCACTTTCAAAAGCCAACTAGGGGTGGCTTTTGAAACTCATTGGTTTTTTTTCACGATAAAATTCCCATCATTTCATTTGGCCATTACCCCATTTTCATGCTATTCAGCTGTACAGTTTTTGTTACAGACTGATCGCACCTTTCCAGTTTAATTATGGGCACCTTGTATATATGTAATATGCTCCCAACACAAATTGCTAAAATCCTTGCTTCATACACTAGATGTTTGGTATAAACAAATAACTGATGCTGTCAGTGGCGTATACTCAAGGGGATCTAGGTAATAGGCGATGCACTGCAAAAAAAGTCTGTCAAATTTACAGAAAAAAACTGTCAGCCAGGACGCCAGTTTATTTCCGTTTCTTACAGAAATCTTCCGTATACGGGAAAAAATACGGAAGATTTCTGTAAAATATACGGAAATAAACTGGCGTCCTAACCGACAGTTTTTTTCTGTCAGTTTAACAGACTTTTTTTTGCAGTGTGGACCAACTTAAAAAATAATTTGTAAGCAATTTCGATAATCTTTTAAAAATACCGCTTTCTCCGCAAATAATACCAACGAGCTCCAAACACCAGTGGCTTCGCAAGCTAGCTGCTAGCATTCTTCGAGCAATTTGAAAACAAGAAGATGTCCTCGCAACGTGTTTCGTCCAATAAGACGGCTCTTCAAAAAGAGTGAGATCTACTGCGCAAGCGTGACACCTAGTCACTTCAGCACGCAGGGGAATTTCCGTTCCTGTAGATTACCAGGCAGCCTGTGAAATATTTGGCTCCAGGAGTACCAAGTCCAGAAGGATTTAACTCCAGTTTTCTTCTTGCAGGTTATTTCTAGGACGCCATAACTGAAGACATAGATAAACAAGAGTAGCATACAAGCACGGAGGGAGCGGCAACAGTATTTCGCTCTGTCCGTTTTTTCCCCATGATTTTACAGAGTGTAACATTTTATGAAGATAAATATGGAATTCGATTGTGTTATACAGGGTACAGGGTGTCTTAAGAAGGTGATCACACGCTATAATTGTTTATCTATTACAGATAAGTGAAAGGCTGAAACCTTGTAGATGTACATCACCTCAATAGCATGTGGGGGTTATTTTACCAACTGAAAATTTTTTGGGGACTTACGTATTATCCCAGCGGTCAGCCAAGACGAGCGATTTTTTGCTAAGATAAATGTCGGACACATGAAATTATTAATGGTTTGGAATACGATTGGCAACAATTTGCCAGCACATTCGACGAAAAAATAGTTTGGCGAGAATGACTACCGGGATAGTACGTAAGTAACATTTTTTGTACTGAAGCCGAATAAAAATATAAATTTTGGGTTTAGTTAAATTTAATCTTCTGAAAATTGTATTCGATACCATAAAATTTGGTACCTTTTTTATGTAGCTGTCTAATTTATTGTATTTGTCCTTGATCAATATTTTAGGAATAAAACCATAGATCAATGTTTTTACGGCACCCTGTATGTATGCATGTGCGTGTATATATATATATATATATATATATATAAATGGCATGAAGAGTAGCGAAAAATTCAAACTCTGCGGGAGATTCCCCTACGTTACGCCATTGGATGCTATAAAGAAATGCCACAGTTTCTATTTTTATAACGGAATCATCATTCCATTGCATCAAAAACACATTTCCCGATTTTCACTGAAACGTAAAATGACATTTTGAATCACATCTCCTGTTCAAACAAGCAAGTTCAAACCCTGTCAGGATATATTGTTTTTATGCATCAAACTGAAACAAGAGTTGAAGTATACTACCAGAAAAATAAAAAAGACTATGGTTACAAAATAATGCATATATAAAATTATGTAAGCGTATTCGTCCAGTTGCATCAGTACTCATTTACGTGATTTTAGAAATTTATATTTGTTGATTTCCGTTTCGAATTTTAACTTTGAAACCGTGAAGTTTTCTTGAATTTCTTACAAGAACGAAATTGAAATTGATGGAGATATATACACGGTTGTTAAAAAAAAAAAAAGAAAAAAAAAGAAACTTTACTAAAAAAAACGATATATGGACCTCTAGCTACCATTCTGTTCAAATAATCAAAATAACATATGAGATACAGTTGTTCAGAGGTATGCGCGCGAAATTGGGATTGTTTTAAACAATAGAGCGCGCGCGGTTACGGTTACAGTGAAAAAAATTCGAAATTTTCAAAGGACAATACCAACTTTTTTCTCCGAAATTTGATCAACGCATTGAAAAATCATAAATGGTGTTGGAAGGATGTATGTATAACGAAAATTGGCGTCGCAAAACATTTACAAAGAAGAGAATTGTAAAGAACCAAAGTCAACAGAGAGAAAAAGTGCATTGACACAATTCGCATTATTTGACTGAAATAGACAGTAGAAATGTTACACTAACAGTAGGACACTCAAAACTTTCAGTTCCAAAAAAAAAAACTAATTTTCCTTTCCTGTCTTGGGCTGTCATTGGTTTTTTACAATGCTCTTCTTTCAAATATTTTACGTCTCCAATTTTCGTCATACATGTATCTTTCCAGCCCCATTTATAATTTTTCAATCCGCGGATTTGCTTGAAAAACGTGGGTGTTGCAATTGGAAATTTTCGATCTTTTTTTCACTGTAAACTTAACCGTGAGGACTCTATTGTTTTTAACAATCCCAAACTCAAGCGCATACCTCTGAATAACTATATGTGAAATGCCATCTCGATCGGCTGAACGGAATGCCACTTAGAAGTCCATATATTGAAAAAGATTTTATTCAACAGTTTAAGCACGAAGAAAGCTTCGTAAATCGTCGATACAGAGTGGCAAAACTACTTTCTATCGGGATATTTCTCCCGATGCAATCAAACAGTTTCTCGTCCATTCCATTTGGCCATGCTGTAAACAAATGCATGTCAGACATGTCGAGGTACGTATTGTTATAGCCCTCTTGCTTCCAATGCATTCGCGACTTGAATGAAGACATCTCCATTTTCTAACCTCTGGTTTGTATAGCAAGGCCATCTTGCGGCCTTTGCGACACTATGTTCCTATGTGATTTTTATGATCGTTGTATGCTTGATTCGCCAAGTCATTTTGTAAACGTTTTATTTGGTATCACATTGTATATTGTGCAGTATATATATACATATATATATATACATATATATACATATATATATATATATACATATATATATATATATATATATATATATATATATATATATATATATATATATATATATATATATATATATATACATATATATATATATATATTAAACTACCCATTTTGCCACCTTCAGTATTGTTTCACTTTTTAAGAATGACGATTTTGTTGTATACAAACGGTGGATTTGAAATTTTACAAATATTCAGAAGAATAAAAAAGAAATATACCGGGTGTCCAGAAAAGAATTCCCTGATTTCAAAATTAAATAGCTCGGAAACAAAGATCTATAGAGGAATGCAGTAAACGGTATGTTTATTGTGAACGACGCTGTAAGTATTTTATACAGCAGTTTGAAATAATAGTTACAAAAGCTGCTAACAGATGGCGCTGTACGCTGTGCAGCTCATTATCAGCATACAATGAAATAATCGTATGAAAACCTTCTTTGCAAAAAATCACATCACAATGTTTTCAAAACGTTCACCATTGGCACTATAGAGGTGGCGCAAACGAAGAATGAAATTTGCCATCACATTTCGTAGTGTCTCAATAGAAATGGATTCACATGCCGCACAGATCGCCGATTCAAGCTCGTCCAGCGTGGCGGGATGCTTCGGGTAGACAGTGTCTTTCAATGTGCCCCACAAAAAATAGTCACATGGAGTCAAATCCGGCTATGGAGGCCAATCCATGCCTGCACCAGTAAATTTGGGATATTCTAAAGCAATGACTCGATTCCCGAAGTATTCATCAAGAAAGCTAAACACTTGTTCGGTGCGATGTGGTCGGGCTCTATCTTGCATAAACAATTCAGTACGTGGTCGATCCTCTAACACTTGCTGTGTGTCGACAAATTGTTCCAAAATTGCAACGTAACGTTCACTAGTGACCGTTTCTCGAAAGAAAAAAAGGGCCAATAATGCCTCTGCTGCATACTGCAGCCCACAATTAACTTTAGGAGAATACGGGGTTTCGCTTAACACCAATATGGATTTTCGGAACCCCAAAATCACCAGTTCCGTTTATTCACGAATCCATTCAGGTGGGAGTGTGCTTCATCTGTAAACCAGATTACTAGTATTTTGTGTATAATATATCTGACCTAGGTGCGAATATGCATATTCATTAAATTTGTAACGTTTACAGTCTGTAAATATGTATTTAAATACTCAAGCAGGACAGTACCTGTAACATGGATATCCTTGTTTAACCTGGAAAAAGTTGAGCAATCAAACTAGCCTGGCTTAGGTATGGGTGCAACTTATTTTTTTTTACCAGTGGCAATAAGATATTAACTTAAAAACAAAACAAAACAACAACAAAAATACAAAAATCTATTTCGGGTGCGTGATTGCTTATGTACAAAGCTTGCTGTACAAATGCCTGCTTTGAAACAACTTCTTTCCTTCACAAGAAAACAGAGGGTTATTGCTAACATTTCAATGTCGCCAAAAAGTATTCGCGAAGGCTTATAACCTTTAAGTGCTGCCAGGGCCACAGGGGCCTTATGAGCAGCAATGTCTTACTCGCACGATTATAATGTACAATAACAGGAGAAAATAAGTGAAACACTCGATACTTTTTTATAATTTAAAAATAGCATGCCTACGGTAAAACACAAATTGATTTTAAGCGCTATGACCTGCACGAAACTTTTTAATATTCTTTACAACTTTTTCCACTGTTGTTATTACTTTTACAATATTTCATTTATTACATTCTTTGTCAAAACGCGATCCCCAAAAAACATCACAGAAGGTGTCTGAAATGTTCCACTTGCAGTCTCGGAGGAGTAGAGTGGATTGTAGGAAAATTTCTGCTTGTGTAAATTTTCGAAATTGCTTTGCATTTTTATGTTTTTATATTTTTCGTGAAAAATGAGATTACAAAAACCCTTGGGATCAGTAAGGAAAGCGAAACATGATTCTTTCGGAAATCAAATTCGTTATTCAGTAAGCTTATGCAGGTGTTGTAGAGAATTTTATAACAGCATAGCGAGGAGTGACAGAGCACTAGCCTTTTTCACACATATGTAAATCAAGAAGGACTCTGCTTTAAATTTAAATCTTCTCTCATCTTATTTACACAGTATCATGCATTTTCAATGCCAAACTTGCATTCTTTTCTGTGGGCATTTATTTTCAAAATATAAATACTTTGATACGAAGAAGTTTGCATGAGTATTGTTAGAGAAAATAAATTTTGTTCCCTGACAGTCACTGACATTAACATGCTGAACTAAGAACTGTTTTTAAGTTAAAAGCATTGTAAAAAGTCACAGTATTTTACTAGTAGTAGTTTTCAAAATCTAGACTTAATGAAGCTAAGGTGTGTAAATGCAAAATTGCACTTTTACAAGAAAATTGGTAGTTCAGAGAATATCGTATTTCCGTTCCCTATGATATTAAGAAGTCAACTTTAAATAAAATATACTAACAGGTATTGGTTGCCTGCAGGTGTATTTTATGCATATTTTGTTTCACATATGTGTGTGTGTGTGAGAGAGAGAGATCTTTCAATATCTATTCAACACATTCAAGCAGAATCTTCATGTCATGAACATATGATCAGTTTTAATAATTCGTGTCAACTCATATTTTAACAGACTTCCAAAGCTGGAATTTAATAAGCAAACAAACTCATAGATATTTGGGGAATTACATTTTGTAATTTTTAAAAGTTTTGGATCGATCGAATACTCCTCTTCAGCAGTATAAAGTGTTATCTAGGTAAAATGTGTAACAGTTGTTTTATTTTTAAACTGTATAGCATATGCACTACTGAAAAACTCAATGCGACAGTACAGAGAATTATAAAAATGAAATATAATCCAGTAAGTTTGAAAAAGCTTTATAGGAAGATATTTTAAAAACTACTAGTACGTATAGGACTAAAATCAGTTTTGTTGTGTTTTCACGTTTCTTGATTTTAATATATACACTATTCATATATGTGTGTCCATAACTATGATTTTTGTGTCGATATTAGGATTTCCGACATATGTTTAAGAAAATCAGTGTTTAAAAGAAATTTGTAATATTTATATATTTTTTCACAAAAAATATTGCAATAAATTTATAGCTTCTCCTTAATTTACAAATGAAAATTGATTTGAATTGTGCAATGTTTTAGAAATTTCATGAGTTCAATTGATTAATTATTATTGTTTGCACATCAATCATTAACAAAAATGTATTATTTTTTCTTTTTGGTTATCAAAAATAAGAATTCATAAAAAGGAGGAAAGATTACATATCATAGCAAGGTAAATAAAAATTTCGCAGACTCAACATAAGTAATTGCTCTCTTTGACGTAGCATATTTTGAAGAGGCCGAGATCTAAATTTCTTGTCAAAATGTCTATCTCTAAGATGAGACAAGTGGTTTGAAAAAAAAAAAAAACTAATTTTACTGACATCATTTCTAACACTTGAACGTTACTATAATTATTTTTTTTTTTGTGAATCAAATTTTAAAATTTTATCTAAATTTATTTAACAGCTAAAATTTTATATATTAATAATATATCTCCGTACTGCGAAATTATAAAATATTTGTCTTAGTAATTTGCATTCCTATTTAAATGTTGTTTCTGATTTGATTCATCAACGTGTGCATTCATTTGAAAAAAAAAATAATTACATTAAACGTCATAATTACGTTGCTAAAGGTTTTATTGAGTTTTCAAGCATTTCTAAAGACTTTTTAAAATGTCTATATAGTTTACTGGTAAATATTTCGTTACTGAAAGGTAACACATATTCATGATATCAAATTACTATAATTCTCAGCAGATATTATAAAAGTTGCCTAATTTCTATATAAAAATTTAAGTATGAATAAATAGTTAAATTTTAAGCATAAACACAAATATATCTATCAGTTCTAGATTTTCTTGGTTAAGAAAAAACTATACGAGGGCTACTTAACTAGGGGGTAATACCTTGTGAGGACGGCTTTTTAAAGGCTGCTAAAGCGTATTCACATTATATCTGGAGAAAACCACCTAACACTCGAGACCTCAGGACCACCAGCCTACCAGTAGTCCAGAAACCTGCACCTTCGCAACTCAGTCGTCTAAAAATGTTCAATATCCTAATCACTGGTATATTGGATGTCCATCAAATCTTTAAAATCTTAAAATATAATATAATATAAAAATTTATAATCTTGTTTGTAAACCATTTATACTTTTAATGACTACTAATATTTTGCTAAAAATTTAAACAACCTGAATAATTCTTATAGTAGAAGTAGTTTGGTATTGAAAATTTTAAAAATATGTAGTAACTCGCTCTTCAAAACATGTGATGAAATTAATGTAAATATTAATTTCGTACTTTTATCGTACAACAGCTTGAGTAAAAATTTTAGGGCCAGTGAAAATTTTTGAGAAAATGGAAAAAAATTTAAACTGAAGATTAATATATCATTTCACAGATAATTATTAACCTTAAATACAGGTAAAAAGCGCAGCAAAATTCATTTGCAAATATTTTATCATAGGAAAATATTATAGAACACACATATTCAATAGAAAGTAGCTTATATGACAGAAAAAAAAAAAAAACTTTTAGAAGCTTGTGTTGGTACCATTCCTTTTAATTACTTCAAATAATCCTTTTTTCATGCTTTGAGACTAGCTTTAGTGAAAGTTTAGGGTCGTTTTATGCCATGTGTCTTCTATAGTAGATTTCAGTTCTGCTGATCATGTAAAATGTTCCCCATTTGCATATACGCTTTTTGCTAAGTCACCCCATAAATTCTTTATTGGGTTAAGATCTGGAGAGTTAGCTGGCCATTTCAAAGTTTCAATATTGTTGACTTGAAACCCAATTTTTCTGTTACTTGAATGGATAGGTGCATTATCTTGCTGATATTTTCATTTTTCTCTCGAAAGAAATTCAGCGTTTGGCAAAGAATAACTTTCTAGGACCCTTTGACATGCTTTTGAATTCATATTACCCGAAACGAACACAATTGGACCCACCCCATTGTAAGCAAAGCACCTCCACGTCAACACAGAGCTTCTACTTAATTGACGCTTGAAGAATGCTCCTTTTTCTTTTCTTAAATCATATTAATTGTATTTCCATCTGTCTGGTCCATCCAAATTCCTTTTTTAAATTATTTCTATCCAATGCTTATCCCAGGTCATTACTTGCTGCCTGAAGTTCAAACGATCTATTTTGTTCTTCTGCAGCAACTGAGGCTAAGCCAATTTTGCTGTATAAATATAACTCCCAGACCTTCTAATTGTGTTATGCACCATATTTTGGCAAACATTTAAACCTTTCACCGGAATAAGTGTCCCGGTTGAGTCTTTTCCAGTACATGCAAGTCTGCAAACCCTTCTTTCATCACGTGAAAACAAAGCTTTAGGTTTTCACCTTGAATTCTTTTAGCCACGATTGTCTTTCAAATTAAAAATAATTGTTGGCTACAGTCTTTGATCTTCCTATCTTTACAGCAATAGTGCAGCTATTCATTCCTGCTGAAGAAAGATCCCCAATATGCCTTTTTTCACGATCATTTAACTTCGCACCTTTCGCCATCTTCACAGAGAATTCCTAAACTCCGAAGAAATGTAAGACGAATTTATAAATTTAAGAGTTGTCACAATCTACGCAATTTCTGTAATATTTAAGCCAGCATATGTATATTTATATAAAAACAATTACTGGTGGCCTTAAAGTTTTCGCTCAAACTGAATATACCGGTTTTGTACATGCGACTTTTTCTGATAATTATATAATTTATAAATTCTGTTTGTTGCGTTATTTCTTAACAGTAAGCTTTAATAATCAGAAATACAACAATATTTTAATCCCTTTTATTTAATTTTTCTATTTTCTCAAAAAAATTTATTTACTGTCTTTAAAGTTTTTACTCAGACTGTAAAATTTGTGTTTATGAAGAACTGTGAAAAACTTTCCTAAAGCAGTCCAATTAAGATAATCCGATGCATATATGACAGCCAGAATTTTCGAAAATTTCCAGACTATCAGGAGCTTAGAGAAAACAGACTAATGATTTATTTGCAAAATTATAGATAAACTGACGAATGCATCTTAGAGATAGATTGAAAAATCATGAAACTGTATATAGTACGTATATGTCCATTTTTTTCTTTCTATTTCTATTTGGAATTATTGAAGCGAATATCATGCTTTTAGTTTTGCATGATTACTGCATTCATCCATGATAACAGTTTTAATAGTAGCTTATTACAAGCTATTAAAATATTCTAAAAATTGAATATTTAAATATGGATGATACTGTAAAAAAAAAAGTCACATGAATCAGAAATATATATACGATTAGACTTAAAAAACATTTTGAGATTAAATAAAACAATAAACTGAAGTACTGTGAATTCAAATAATTAGCATTCAATTGATATAATTAAATGAAGCATTTTTTTTCCGGTTGACAAATATTATATAGTAAAACGGTAATTACATAGTAAAACGGATTACAAAGTAAAACGGATCATGTTTTTTTTCATTAAGAACATCTGGATGTCAGTTTTCTAGTATATAATAGAGGTCCTAGTGGGTAAAGCAATCCATATATGTTTTCTTAGATACAGTCAGTGCTATCAACCGGGTAATACATAAGCTCGTTGTGCCAAGTGAAGAAGCTGCAATATCAGTACTCAAGAGGTCACAGCGTCATAATAGAATTCGACGAAAAATTAGGTAGATATACAGCCTTTCGTGTACAGAAATAGGACTTGGTTTACTGAATGGAGTACGTATTTCGATAGGAGTTACACTTGGTAAGTTTGTTGTTTCTCGGCGTCATTCAGTAATTTAACCTAAGCCAAACAGACGGGTAGAAGGACCCATCGATTGGAGAAACTCCAGTACTAGATCCTAGCTATCATGGCAGACCATCAACCGTTCTCAAAAGGCTTGACTCGTCATTAGATTATTTAATTTATGTCTGCGTTTACTGTAAGCGATAAATTATGAATTATAATTTGAAATATTACATTTTCTTGTTTGTGACATTTTTTAAAATTTCGTAAAATAAATTATGCATAATACATGATTGTAAAACTTATTTTGCTCCATTATGCAGTGTCTTAATTAATATTACATCTTTTATTTTGTCAATTAATAGAATTTGTAATTATTTTCTACCATTTTGCCTTTGGTTGAGGGTAAAATGATCAATTGGATACTTTCACAAATTTCTATTTTCTTCATTACTCATTGTGCTTTTAAAATATTATTAAAATATGTTTATGATGCAAAATAAAGTGTAAAGTACGACAGCAAATGCCCGAAGTAGTATCATTTAGACACTTATGGTATTTTATGCAAGTTTTTCCGTTAGAGGACCATTTTAGACCACGTTCCTGTACATATATATTTACGAAGCAGAACACTGTGAAACAATTTTATATTTAATATTGCTCGTAAAAAATGTGTTTATTTAACAAATGTTTTTTTTTTCTCTAATATAATGTAATAAATTTCACACCGTTAAACTGATCGGCTTTCAAACTTGCAAAAATACACTAGTTTAAAAACATAAAGGGGAAATGTGCTACTTTAAAAAATTGAAAATCCACTCGTTCATTCATTTTTAACTTCGAAAAATTGCTTCAAATCAATGAAATTATCCAAATGATTATTTGCGCGAAGCCTTGAATCTAGAATTAACTGAACAATTTAAGGGGTAACAGTATAACTTTGGTACTAAAAATACTATGTGAAGTTATATACCAGGTGTCCGATATCAAACGACCCTATTTTAAAGTTGTCTACACATAAATCTATTGTTCAGAAAGTTAGGATATTTTGTGCAGGATATAACAAAGGTATGGGAATTTGAGTGAATAAAAAAAATTAGTTCAAACATTCAATACCAGGGCACTTTTTAATGAATTGCGTACTCACAACTTCTGTTTTATTTCGATTTCTCCACCTTTTTGTCCATGGGTCACTCTAACACGCTAACTCATCAAATAATAAAAGCTTTGAATAAATGCTTTAAACGGCAGAAGAAGAAGCAACAGAAATGCGATTTTTTTCTCTTATAAAACCTAGAAACTTAAGTTGAGATTTTTTATTTCATGTGCTTGGTATTGCTAATCACAATGTCGTTAACTCTTTCGGTTCGGTGACTTAGATAAAGTTTCGTATGCCAATGGGCTGCGGTAGTACTCAGATAATTTTCGTGGATGCCGCCAGATGGCGGCAGGAGTATCCACAAAACGTTCCATGGATGCCAATGGTCGTCAGTAGTGATGAAAGGGTTTAGTTTGGCAGAACTGTATTTGGTAGTAAAATTGTTTTATCAAAATGATAATGACGCAGTAGTTGCCCTACGAAAATTTTGAATTTTGTTGGGGAGGCGAAAAGAATAATGGTAGTCAAATTTGGGGGGGAAAATGAAAAAAAAAACAGGTTCATTTAACGTTTCATGTGGAAAATAAAGAAAACCTGTTTCCGTAGAAGGAAGTTGCGTTTCAGGTGGAAGAGGACAAAGTTTCCGAAGTACACGCTAGTACGAGTATCTGTGGTGTGGCAGAAGCAGTGGATACATCCCATCCAACAGCCCAGAATATCACGGGACGTATTCTACGGTATTATCTGCACAGCCTTCAGCTCAGGATTCGATTCTCACTTCATTTTCTTATTCTTCCTGAAGTTGATTCAGAATGGCCTTGGAATATGATCTGGACAGACGAAGCGCACTTTAGTTTGGACGGTTTGGTGAGTACTTAACTCTACCGAATTTGGAACCAGACAATCCGTGTTTAATCTTTCAGGTTCTATTGCATTCACCAAAAGTAACTCTGTGGTGTGGATTTATTGCATCGTTTATTCTCAGCCAGTATTTATTCGAGGAAATAAGTGCCAGAGGTCCAGTAGCACGTTCGATTACCGGGCAGCGATATACATCGTTGTTAGAGAGTAAAATTGTGCCGGATTTGCAAGCACGTCAGTGTCTTTCACGCATAATTTTTATGCAAGATGGAGCTCCTCCACATATTAGTCGTTGTGTTAAGAATGTCCTCAAAACCGTGGTATCCCATTACATCGAAAAACGATTTACGGGATTTATGCCTTAGCCGGAGTGTTGGGGTTCAAAAGAGGGACCGTCTAAAAGATAATTGACTTGTCTTTCCTGGTCAGGCGTACCCCTAGTCAAACGAAAGTTTGCTCTCTTCGCGAGAGGCCTGGCAGAAGGTCAGAAGAGTCATAAATTTCCTGTAATGGGTTTCGGCGTGATCTTCATCGCAATAAGAGGTCGGTTAGATATGCAAAAAAAAAGTTCCACTGTATGTCTGTTTCTTTTTTAAAAGTTTTTATAAAAAACAGAAGAAACATAATTACCGAACTAAATAGTATTATTTTCATATAAAAAAGGGAAATCAAGGCTCATAGCAAAAGGACATGATTAAATATGTATTAATTAATGAGAAATATATCTACAAACCGGTAGTTTTTAATGATCAAATCACCTTAAATAAATTGTGTCACATTCACGCTTTATTCACTTTCACAGTAACCATGACAAGTTTAAAAAAAAAAATAAAAAAAAACTAATCTTTTAGCTATCTGTTTGGTTTTTCTAATATTACTTTGGCTTAGCTGTAAAATTAAATCTGAAAATTATTTTATTTTTAGTGATGTGTATTACTTTAAGCGCCTTTTTAAATATCTGATGCATTTTATTTTATTTATTTTAATACATTTAAATGCTTCCAGATAAGTTATCATCATACTTATTATCCGTTTTTTGCATAACACCCCTCACACACACGCACAAAAAACCTAAATAAATAAATTAATTAAAATTAAAAGAGTTCAAAAAAGCCTATTTTGAACTATAGTATTGTTATAATTATTTCTATTGATAATGACACTCAAGATAATGACAATCCAAATTTTTATACAAAGTTTTTTATGAATTAATAAATAACAATCTGTGTTGAAAAGTACAAAAATTTTGGGCCCTTGAAATTGGTGGGGCCAGGGCAAGTGCCCCGGTTGCCCTGCCGATAAAAAGCCTCTGCTGTGTAGGGGGGGGGGGCATTTTTTCCTGGTGCCTTTTTTTCCTACATTCGTATTAGATAATAGTTCATAAAGTAAATACGTAGAGATTTTTTTTAATAAACAAAATTATTTATTTATCTAAGATGACCTATATATCAATTATTGGGTAAGAAAAAATGGATTTCACCAGTAATTGACTCTTATGTTAGTTATTTTAGCCAAGTGCATACAATTGCATACAATTTCTAGTAAATGCAGAAAATAGCTATTGAGATGGTTATCTTTAGATAAGTTTTAATATACAGGGTATCCCAAACAGGTCACGCTTTAATTCTTTATATAATAGAACCTTTTATCAAATGTTGCTATCTAATAACAATTTAGGCATTTATCTTCATTTTTTCCAACTTTTTTTTTTATCACCAGCGGTTGTAGGTATCAAAATTTGAAATTTTAAACATAGTGCTAAAAATATTGTGATTATCAGAAGCTAGCTTAATGCTGAAATTAGGATAAATTCATTATCAACCTGTTTTTATTTAAAGCATATATTTTTTAAAATTACTTTAAATTGAATTGTCTCAAATAATTAGATAAAGTTACCTGTCTTAGATTAGTATGTAATGCAGATTTCCAAAAAGCCTGACTTATCGTCAGCATTATAGGAGTACAAAAAATGGAAGTAGATTATAGGCAAAATTATTGAAAGCAACGATATAACTTATGTCTATTGTTAAATGATTCCATGTTAGATTGTAAGTAAGTGCTGAGTGAAATTCTCAGTAGAGAAGGTATTTGTATTCAAACTTAACGTTTTGTTTTAATGGAAAAGTTTTAATGTCAAGAGGTCATTCCTCTCCTATAACTAAATTTTGTTTGATTCCTTACAGAATTTAAATATTTTGCCTCCAGAAAACTCAAAAGTTTCAAAAAACCTAAAACGGCAAATAAACATCTAAAAAATCCAACAGTTTTTTAAAAATTAAATAGCTAGCTAATATATTAACTCCGGATGCCTTATAGTGATTTCTCTTTTTTTTTAAATGCAATTTTGCAAAGTTTTAAAATTTATTCAAACTTAAGATAAAATAAAATCAGGCATTTATTGTTTTAGTTGTTACTGATCATAATGTTACTAAATTTCATTCTACTCCCTAAAGCTGTTTTTGAGGGATACGAGAACAAACATTTACACGATTTTTACAAAATCTCAAAATATTTGAAATATTTGAAACAACTTTGGCATCTATAGTTCACAGATAAACTTGCCACATAAAATAATCTCAAATTTGGAGGAGTTATGAAGTTTTTTATCTCTCCTGAAAAATTTCCTTTTTGTGACTGAGGTGGTATCGGCACTCATCGATTCAATTAGTTCTCTCCTCGCCCAATGTGTTTAATAGTAATTGCAAATAAAATAAAATAAATCAATAAATCTTATTCTAAAAAGGACTAAAATGTACAATAATAATGCATATGTATATATATATTTTTTTATGTGAAAAGTCTTAAGCTTAAGCACGTATTGCAAAATAAAAATCATCCTAGCTCACCGAATTTTGGCGGTGGAAGCATTTTTTAATTTTTAAAAAGTAAAATAATGTATAATTGGTTAAACCTTCAGATGCTGAATTATGATACCTAGGCAGTTACTGATAACTTAAGTACCATAGCTATTTACCTATATACGAGATCAAAATTTATAATGATTTTTATGTGAAATTAGATCTTATTCACAACGTTTTCTCTTACGTTCAAAACACAAATCAAACTTCTTGGAATCATCATAGAGGTTTTTACAGAGTAACAATATAACGGTTTCAACAGAGTAACAATATAAATTTCATAACCAATAATAACAAAGAATTACACTCAGCAAGTTACGCTGTTTCAACGAAGATTTACACTCTAGGAAGGTCGAATCTTATAGAAGAAAATATGATTTTAATCAAACTTGAATAGTGAATAAATATATTTTTAACAGCAATGTGATGGAATTAGCCGAATAGAAATAGCCAGGAAAAAAAATTAATCGAATATTCGAACCATTTAATCGATTAATTGACACAGAAATAATTATTATTGCATTACAGAAACTTTAAGATCCAAATACAAATAAATGTTGATAAAAAAATGTTGATAAAAATTCAGAATTTTAATCAACATTTTAATTCGCATTAAACACAGATTAGGTCTACTGAAAATGATTTATAAATATTAATTTACTGTCACCATTTAAATCTTTATCAATTTTTAATTCATTTTTTATACTCGCACTTCTATACACTTGGCTTTTAATTAAGTTTTTCAAGGTACTGACCAGAGAGATTGCATTGAGTTTCAATATTTATCTCATAAAGTGCCCAATTTCTATGAAATTATAGAAACAAATAATATATATCAGAAACATTAACATATGCTTCGAAATTATGAGCTAACTGAAAAATCCGTATCCTTAAACGGTAAATCCCCCCCCCCCCTCAGAAATTGCTTTTTTAGATTATAAAAGGCCGATTTCGTTTGTAATTTCATAAGCGCAGGGTCACATGCAGGATTTTATTTTTGAAAGAGTAAAACTCAAAAGATATCTATCAAAAAGCATATGTTTGAGATTTTTTCTTGCACGTTATATCTTTTTTCGTACGGTCAACTGTTTTTAAGACCAAATAACAGCTTATAAAGCTTACTTTCATTTGTCCAGGAATGACCATTACATTTTTTTGTTAACCCCTCAATTCAGCTTCCCCATTCGAAAGGTGCGGGGTGAGGGGTCAATGCTCTTTCGGACTTGTGGGTGAGGAAATCGCTTATTTTGGAGAGTGGGGTTTCTTTTGCATTTCTAACTGACCCCTTAAACGCGACAATTCCAATTACGGAGAATTTATGCTCTTCTGTCAGATTTATCTTTCGAGATTGCGGGACACAGCCCTCAAAACTCACTTTACAGAAGAGTGTGTCATCAATCGCTACTTTCCATATCCATGGCCTCCCCGATCTCCAGACCTTAATCCGTGCGACTTTTGACACTGGGGGAGTTTGAAACATTTGGTAAGTTGTGATAATTCAAGATATTTGCTTGATCTAAAAGACAGAATTTCACAACATGTTCATGACATTTGCCCGAGCACACTATGGTGAGTTGTGGAACATGCACAGTTAAGTATGTAGGTCGTAGCTGACAATGCTGGCATTCATGTTGAACATATTTTCTGATATTAACATTTGTAAACTATCATATAAGTATGTTAAATGTATAATTCAAAGGAAAAATCTCCCTGGTGGCGAACTTTTGAACTATTTTTTTGAAATTCGCTCAAACAAATTCCCATACCTTCATCATGTTCTACACAAAATTTCATAACTTTCTCAACAATACTTCCGACTGTAGACAACTTTAAAATAGGACTGTTTAATTTCAGACATCCTGTATTTTGAGTCGACAAAGATTAAGCATATTTAATGCAGACATTATTTTGCCACATTATTTTATTTTAGTATCTATAGTAACTTTTAGTATCTTTAGTATCTATAGTAGTTTAGTATCGTAGTATAGTTCTGTACTAGAACTGTCTGCAGGATGAGATTTAGCCTCCAATATCTAATAAGCAGTATCATAGTTTGCTAACAACATTCTTATTGTTCTCAAACTGAGATGAGGAAATTGCATGCGCTTTTGTAACTATGATAAAATTGACGAATATAAAATGCAGGAATTTAAATTCAGGAATGACTTTGAAATAATATTTTTTGTGAGTTGACAGACACGAATCAGAAGCCAAGGCAATGACTGGCACATTTTACCTTAATAAGTACGAACAATCTATATTCTAGATGAGATTTTAGTGCAAGACTGGAGGAAGTTTCTTAGTGATTATGGAAATTAAGCCAAACTTTTCGCTCACTCTATTGATCTTGTTGGTTTACATATGCAATTTTATTGAAGCTGCTCTAGTAGGAATAAAGGTAGAAATTCTTGGCAGAAAATGATGCATAGCAATAGGTAATTGGTCTTTTGTAAGTTTATTTCAAAACAATAAATATTAAAATGTCACTTAAATATTTATTATCGTTTAAAATGAAAATTTAGGTTATCGGTAATAAACAGCAAACAAACAAATTTAAATTAATTCATCAGAATTAAATTGCATTTAACTTGAAGTTCCAATTATTTATAGTTCCATTTTATAATCTATGAATTTTTTTATTAGTAGTTTTTAACAGTTTAGATAGTAAGTAGCACTTATCAGAAAATGATATGTATATTTTTTTATACATAACTTATATAAATATATATATATATATATATATACTAGTATTTAAGTGTTTATTATTTATGCAACATTTATTTAAAAAAATGTGAGCTATATTCAGATTTATGCTGTGATAAGACTTTTCAAGTTAAGTTTTCAATGCACTGAAGCACTGGAGGAAAGCTAAGAAAAAACTCTTGGATACTGAAAAGTAAAATTTTACTTTTCAGTATCCAAAAATACCTAAATTTGTAACTATTTCTCTATGTAATTAGGGCTTGAGTGATGTGCAATTATTCCGTATTAGTAATTCATATAAGGCGATTCCAGGGAAGAAATCATATTTAAGCATCTTTGGCTTAGAAAAATTTGAAATTATAAGATAAGGAACGTACACGAGCATACTGTGAACAAGACCTTTTGATTTGCTACTCCATTTTTACGATTCACAAAAATCTGAGGTGTCTTAATCTATTCCTAGTTTCTTGCTCTACAGTGTGTGGCCAATCATTACGTAAAGTGTGGGAAAAAAACGATGGTTCTTCGAAAATTAAATGCATTAGAACTATTAAACGTGTCTGTCAAGGAAATAAGAACTGTCAATTTTTTCTCTTAAATATGCAGTATCATTGTTTGTAACTGAGATTCTTTACATTCTTAAGTTGAGATAAGAATGTTGTGTGTGTGATGTAATCATGGTAAAATAGGGAAATATAAAATGCAAGAAGCAAAGTCAGGAAGGACTTTGAAATAGCATTTTGTGTGAGTTAATTTACATGAGTCAGCATTGAAGGCAATGACTGGCATATTTTACTTTGATAAATACGAAACGTTTTAATCGTAGATGCAGTTTTAATGCATGTTTGTAGGTAGCTTCACAGAAACTATGGAAAATATGCCAAGGATTTTGTTCATTGTACTGCTCTTGTTTGTTTACGTATGTAATTTTATTGAAGCTGGACTAGTAGGTACACTTTTAACAGTTCTTGGTAAGAAATGATGCTTTTCAAAAGAAGATCCATCAGATGTAAGTTTATTTCAAAATAACAAGCATTAAATTATGGTTATTAAATATTTCTTACTTTCTTAGAAGAAAGTTTAAGCTATCGAAAATAAACCCAAAACAACAAATTGTATCCGTTAATTAACAAATTAATCCGTTTTCTTTAGAGTTCACCAACCAAAAGTAAGCATTTTTAACTTGATACGCTTATGTATTTTAAATAGTTTATTTCTTCAACATTTATAAAAAATAATAGGTGTTTTTAATATGAAAATCACAATTTATAAAAGAAAATTCTCGTAGATAATTCCAGATTTTTTTTTCCTGTGATGAGTTTGATATTTTCTACACATTTTTAACGCATAGAAAAATGCTAATTTCTAATTTCGTTAGTTAAAATTAATTTAAAATTTAAAACGTACACATTTCGCTCGCAATTTAGTTCTTGACCAATGCGTAGTTTTTTCAGTAGTAACAATATATATTCACAGTACATGCAAAACTAGAAGATAAAGCCCGCTGTGGAGGCAATTACAATGAGCGCTACAAAATACCTTTAACAAAATGTGTCTACACTCAATATAGTTAATCTTCATCCACTTAAAATAAATAACTTCCTATTCAATTTTTATTACATATGAAAATCGGAATTGCGTTTTCTTCTAAAAACTTGCGAAAACTTTCCGCACTCGAAGGATTTCGTTTTGCTGGAAACATCCCTTCTTATATCAATGTTTCATGCAGACGTGAAAAAAAAAGTGTGTAATCCAGAAAAACTATTTTAAACGAAATGGAATAGCAGTTTTCCCTTCAAAGTCTGATAATAGTGATTTCAGTATCGGGCAATTGTCACTTGCAACAGCTAATTTTGTCACGCAAATGATTAACATATTTACTCTCGGAAATAAAATAGAGCTGAAAATATCGAAAAATTGCTGAAAAATTACAAAACGGGTAGATTTTCAGATTTTTAAAGTAGCACAGATTGTTTTTTATATACTTTTATACATAATTATGAAAAAATTTAAGCGGATCGTAGAATTGATGTAAATGTGAGTGCGCTTTTTGTACTTAACTTTTTAATCTTTGAGTAATGGTGGTAATTTTTTTTTCTTGGAGTGTCTACTCGCAATTGTTACAGAATCATTAAGTCAGGGATTCGCGTAACTATATAGTAGGATTGAAATGGCAACAGTATATGCATAATTGAAATACCAATTCGTTGTTTAATGTAATAGAAATGGAAAATTATTTATTTGAAGTATAGTATTAAAATTTACCGGTTACTAATTTTATCTAGTTACTTAATAGTTTTACCGAAGAAAAATTTTTGTTTTCTTTTCATATAGTTCTTATTAAAGTCACAGTATTGCCAATTAATTTCGGACTATGATAAAAAATACACGATACTTTTTACAAATTATTGTAATTCACTTGTCTAAAGTTATAAATATTTATATATTTTTTGTTGTACCTATTTAAAATAAACAGACATAAATTACAATGGATTCAAAAATTAAGCTGAAAAGTCACCTTCTGAATGTTTTGTAATTTATTTACTTTTATTTTTAACAAAGGTAATTTTACTTTCCGAATGTCAAAGAGTAAATACGAGGGTGAAAATTTAATGTCAGAATGGCAAATACTTTTTTTGCAGAATTCCATAGAAAGTAGAATCCAAACAACAATACCCTAAATTAAATATGTAATATACATAAAAAAAATAAAATTACTTAGTTTCAGATTGGTTTAGAATTCTTTTTGAATAAATTGCTCTTAATATAGGATTTTTAATAAACTCAGTGTACTCTCTGTACTAATGAAGTACTAACGAATAGCATATGCTATTCGTTAGTACTTCATCAGTGCTGAGAGATTTTCGTTAGTACCGCATTATTTATGAATTTACAGACAGTTAAAATTTTCGAGCACATCAGGTAGCTAGCCCATACATTAAGTAATGAGGGAATTTTACGTATGCAACAAGTTAGTACGTAATAGTGCGAGGGTTTAAGATACGGACGCATTTTTTGCTTAATCCGAAAAGACTTGTCAAAATGCTAAAATGAAATGAGGTTTTCTCTTTTTTGCGAAAGCATTTGGAGAAAAAAAATCTTTACGCAACCAAGAAAACGATTTTCCTTGGGGCCTTTCAACATTTTGCTAAAGCTTATTTTCTCATATTAGCTTGTTTTGTTAAAGAATTTTTGTTTCAGATTAAACTCTGATTAGTACTGAGATATTTTAGTTTGTACAGCATCCGTTACGGATTTACGAATAGTACACAATTTCAATAGACCACACGCCATGGAAGTTATTTTCATTTTTTATTTTTATTTTATTTTTATATTCATAAAAGAAATGCACACTACAGATTGAAATCCATTTACAGTGATGCATAAAAGGACAAATTACAAAAGACAAAATTAAAAAAAGATAAAATACTGAGATAAAATAAATACCAGTCATGACTGCAAAAGTTCAAAACACCTAACTCTAAAGACTTTAAAAGACATGTTAAAAATATCCAAATCCAAAGAAAACTTATTATAAATTTTATAAAATTTATATAACGAAAAGTATATGTAATTATATTTTATAATTGGATCCACAAATAAATGGCTATTACGAAGAGACCTGTTCGGTACATTTACACAAATACTTTGAAGAATATCACTGCAGTCTACCATATTATTGACAACTTTATAAAAAAATAATAAACAAAATAGATCACGACGAGAACTTAAACTAGGAAGACCAAAAATACTTCTCAAGTAAGATGAAGAAATATTCGGAATGTAAATAGGATTACTTTTGTAGTATAAATAACGAGTAAACTGAGTCTGCACCCGCTCAAGAATTTTCATTTTATTTTTATAATACGGATCCCAAATAAGACTACAATATTCAAGATTAGAGCGTATCAAACTAAAGTATAAGATTTTTAATGCATGAAGGTTAGAAAATTCTTTAGTTTTGTACTTAAGAAAACCAAGTTTTTTGTAAGCCTTAGAGATAATGCTATTGATATGGATTGAAAATTCAAGTTTCCTGTCAAACACAACGTCCAAATCAGTTATGGAATCCGAACGAAATAAGGGAAGATTATTAATATGATATGAATAAATTAAAGTTTGAGATTTACGAGAATAACTAAGAATACTACATTCCATAATATTAAGAAGTAATTTGTTGTCAGCGCACCATTCATATAAACTATTAAGATCGCTCTGTAAAAGACAAGCATCAGTAACAGACCGTATCTCTTTAAATAATTTCAGATCATCAGCAAATAAAAGATACTTAGAAAATTTCAAAACTGAACACAAATCATTAACAAACAAAATAAAAAGTAAAGGTCCCAAATTAGAACCTTGGGGAACACCAGAAGTAGAGGTAAAATTCTCAGAAACAGCACCATTAAAATACACACAAAGCTGTCTATTACACAAGTAAGAAAAAATCCAGTCAGTAAGATTAATGTGAAAACCCAAGCCAATTAATTTCTTAAGAAGAATTCCAAAGTCAATAGAGTCAAATGCCTTGGAAAAATCGGTATAGATGACATCAAGTTGATATCCGTTTTCAAACGAAGAAATAATATTGCTATTTAAACAAAATAGATTAGTAAGCGTAGACCGTTTAGGAATAAAGCCGTGTTGAGATGAGGAAATTAAATTTTTAACCTGCTGAAAAACTTTATTGTGCATTATAATTTCAAATATCTTAGAAAAAGGACTTAAAATAGCAATAGGTCGATAATTTTTGCAGTCATTTACATCACCCTTTTTAAAGACAGGAATAATTTTAGTATGCTTCCAAGCATCCGGAAAAGTATAAGTTTTTAAAGAAAGATTAAATAAAATAAGAAGAGGATAAATCAACCCATCAGCACAACCTTTAACAATAAAGGAAGGTACATTGTCAACACCAACAACTGAAGAAGTCTTCAACTTCTTAAATGCCAAAAGAACATCCTCAAAAGTAATATTATCAATTTTAATGAAATCATACAAGGAGCTGTCAATTAAGGGAGAATTTCTGTCATAATCCGAACTAGATTTGTACACAGAGCTAAAGTAGGTGGCAAAAACATTAGCGATATCACTATTGTCATTAAAGCAGACATTTTTATAACAAATATTGTTAGGCAAAGATTTGTTTTTATTAAAATAAGACCAGAACTTTTTAGGGTCAGAGATCAGTTTATTTTCTGTATTCTGCAAGTAAGAAGTGGAATTTCACATATCCATTCGTTAGCATTTTATTACTACCCATTAGTATCCAGAGATTTTCATTAGTATCACCTGCGTTACGAATTCAAGGACAGTTAAAATTTCTGGGCACACTAATTCACCAGACGTACTCAAAACGCCACCATACGTTGAATATTTTTAATTTAAAATTATTTATTATTTAAATTGTACTAGTTACTTCAAGAATGATTATTATTGATTTCTTGAGAATCCACTTTTTATTGATGTATGCTGATCTATGGGTACTTTCTTTATAATTTATGATGATTACACAACACACACACACATTATGTTACTAAATAAATAATAAAAGGCAAAACTTATAAAAATGTAAATCCTTTTTTATTGTGTTTATTGGTACACTTAATTTTTTTAGCAATTAATTTCGTTTGTTCAGACCATATATCACAATCTAAGGAATGCAAAATTAAACTCTAGTACTGTATACTATTTTAATGTTTAGCTTCTATTTTTAATATAGTATTCCTTTATTTTTCTGTCCGCAAAGACTTAATGGTCTTAATTTCTTTTATTTTTTTCACTTTAATTTTATAGGGGGGGGGGGTATTGATATCACCTGAGATTAAAAAAAATTATTTCTGACACAATATTTGGAATATTGTGGTCTTTTGCTAAGCTACTATCTTGAAATCTTGCTTATTTTGATATTTTCATGAGTGCTATGACGATTCATTCTGTATTTTCAAATTATGTGGCTTTTCCCCATTATATATATGATATGCTAATTAGCACTTAGTTGTATTTTTATAGCTTTAAATATCAGTACACATATGCAATAGTTTGCTCCAAAAGTTAAAACGATTTGGTTGCTAAATTTAAACCTTATTTATGTTGCCCAGTTCTTCAGAAACGTGGATATTACAGTGCTGCCATATACCTTGCTTTATCGTATGAAATATTATGACTTTTTAATTATCTTATAGAACGTTATCCACTATGATCAACAACTGCAAAACCTCGATGCAGGCAAATACACAGGATTTGATTTTGACTGCATAACTGACACTTGAACATACTTGACCATCGATAAATAGCAGAATGATTTGCATTTCATTTGAATACTGTCGTATATTAAGACTGTTGGAAAAAAAGAAACCTTTTTTGCTTGGCAACTTTTTAATGAGAAATTTTACCCTGCAACTCTATTTTAAAAAGTTTTCTCTCCCCTTTTCTTTTAGTGGAATAAGTTTTAATGCAAAAGAGATATTATACCTAAAACAAATCCATTTGGAAATAAATAAATAATTCAAATGCATATTAATTTTATGAAAGTAATTTATTTACCTTATTGTCTGTTTATGCGAAATAATTGCATAAAAAAATATTTGAAATGCATTTTTTTATATACTAATAGATTTCACATTAATTTTCTCTCTTTTTAATTTTTCAAAGGCATGTGAGGAAACAACTTCTTTTGTGAAGGTTCAAAATATGAAGAATACAGTTTTAATGATGGAATATGCTTCAAATTATACCAAGAAATATAACCATGCATCTCTAAAGAAAAATGCAATGCTACAAGCAAAATATTTATGATTATCTTCTTTGAAATTTCCTTTAGAAAATAATGTAATCAATATAATTTTTAAAAAGTTTAAAAGGAAGTCTGTCTCTCTAGATTCACATGTTTCTGTATGAAAGTTTTTCATAATTGTGATGAATTTTATGTATGAGGTTTACTGTCTGATGTAGATTTATAATAAATACTTACGAAAAGTCATGTAATCCTATGATGTATCCTTTACTTATGATGAATGCATATTAAAATATATTACGACATGGATTTATCTAAGGAAATAATAACATTTAGCTTATGAGATGACAGAGATTTAATTTTTGGTACTTTTTTTGTATGTAAGTTTGATTACCACTTGTCATTGACTTCTAATAAAAACGCAAGAAACAAAGCATTTTATTACTTTCATGTTTTCATATTTAAAAAATGATTATGGGGTTAAGTTTTTCTTAATACTTTAAACGAAGGTAAAAAGTGGTAAAATAGATTAACATGGACAATTAATATTTTAAGAAATTGATATTAATACATTTGTTACCTCCAAAACTCGAAAGCTGTTAATGGGTATACTACTTTGGTAATCTGCTGATTCTCTCATTTGCCTCTTTAAACTGCGGAATCAAGATTTTCCACATTTAACCTAGGTAATTTGCACATTAACGGATTCAATATCATTGAAGTTTAAAAATTTGTTTCTCTTCTTACAGCATAAAAAAAAGGAATTCTTATACGTTATGATCTATTCACACAACTTCTTGAAAGTACTCTAGCGTCTATATGGTGCATTCGATTGAGCTCAAATTAGGTATGCATGCTATAGGTCACTGCCAAACACACTCTATAGATTGTGGTGTGCGTAAAACTAAGAATTATTTACAGGGAATTAAAAAGTATTCATAGCATTGCGGCCTATACACTTAAATTGTTTGAAGTGAGCTTATGTCTGTACACCGCATTCCATTGAGTTCAATAAAGTTTGCTTAAATGGTTCGTTAACATCAATTGTTCGGAAAGTCGGGAGATTCTTTATTCAGTTCTTCAGATCAGATACTTTATCCATTTATCTATATTAATTGTTGTGTCAAAATAGATATTGAAATGCACAAAATTTTTTTAAATATGACTTGCTTATATTTATGATTAGAAAAGAATTTACACGATGTATAAGAAGAAATAAATAACTGGGTTTTTTTATATTCTTTCAAAATAGAAGATGACAATACATACAAAAGCATAGTATGTGCACAAAGCATGCCCATAAAAGCCCATTATGTGCATGAAGTGCGTGCATAAAAAAATAATATATGCTAAAGCACAGTATGTGTTTGAAGCATGTGCATAAAAGCATGGCATGTGCTCGCACTGCATGCAACCATCAGAAAATTATGGAAACCAAAAAAGTGAGTGTTTGATAACGATGTTATGATAATCAATCGTAAATAAAATGTAAACTAAGGCTCTTTTGTGAATCACTGAAAGAAAATCATACAGTTTAAACATAATCATGGCATGCATTTACATGAGACCGAGATTCAACCATTTACAAATATACGTCACTTTACTATGACTGCAAATTGTTGATAACCTTAGGCTTCACTTATTAAAGCTAATAGCTGATAGAGAACATAGTACATAATATTTGAGCACTTACTATTCAACACTCTCTACAATATTAAATGCGATGACACACGTGATATCCACGTTGATCACGTGGTTACATCAGCACATTTTGCACTGGGTATATCCTGGCATTTTTTTTTGTGTGTACGCATATAGTCATAGACACAAACGTAAAAAAGTGGCGTCATTTCCATCGACAATGCAAATTATTCAGGAAATCTTTATTATAAATTTCACTTTTAAGATTGTGATACTACAAAACATATTCTTCCTTTATTTTAAAGGGGAAGGTGGCCCAAAATGGTCCTAGCGGGCAAAATAACCCACATACATTTTTTGATATACAGGCAGCGCTATCTACCTGGTAACGCATAAACTAGTTGTGCCATCTCAAGAAGAAGCAATGGAAGTTTTTAAGCGATCGGTGTATTACGTGTCTGAGCAGAATTCTTCAAAAATTCTAGCATATCTCTTATAAAATAATCACTAACTTTCCTATATATTTAGGTAAACAGTCTTTCATGCACAGAAATATGGCATGCCTTACTGAATGGAGTATATTTTTAGATTTTTATTTAGATTAATGACAAGGTGGGTGAAATATGCATGTGCTCGGATTCCTGAGAATAGTGATCATGTGTATTTTTGTGATATATGAAGTATTCCCAGTTTTCGAAGCGGCGGAAGAAGATATTACTTAATTTTTATTTCTGCGTTTATTGTAGGCCATAATTTTTGGAATTATTTTCAAATATTCTTTAAATATTGCATTTTATTGTTTGTGGCAATGCATTTTATTGTTTGTGGGTTTATTTTAAAATTTTCATAAAATAAATTATATGTGCTATCTGATTGTAAAATTTATTTTATTTCATTATGCATAGTCATAATTACATTTATACCGTTTTAGTTTGGTCGAGAAAAAATAATTTGAAATTATTTTCAAATGAAGGATCATTTCGCCCTTGGGTTGAGGATTTATTAAATTTTCGATTATTCATTGAGCTTTTAAAATATTTTTAAAATATGTTTATGATGCAAAATATAGGGGAAAATATGATAGCGAAACAAGTTTTATTCAAACATTTATGGTACTTTATAGAAGTTTTAACCTTAAAGGGGTTTATTCATTACAACTCATTTTGGGTCACCTTCAATAAATTTTATTTTGGGCCACTTTCCCCTCCTTACATAGACTATCATGGAAAAGACACTTCGAAATCTGGTAAAAAAAATCCAATATGGAGAACTTTAACAGTTATTTCACCATTTTACAAAGAATTTACTGATATCAGCTTTTATCAGGGCTGATGCATAAAATTATTATTTTTAATGCATTGCGAATCTCTTAAAACGTATATATATATATATATATATATATATATATATATATATATATATATATATATATATATATATATATATATATATATACTTTTTTTGCTAACTTTCATTTCCCATCCTCTTCTCTTTGGTTGATTGTCACTTGACGATTCACGTAAGAAGGATCTCATCTCTAGTAGCATAATTAGTGCATAATACGTTCAAAATGCATGTTTTGAACGCCTTTTGGAAGTCTTTTGAACTAGCTGTGCTAGTAGGTATGATTCTTCGTGAATTCCGTCTAAAAGTTAAATTTCAAAATTTGCATGAAGAATTAGTGTGAAGGCTGTTACAACTGCATTTGCATTTGCAAGAAATTTTGATAGAAAAAAACCAAGAATCACCACTTCTCTGAATGTCCATTAACGTCCAAAAAGCGTCCAGTAATGATCTCTGAATGTTCGGAGAATGTTAACGGACGATGTTTAGATAATATATTTCAGATACCCGGGAAAGTACCTTTAAATCATTGACCAAACAACAGCTTCCAGTCCCTTCGATATTTTTGCCAATATTTTTTATGTACATTACACACAGGAATTTTTTCTTTACTAGGCTGCAAAGTAATCTGTTCGTTTAACTTATGATATTCAATCAACTAAATGAGGTCACTCTTATGCACAAGGTAGTTGTAGTTAAACGTCCCCTAAACAACATCCTGTAGCTAAAACGAGTAAGGAGATTGCCTCTGAGTTTGATATATGTATTCAACACGAGTTGTGTTGTAGGATATTTTGTTTATTTTTTTTATTTATATTTTAACTTTTTCGGTTTTTTTTTTTTACAATTGTTAGAAATGTTTTTCACATAAAACTTTACATTTGAAAACATCAAATACAGAAAGGGAAATATAAAAAGAAAAACTGAAACTCTCTAAACCGTTTTAAAATGTTCAAGGTAGAATATTCTAAAACTACTTTTAGTTATGTCTCTTGCAAACTAAACGGATATAACACACTTTTAATTTAATTTATACAAAATGTTTATTTAAACACTAAATGGCATTTTTATGAACATTATTGTAACAAATTCCTAATTTTTTCAATTCATAATCTAATTGTATGTCTTGAAATTACTGCCTAAGCGTGCATTTGATGCCTTAAAAAACCTTTTGCAAAATGTATTCAAAATTCTATGAATTTTCAATTTTTTTAAATAATAAGTAAATGTTTTTACTGTTTATTCGTTCCTTCGTTTGTTTGTGGATTAAGACCGATTGACTGCACTAGGGCCCTAGGCTTTTACTGTGAAATGCCCTCCGTGTTGGACTTTCTACGGGATCCTAGCACATTTACGAGCTAAGGTCCTATTGTAAATAGGACCCTAGCAGTACAGTACTGTTACTCAAAACATTACTGTTTTATGTTGTTTGACTAATAAATAATATCACATTTCCAAATTTCATTTACTTTAATCACAATCGTGCTTTCATTATAATGAAAAATTTTATTTTCATGAGGAGGCTTGAACTGCTCTCCCAAACTAAAACCGTTACAACATTATGTTGAAAATAATAAAAATAATGCCGAATGCTGATAGCAAAGATGTAAATCTCCTATTTTACAGCAGAACTTTAAAATGTGACCTCTTACAATCGTTACGTAAATTTTTATTGAAATTAAAAATCGATGTATTTAACGAATCAAATATTTTTCTCACACTCGCTGCCAAAATGACACTCCCGAATTTCAGCTACTCGGACATGTCTGGGGTTACTCGCCATTTGAGACATCTTGGATTATTTTAAACAGATCATTTTGGTCAATCGACAAAACTACTGCATCAGATGACCAAACGAATGGGAAGTTAGTTTCAGTACCAAAGAAATCTGTTCTTCCTTGACTACTCAACCGGGAAATTTTGCTTCCGGTTTAACCTATAGGAGAGTTCTACCTTTACGGGCATGAAAGTCTAAAGCAAGATGAGTATCTAAACTTATTATATGAAATATGTTTCTAGTTTCAGATCCAATGGAAAGTGGGATTTTCCCTCTTGGTGTAGTAAAAGTAAAATAAAAATAAATAAATAATAAAATTAAAATTAAAATTAAAATTGAGAAAAAACGGGAAAATGGTCTTTTTTCCATCCTTTGATAATTTTCGCTCTCTTGAAGCAACAAAAGATATAATTTCACCCCAATAAAATATTACTGAGACATTATTAATATATTGCTCTAGCAATTGTACTCTATTAGAAAATCTATTACTCTGAATAACGTATATATATATTTGTAAAAAACATGTTTTTTCAGCAGTGTTTTGAAGTTTCAACCCTTTTCGGTGGTAAAATAATATAAATCGATTAGTGTAATATTTTGCAAATATATTTCTTTTTTCCAATGGCAACTTTTTCACACTATTATTTAAATTTCAGTTTGAACAATCCAGCCTAGTGTACACTACATGACTTCCATGTACGCCAGTTGTGAACATTTTTATAACTTTTCTGAAACCTTTTTAATTTGAATGTGAGATACAAATAAATAACATTAAGGTTTAAAAATTCCTTACCAAATAGAGGCGACATCGTCAAGCTGAATTCCGTTTTACAAACTTATTTTTGGCACAAAATTTGCCAATATTTAGCCATACGTCCACAAGCTTAACAATAGTTGGAGTGATTTTATGTACGGCATAAAAAGCCATTGTTAAGCTTAATAAGCCATTAATAAGCCATTGCTCATTAATGTATAAAAAGTCTTTCGGCTAGCCTTTAAATAAGCTCCAAGCAGATTGCAATCAAAAACGGAGGGTTACTACTAGACTTCCCAAAAATCTTAAATTTCAGCGTTCTTCAGTGAATTATGAAAATCTTGTACTAAAAGTCTATCAACTTTAAATATAAAATACTGGTCTGAAAATTTTATATTTAAGTGTTTAAACGTTCAAAATGTTGGAAACGTTCAATTGGAAATCATCGGCAATTAGCTTAAGAACTACTGGATTTTTTTATTCGCGGTGGTGCAGTCCTATAATTCGCAATATTAGCTTACCTTTTCATTTATCCTTTTCTTTTAAGTCTTGCTTTCGTGAGATGCCATATTTTAGCGGTTTTATGAACAAAATTTCGCACTTGATTATGATTCAGCGCAGTTGCTCGAGCAGTTTGACGGGTAGCACGGTGTAGTGAGGTATAATGGGTAAGTATTTCTTTTTGATCAAAAATATAAATAATTTGCTTTTAAATTATACTTTTAAGCCTACATTTTCGAAAATTAGTTTCTATTGATTGAAAAGTTTATTAATTGCAATTGAAAATATTCTGTTAGTTTTCGTCTGCTTGTTGAATCCACGTTATTTCCTCACATTTCCGAAAAAAATTCAAGAAATTATTATGGAAAGGTGGCCTAAAAATATCTCCTCAAGGGAAAAACTATTATTATAAATGTTTAAATAAAACTTTGATTTCTGATAGCATATTTTACACTATATTTTTGTATAAACCTATTTTGGTAATATTTTTAAAGCACATTCAGTTATAAAAAATTGGAATTTTAATACCTCAACAAAAGTCAAAATGATCCTTTATTTGAAAAGAATTGTAAATTGATTTTTATCTGGATATCAAGGATATAGAAGTAATTATAACTATATGCAATGAAGTAAAAAATGTATTACAATCATATAGAATGCATAAATTATTTTATAAAAAATTTAAAATAAAAATGTGTCACAAAGAATAAAATGGAATCTTTCAAATTTATAATTCAAAAATTATTGTCTACAATAAACGCAGAAATAAGTTAAATTATGTAATGGGGTGTAACGCAGTCCGAGAACGGTTGAAGGGCTGCCAGGATGGCTAGGACTCGACAGTGAGTTACTTCAGTTGATGGATCATTTTACCTAGTAATATGGTTACCCATTTTAGGTCACACTACTGGATGACTCGTAGAAAATTAACGAACTGAGCAAAAGTAATTCCCATATAAAACCATACTACATTTAATAAATGAAGTCATATTTCTGTATATAAAAGAGTATATATCTAAATAAATAGGAAAGTTAGTGCTTTTCTTAAAATATATGTTATAAACCCAATTTTTGAAATAACTAGCGGGGTACCCCGGCTGACAAGCGGGGACATGCACCAGTGTCATCTTATATACCAGTCTCAAATAATATCCAGTTTCAATTCTAAGCCTAATAAGTGGCATGTGAAGAAAAAATATTTACAAAATCGTACCTGAAATGAGACCTGAATGACATTAAACTAACACCTCGCGGTAAACGACATTCTTAGTAAAAACCCTATTCGACTTGGTTAATTTTCCCTGTCTTGGCGTATCGAGTATCTTAAAGCGGACAAAACTTTTGGATGTTGCTCTGGTGAAAGCAACTTACAACATCCCATCTGAAAATACAGGCTGTGGCAGATATATCCCAACTTTACGAAGAATCTGGCACTGAGATTTATTTATGATCATCGAAAAACTCAGTCTAAGGGGAAACTATCGTCTCTTAAAAGGCAGATTGGTGTCGGAAGGAGAAAGTGATAATCTAGAAATAAACACACGCTCCCCCTTGGTATGGCCAGTCAAGATCTCACCATCTATCACGTTAAGCATCAATGGGCGAACATCAAACGCGTTCCATTAAAAAGCCCCGACGACAGGTTCATGTTCCTGAGAAGTAACACAACAGTCCCGACTTTTAAATAAAGTGTAAACTCACTTTCTCAAAATTGGCATATCAGCCATTTTATTTTTCGCCAAACTAAAAAAATTTACATTTTAAGTCTCGGAAATCTTCAATCCTTATTATTTTTCGTATAAAACATTTCATTCCTGCTCTGATTCCCCATGCACATGATAGTAGAATTAAAAAAATGACCTTACAAATATAAACTAACATAAAAAATCATTATTATTCTTTTATTTTTATTTTAAGAATTTAAAACATCTCATTCGGCAAAATTGACATTTTGCCGAATAAGCCACACATGCCACACATGCGTGGTTGGCATGTGTGGATGCCGAATAAGACTCCACACATGCCAACCACGATGCTGACTTCACACTTTTTTTCACTGCAGGGGTTACAATTACGGAAAGCAAAAATATGATTTTTTGAAATGTTTTTTATAAAATCTCCTAAAATAGTTCAATTTTCGAAATTCGAGTTAGCGGAAGACCTTCCTCAGAACTTTCCGAATCCGTGGACGCCTTGGTCGAAACTCAACTCTCCAGGGTTCAGGAGGAGACATGCCCACACATATACATATATAGATACATACATACACGCGTTTGTTTACGTCCGAATTTTATTCTGTAAGATTTTATTCAGACGTTTGTTACTGTGAGCGCTTGAGCCTAGCTATTGCTTCTTCTTGCCTTGGCACATATCTTATGTGGCACTCGGTAGATAACGTTTCTTGTATCTTAGAAAATTTATGTGGATCGTTTTGCCCACTAGGATCCTTTTGGAGCATCATCCCCTGTATTTCTGAAAATATGATAAGTTCTTTTATAGTTTTTTACAAAATATTTAAACAGCTGTTTATCAGAAAAAGTAAGAAATTTTAAAAATATTTTTCTTTCTGTTTATGTTTAGTGTGGTAGGGTTAAATAGACATACATATAAGCTTAGTTTATATTATATGTGCCTCAAACAAAGCAAATGATCCAAAAATAAACTAGAAAATGAGTATAAATTTTGTCCACCAATGCCTAAGAATATGTAATAAAAACATTTTAAAACAAACTGATTTTATGTTTGATCAAAAAGAAACGCCTACTCATTTTTTATACACCTTACACTGGAAGAATGAGTTGTCGGAATGCAATGTTTATCTAAAATCTAAGTCTGTAGGAACTGGCCGTTGTATGTTTTAAATTCAATATTTTGTAAGTTCTGATAGTAAATATCTAAGAATTTAGAATACTAAGCTGTAAAAAAGTATTGCAATCGATGAAAACAAAAGGACTCAAAATGAAAAAGCCCATTCAGCAAAGTTTAGAATTTATTTAAAATGATCGAAAGGTTTTTCAATTTTCATTCACGCATTATTACATAATAATTTAAATCCCAAAATGGATTTACATTCTTCAGTAGCACTCGTAAAATTAATTTTTAATCGTTTGATTTTAAAATTCAAACAAACTGAATTTTTATGCTTTCTGAATTCCTTTATGCGTTCAGCCTATATACTTGGATAAACTTGATTTTTTTATGCACTATTTAGAATGATCACGAGTTTTGAACAGGCTTTTTTCTAAAGGCTAATGTTTACTTGTATTTTTCTGATATTTTCTTATCGACGTGTAACATCTCTTTATTCTAAGAAATGAAATAATCCTAAATGTAAACAATTTTTCAAACCGTCAAACCTGTCTTTTTTTCTTTTTTTTCAAATTTGCATTTTTAACTATATTGGACACTGTCAAAGTACCTTAGAGCGTTCGACTCAATGTCTTTTTCAATACACTTTTAATTATTTGTGTGAACAGGAGACAGAGAAATAGATCATGAATCACCCAGAATATCGTGTTACTGTATACCAAGCTGGGAAACTTTTTTAAGCTGTTTTTACCCCCATTACAGTGGCCTGTAAAAACAGAGATATATATCTTTACTTAGGAGACTTATTTCCTGAATATTTATTAGTGCTATCCAAAACTAAGGTAAACTTCTAGATAACGTTTTTGAGCTTAAACAAGTGATGCAATGGAAATATTGTACACAAACTTTCACAATCATCTAAAATGTCATCTATGATCTCTACTATGCATATTTCGCCACACTGTAAAAAATCCAGGAATGATCCTTGGAAATAATGAGCAGCTGAGCTGCTCAAAAATTTTAAGAAACATCACATAAAAATGCCACGAACTTATATGAAAAACTCAGGAAAGTTCTACTGAATTGTATTATTCTGTGTACATTGATCATTAAATGTCCTAATACTTTTAAGTAACTTTCTATGGAATTCTAGGACACAGATTCTGTCCAGGAACGTTGCAAGATTTTTTTCATACATTGTGGGTCATTTTTAAGTTAATTAGGGTCATATGTTAGAATTACGGGTCACTCACTTTCTAGCATAATTTTTTTTTTTCAAAACAGCTAAATTATGCTAAGTCATGCTTAATCATTCTATTTTCTTGTATCGAGTTTAAAAAACAATGTAACTATAAAGAAAATAAGAGAAAACATACTTTTTACTCTACTATAAAAACATCTTCAAAAAAGATTATCTCTGAATATCATGATTTTTTTTTTTAAAGATTCATGTCTGTGAAACATTTTTGAAAAAACAATTTCGCTGGTGCTGTTTCTTAATTGCAGATATTGCATAAGCTTTTCATGCGTACACATATTTTTTCTTCATTAATTTTAAAATTATTTTTTAAAGTATGCTCATTTATCTCCTAGTTTACTGAAGTAATTCTAGGTCATTGGGGTAATTCTTGGTCAGTGATATATTTTAATATTTTATGTGTTTTTCTAATTTATTTCCGTGTAAAAAATTATTAGTATTTACTGTAACTGTTACACTTTACTGTAAAAGTATATTATACTTTAACTGGAAGCTATAGTCAGTCCCCCCAAATGTAAATAGAGCTAATTTGGAACTGTTTGGGGATAAAGGGCTGTCTAATAACAATGAAAATAAGATTGAAGAAGCTGCAATAAAAAGTTGCAGAAACAATTCCTCCATAAAAGGTCCCGTACTAGAAGGAATTCATACTGTACGTAAAGAGCAGAAATATTTTGCTGTGCATTATGATTAAGGTGACCAAACGGTTTGAGGGCAGTACCCAATTTCAGAACTTTTTTCAGTTTGTCCTCAAAATGTAAAACGATAATCGGGAACAAAATTTTTATTAAAACAGTTATTTCTTCCCAATTTATAATGAACTCAATTCTGTTTCATTTATTTTATGAATGTAAATAATGTTCTAGTTGAATAAATAGAATCTATTTTGAGAAGAGCATTGAATTTATAGAAATGTCCCTAATTTTCGTTTCAAAATTGGGGATACAACGCTGACTTGTCCCCAATTCTTTCTTCAAAAATAATGTTATTCCTTTAATAATTTTTCTCTTAAAAACAACACATTTGATAAATAAAGATCCGTTTGCATGCTAAATAATGATAATTTAGAATATTATTTACTTTTAATCTGCATTACTATAAAAAAGGGATGACCCATATTTACCCCATATCTGACCCATGATTGCCCCAAAATGACCCATAATTACCCAACCTACTAATTTAAACCAGCATTTCTCAACCTGTGGGGCGCGACCCTCAAGGGGGGCGTAGAGCGTTTGCAAGGGGGGGAGGCGAGAAAAACCAAAGAGCAAGTACATGTTTTTAAAAAAATCATCTTAATAATTCTCATTTTTACTCAAAAATATATCCGCATAAAATGTTCCTTAAAACTTTACTGGTAACATTGTTTTGTATAAAATTCGACTACATGTTCATTGTTAAAGATTAAAAAACTGAATGTATGCTGAAAAATATGAGGTGGGGGGCGCCACCGTAAATTAGCCTTTGTTGGGGGGGGCGACATTAAAAGGTTGAGAACCGCTCATTTAAATAAAACAAATAATAATTAAAGTTTTGGCAAAGTGATTATATGAATAATTAATAAATTATTTTAGCTTACTTCATGTCAAATTAAGACATTTTATCTATCGTACTTTAGAAAATATTAAAAAGTTGTTGTTTTTTGAGCCATAATTCCCCCATATAACCCTTCATGTTCTTAAGCAAATCGTTAGAGTAATATTTATAGAAGTTTGTAGAAGTACTGGTTAAAGCAAGGAGTAAAGTTTTCAGATGGGAATGTTTACTTTCTGTATGATATTTATGAGTCTAAGGTTTTCCATCATTCCCAAGGAAAGTTCCTGGTTTTTATTTTACAGTGTGTGTCATTTTAAAGTGAATTACACGTTTTTTTAAGCAAATGTTGAGAGAAATACTTAGATGAACAGGTTAAAGTAAACAGTAAATTTTTCAGACATGAATGGTTACTTTCTGTGTGGTATTTGTGAGTCTAAATTTTCTCATTATTTCCAAGGATAGTTTCTGGATTTTTTTACATGGCAACACTAGTAATGTCTTCGATAAGCATACCTTCTTCGTTAAGCATAATTCATAGTAAAAAGATCAAGAGATAAAATAAATCTAATAGTGGGCGATAAACTTTAGAGATATTTGGCGAGATTTATTGATTTAAATTCATACATCAGATAAAAAATATCACCATAATCTAAAAATAAGTGAAATTTTCTAAAACAATTGGGGGAGTGGGTGATAACATTGACAACATACAAAGATGGGGTTGGTTCTACAGACTGAGAGGGAAGCGGTAAGAAGAATTAACGAAAAAGCGCTCTATTCCAAAAATTAACTATCCTATTCTACTAAAAAACAAAAAATTAATACAATGGAAGAACTAGTGAGATGATCTAATGAAGAGCCAAAGAAAGATCACGCTTGAACCTTTGTAATGACCTGTATCCCCCCCCAAAGAAAAATTTACATTCAAAGCAGTACATATTCAGGTGTACAAATGCAGAAAAAGACGATATAAATTTCATCTAATTAATTATTTTGCAATTAAGCTACTGACTACTTAAAGAAATAGTGAACACTTGTCTGTATTCCTATTTTGTAATTTTAAATTCCTTTTCTTCTACCAAATGTAAGTGTATTTCACAATATTTTTATTTAAACCTTTAATATTTATTGTTTCATATGAATACCCGATTGTACTTGATCGGTTATCCCAAACGGGGACTTTTCAAAAGTATATTTTTCTACTTATATTTTTTGAACTAATTCTACTTATATTTTTTGAACTAATTGTTCTGATAGTCTAGGAGCTATTCTAAAAAGATAAATAATCTGAAATAATTTTTTTCTTTATTTTGCTCTCTTCCTTTCTTTACTTATTTCCCAAATCGAAATATGTTTGGGACCTTGTTTTGGACAACTATCCTTTACACTTTTTATCATTTAATAAAAAATGTTAGTAAAATGCTTTTTTATTGTAGGTGTAAATGGTACAATTAACATTTTGGGGGGCAAGAAAACATTAAGCTAAATTTGAAAATAAATTGTTCGTATTGTTCTGTTTATTGCTGATTAGAGGTATGAATTTGTCAAATCCATTTATTATGCCTAAACTTAGTTACCGTTTTAGTTGTAAGACGGCCGTTCGAAAACGTTGAATATAACAAACACTTGATTATAGTGAATATACGCAAAATATTTAATAACAGTATATTGTGGTTTAATCCATGTTATCGCAATAAATCTATCGATATTTCTACTAATGCTGCCTAAAAGTACTATAACGTGTCCTAATATTTCTAAAACTACTATTGAATACAGTCCTCATTCTACTATCACCACTTACATACTCAATTTAAATGCTGCATGGGTTGCATGCGAAATATCAAACTGAGTTACTTTAAAGAGTTATTTAGAATCGCACAAATCGCGAATATGAAGTAAAAATTTCTGTTCGAATTTATGAATTTCAGGATTTTTTTTATTTATGACGTCACGTTTTTGATTGCTATAAAAGAAATCCTGGGTAGTCGATTTAGTTCATGTAAATATCTCATTCAGTTAGTTTACAAATGGAATAATATCGAAACTTGGGACGATCTTAACATTTTTTTAAAAATAGGATCGTTATGGATGAACGTAATCATTTGGCCTGTGAGCGGTGTACATCCAGCACACATACCAGAATCAGACTAGACCATCATTTTCTTCTAATTCTTAAAAAAGTTAGATTAGAAAAAAAGCAGAATTCAAAATAATTTTCCTCGAATAAGCGTTTTTGAAGCTTAGTTCAGTTGAATGTGTTTTGTAAAGAGATATCAAAAACTATTTGTATGGCAGAAGGATGAATACAACCGGCAACAAATGAAAGTAAGATTGATACTGTTTATGAAAATCCGTGAATAAAAATTAAATATAGAATATAGGTAAAAAAGAAGCTAATGATAACATGCTTATTTTACATTGGAAAATGTTTAAATCGTTTAATGGGTTGTGGTAACCTTTCTAAATTTCCATATTTTACATGACACTTCAAATGAAACCTAAGAATTCTAACAAAGCAACTTCTTCAAGAATTACAACAACAACAAATGTAATTGTATGATTACATGACAAAACATCATTTATTTTCTGAATAAGCAGTTTTACGCAACTTCTTTCAATAAAAGCTTATTCATTTTCGAAGAAAAAAAAATGAAGTTATCTCAGGAATTCGTCTTGTAACGCAATGATTCATTAAAATTTTGATGCCAATAATTCCATGCAAAATATATTCAGTTATCTTTAACCGGTATTTAAAACGTTTTCTTGTTTCAGGCGAGCTAGACAAGTTTTGGTTCACAGAATGACGAATTTTTGGGCGTACTGTTTACTTATAGTTATGTCTGTTTTCCAAAATTCCGAAGCTGGTCTTTTGGGTACTTTAGGTACTGTTTTATCAAATTTAGGCAACGCACTAACTAATTCTGAATCTAATAGAGGCACTGGATCTAGTAACATCCTGAAATAGTTTAGTAAGTATGTTTTTTATTAAAATATATCTAAGATTTTTATTAAAGGATTCCGAAGATTATAATAACACAATGTTTTTAGTGAAATTACAGTTTACCTACAATAGCACAGCACCCTACAATTAAAAACATAGATTAAAAGTTGAAGTAGGGGTTACATTTAGCAAAATGATAGTAAATTTAATTTAAATAAATAATTTGATATTAATTGTAGGAATTTTTTTAAGTTTTATTTGTGAATATTTCCTATTAAAAGTTCTATTGTCTAAATTCAAAGAAGAGTCCTAAATGTATTCATTTCTATTTAATGTTGCATAGATGCGCATTTTGTGTTATAATCTTATTGAGAACTGAATTATGTTTTGTGTTATTGCAAGTTTTCCCCATGTAGCCAATAATGTGAATATTCAAAACGCCACAATATAATAAATGATGTATGTACTAGCGTCCGAGGCGTTAATGATTCGCTAAATATTTTTACACATTTTCAAAAAATTAATTATGGGTTGGAGTAAAAAGCTATGGCCGAAATATAAGAAGTTGTTATATAAAACCCAACATTTTAAGTAGAAATGTACTGAAAGTATCCAAACGCGTCATGATTAATGAAAAAATGTAAAAACAACAACACAACAACAACAACAATAATAACATTACTTAAAAACAATTATGCAAAAACAATGTTCCAGTACAAGAAATTAATATGCTGTACTAAATTTTCCTTTCAGTAAAATTTAATAGTGACCAGTGAGAATCAGAAATAAATGTTCTTGAATATGCAAAAGGAAACATATCGAGTTATTGAAGAAAGGCTTCAAGAAGATTTAAAGTATTCTACAAAAAAATACAGACAACTTTATTAATATAAGTACTGGCACAGTAAACCAAACACTATAAAATTTACTATGACACTACTTAAATACTAATTGCAGCCCGTTATATATTACGGGAACAAGCAGTATTATACATACGCACATACAAACACACACACACACACACACACACATACATACACACACACACACACACATATATATATATATATATCTATAATATATATAATTTATAATATATATATATATATATATATATATTTGTAAAATTAATATGTAAAACACAAAGTATATTACTGCAAATATGGCATACCCTGCAGGAAAAAGTAAGAATAGAACTGCAAAAATGACATACGTCGTCTGGAAAAAAAAAAAAAAAAAAAAAAAAAAAAAAGCATATGCTGAGCCAAACAAAGTACAATTAAACAAAGTGAAAATAGAATGAATGGAATCTCTCTCTCTCTCTCTCTCTCTCTCTCTCTTTATATATATATATATATATATATATATATATATATATATATATATATATATATTTATATAAATATATATAACACACACACACACACACACACATATATATATATATATATAGAGAGAGAGAGAAAGAGAGAGAGAGATAGATACAGAAAGGGAAACTCAGAAAAAGAGAGAGGCATAGTTCATTTACCTAAAACTTTAAAAATGTATTAAAAACAAATAATGACAATCCAAAGTTTTTCTAATTATAATACATTTATACATTTTATATAAAAATCATAAATGCACAATTTGAGTATTTTAATATATTTTTCAAGAATTTTTGGATGCTCGACTCAGTGCATAATCTGCATATAAATCATACAAAACACACGAATACTTATTCTATTTAAATTGAAATGATCAATTTTACAGAACACTTTTATATAAAGGATACAAATACCACGTAACATTTTATCAAGTTAATTTTTTTTCTGGGAAAACAATTTTGATGTTTATAGATGGTTAAAAAAAAGCTACGCATTTTCAAACTTTAACTAAATGTCATATAATTTGTAAACGTCCGTGGAGCTGTGCAATAATAGTATGATTTTATACAAAAGCTATTTACGTCCTTATGACAATTTAAGGAAAATGCTAAAACTTGTGAATATACTTCTTAAAATGAAACTAATAAATGATAGAAGTATGTCACTATATATGAAATATTTTTTTTAACTAATCTTTCATTCTTTTCACATTTTATTAAAAATAGTTTATATAAAGATTGGATGCTAATCGTTCCCAAACTAATCGGATAAAAATTAATAAATAAATAAGTATGATGCATGTTGTTATGACAATAAGTTAATTTCATTTTCTCTTTTATGTTAGTTTAATTTCATTTTTCTTGATTTGTACTGTTGAATACTTTGTTAATATTATTTGAGATTAGCAATAATCCTGAAAACAGATTATACAAGGTTTTCAAGAAACACTACCTAGTTTTTAATCCTTAAATAGGGATAATAGACATATACAATAACTTACATAGATACGTACAATAAGTTCCTGAAAATCTACCAAATTTCATGGTATGATTAATATTTAAGGAATAAAAACATAATACGGTGTCTTTGGAGCGCCATATTTAGTTATATTGTTAATAAATGTAAAAAAAATAATAATAATAAACATTATTATCAAGCTCTGTTTTTTTCTATAAAAGTCGGGTAAAATGTGCAACACGTGGTGCGAAATGGGTAGTATATTTCAAAAAAGTTATAAAAATAAAAATTAAAAAATGCACGATATGAAAATTTATTTATTTATTTATCATGAATTATACAAATTATTCACGTTTAAAAATATTTTGGCCAGAATTTATTTCCAGATGAAAAGTCAAGTGTTTTTGGAATTAAAAAAAAAATTCTAGATAAACAATGCATTACGACGCCTGATTGTTGCACGGGAAGGTGGGCTAAAATAGCTGGGTGTTTCTTTTCGGTCAAAAATATAAATGTATCGTTTTCAAATTATTTTTCCTATTTTGGCCTGTATTTTAAGATATTAAGAGCTGCTTTCATTTTCATTAAATGCTTATTAGGAGCATTTAGAATCACAGTTTTAATAAACCTTTACTGCATACCTATTTTAACTCACTACACCAAAAAATATATACAAAGATTTTTTTTAATTGTTCTTACATTTTAGCTATTTAGACCTTTACAAAATTGAAAGTATTAAAGAACTTCTCAAGTTTTCAGGATGTATTATTTTTTTGGAGACATAAGAAAAGAAGGTGAATTCAGTAAGCAGAAAAAAACTACTATTATGTGTCCAAATGCAATCAGTAAGCCTTTTAATGAGTGAAAATCTTTTCAATAAATGCCAGAAAATACAGCCTAAAAAATAAATATTACTTGAGACAATTTATTTATAGTTTTGATAAAAAAGTTTTCATCTACCGATTTTACCCCACCATACTCTACAAAGGAAAATTTCTGAATTATTTCACGAGTTTATTGAAATAATTATTACAAAATATTTAGCTCTTAGAGTAAAATATTTTATCAATACACATCCACATCTAACGCCTCGTTCAAAAATTCTAACCAAGGGTGGAAAAAAGGAAAAGAAAAAAAAAAGCATTTTAGTAATTCAGTTTTATATTTATTCATAAACTCAACAACATTGTCACATACTGTTTGACAGAACTGTTATTCTGGTTAACTCTTAATGCACAAGATTTAGTTTCAAACAAAAAATTATTTATACATATAAACTTAAGAGTACCATTAATGCTAAAAACATTATTTTTTTTAAATTTTAATTAATTGCCTTTACAATGGCAATGGGGTATACGCATCATATCACTGTGGAGTGGTATACATATTCTACACTCATTGATTTGTTTTGTCTTTACCTTTACATATTAAAAGTGAAATTCACTTTTGAATATTTTAGCGGGACTAAAACTATATTTTTAGGTATTTAAATGGAAATTCAGTAAGAAAATCATGGCTAAGGAAAGACATTGCTTACATTTTCGATTAATTTTTAATGAAAATAAAATGGAAGGAGTAATGTTTTCCCACGCTAATCTTCAAATTTTGTTGGAACATCATACAAACACTATAAATATCTTGAAAATGGTAACAGACGATTTAATTTACACAACACACATACAGATTTAGACTCTAGCCATTTACAAGGCTGCCAACAAAAAAACGGGTCCTTTTATATAATAATCATAATTCAATCTTTAGAATCTGTGCTCGAACTTATTTAAAATTCTAGCCGTGTTCTTTTAACAGCTCGCTCATCTATTAAAGCATCGGATTCCTTTATAAACTTATTCTTTCTTTACTGAAGGCATGAAATTAATTAGTGAGAAGTTGTTTCCAAAATGTTCTATAATAATTATGTAAATTACAAAAAATGAAGTAGAAGCACATGCGGAAAAAGAAAGCTACCATTTTGCATGAAAATGTAGAATATGTATAGTATTTCAATACATTAGACCACTATGCGCCCAGAGTTAAGCAGAAAATAGCAATGAAACAACTTAAAATGTAGCAAAATAATATTGAAAATGAAGTGGAGTGTGATTTTAAATTACATAAAAAATATCAGTCGAGTTTTTTAATGATGATATACGTTGCCGAAAAATTAAATAGTCGATAACTTATTTTTTTCTTTAAACAGAAAAATTTTAATGAATAAAAGAATTATGAAAGATTTTATTTATTAGTTTTTCTATCAATTACGTATGCGTGTGTTATTTGTTTTTAAAATTTTATGATCACAGCGATATTATTTATTTTATTTTTTACTGTTGCAGATATGCTTGGGAAAACAACTGTACTATGACAGTAAAATCTACAAAATACTTCAAGTTGTTCTGAAGATGATAAAGAAAATTACTAAAATATAAACATGATGAACTCACGATGTATGCTTTTGCATGTGTCCCTGATTAAAACAGATCTGCAATTTTACAAATATGTAATACAATTTACAAATGAATTTTAGAAATGTAAATATTATTAAAGCGATGATTGTTTTAGCAAACATTTTAATAACAACTCCCTAATTTCATAACCTTTATTTGTCGATGAAGATATATATATTTCAGTGTAAAAAGTATTTTGAAATCTGTACTCATGTGTGTTTAACATATTTTCTGAAAATAAGTAATTAATTTAATTGCTACTCTTTATACATTAGTTTTTAATAGTTTTAAACTAAGAGTAATAATTTATCAATTGCATTGCGAGAAGGTCGACGTTTGAAATATATAGGGCTCTTTTCGTAAGCGTTTCGAGCATCGATATTTTTGCCGATTGTTTTATTGCAGATTTCTTTACCACAAGGTCTATATATTTACCAAGTTTCAACAAAATTCATCCACTACAAAGAAGTTTTAAACAGGGTAACTTAAATTATAGCTACTCTTTATATTGTAAAATGAATGCATTATTCGCGGACATAGATCAAAAAATTAGTTGGTGATTATTGATATCTGTAATCAACAAATCGTAACTACCGTTTACTTAGCATTTTCGTCCTATTCTTGTAGATTTTGTAGAGACTAATGTTTTTAATAAATTTCCGACACTAATTTAATAAGGAATTTTGACCCATTTGTGCCCAGACTGTTTGCATGTCTCTTTCAGCAATCTTTGTTGAAGCCAACAATAATAGATAAATTTCTGACATCAGTTGAGTGAATAAGTGGTAATTTCTTTTAAAAAGTGTATAAAAAGTAAACATTTTAAATATTACTTGGTTATCTTAAAGTATTTTGAAGAAATTAGATTTAATACTCGTGAATTAATGCTAGAAAAATTAAATAACTGTCAACAGATTTTTGCGATTGAAAGCGAAAGAAATAAAATTTATGTATCCCGAAAAAGAGACACTAAGCACAAATGGGTTAAAATCTTATTTAATCTAAAACAGCCTGCCTAAGTATATAAGCACTTGGCAAAAGTCACTCCATTTTATAATTTATAATTTACTGTCAACTATTAGAATTTTATACAAGAATGTTCAGTAAAATCATTTGACTGAGATTTTACCAAAGTGATTTCATGGTTGATAGTAAATCACATTTAAAATCAAAAGAATTTTTCCAAGTCCTTGTATATTTACGCAGGAAACTTTACCTCTGAAAAAGGAGAAAGGTCCATACGGCTTTATGCTAACTGCAATAATTGTGTGCAATCAATGCATATTATTTGTGGATTTTATTATATTTATCGAGTTTTGTGACTAATGGTAAAATATCTAGAAATTGGTACTTTCAGAGTGGAACCACCTTGTATAGGGCGCTAGGTATAAAGAGGCAATATCGGTACATCAAAGTTATATTCAATCTTCATCCTCTCAAAAAATTATTCTATTAAAAGCGAAATTTTCTATTTTAGCTTTTTGAATAGCTAATAAGTTTTTTAGAAACGGATATTTCGACAGATATATGAAAAATAATAATTAAAAATAACCTAATTCATATTTTACAGTAAGTAAATTTTAATATACGAAACCACCGTAGGAAGTACAACTTTCCCTAGAATACTTTTTTCAGAAGGTGTAATAACACATACCTAATATGTTTATCATATTTAACAAAAAAAAAATCGCAAACACAATGAGTAAATGAATATAATTATTTACTCTTAGTAACCTTTTATTATTAAACAAACAGTATAGTTAATATGAATTCACTAAGAATCATAGCGTCTGTATTGAAAAATTTAAATAAAAAAATACTGTCCCATTATCCGGCAATTCAAGTAAAAAATAAAACAAACAATTAAAATCCAATTGTATGATTAAATTTTAGTAAGCACTTTACAACGTGCTGGGTACGTTCCAATCGGAACCAATTTTGCAGTACCGTTGTGTGTCTTATGGCCGGACATATAGACGCAAACGACTCGTGATGAAAAAGCATGCTGAACGTACTTTGTACGTCTTTTAAGAGCTTGGAAGATCATAAAATATACTTGACTACAAAACTTTTATTTAGCATGAAGCTTCTAATCAATTCATGGGGAAACATTCCGAAAAAGTATATGGAAAGAAGAAATTAGAACGCTTTATTAAGATTAAATATTAAAGGCTCTTATTCTTAGATTTCGTAATAAACTGAATAAATTGGGAAAAATATTTTTATAATTTCATCATAATAAAATGTTTTCTAAATACACTTATGCTTAAATTAAATTTGTACTGTTTGATATGGCAGTTCTGACGTAAACAACTTTAACAAAGAATAAAACAAGGAGTTTATAAAATTTGTCTAGACAGATTTATATAATATATATATATATATATATATATATATTATCTATTTCATGGGAATCTATAAATTGAGAATGACTCTTTTAGAATTATTTATCTTATATAATAATAATAAGTTTCACCAAATCCCACTAAAATAACGGCATATTTATTGTTAATTATATTAATCTCAATCTGTTTAAAGCCTTAAAATTTTTTAACTGGAATTGGTAATGATATGCATATACAAAATTCGTGGCATATTTATTATGAGACAAATGAAAACTGAAACTATATTTGACTAGCTTTAACATTAATTCAAGGCTCTAGTTTTGAGAAATACAGCACATGACAACTTCTTGGACATATTTAAAATTATTAACTTAGTTGAACGACTAAAGAAATTCATGAATATTTCTTGATAAGCAGCACTGCACTAAAATAATGACAGTTAGGAATAATCTGAAAAAAAATAAGATAGAGAATAGGAACATTTGCATAAATGGATATATATATATATGTATTCATTTATGCAATATACAAGTGTGTGCATACACGTAAATCTAAACACTGTACAGAGGAAAAAAAAAATTTTTTTTGGTGTAACTTTAGAAACACTTCTGAGGCTAATATTCTGAGCAAATATTTGGTTTCATGTAAATGCTCCAAAAGGTATGGTTTAGAAGATATTTTATATTAGATGTGATCTCGTCTAACAGCTGAGAGTGTTGATCACTTATTTTCCGTGGTTACGTGACAGTATTCCAAGACTTAATTAAACTTCAGACGTTCAAGAATTGAAATTTCTGAGTAGGAGACAAAAAATATCCTTGATCTGGCTCCAGTGCGTCTTCTGACTGGGTCCTAGACATGAGCGTTTGTATTTAAGTCAAGACAGTACGTTATGTATTCCGCACCCTAAACGTTTTTCAATTTAAAGTTCATGTTCTCCACAAACTCGAGCTGTATATTTCTAGAAAAAGAAAAGAATCACAAAGCGTTGGAGCGTAAAGTAAGATATGAGGTCCGAGTATCTCGTTTGCCTACCTTTGGCGCATACAATCGGCATTCCTAACTTAATATAAATAATGTGCAGATCCGTAAGCTCACCTATAGTGATTCCAGCCTGCATTATCAAGTCATCTCATTTATAAACTCATCTCTCCTTCTGAGTGCCCTTTTCTTTCATTTTAAATGACGTCGCTGTCTCAATTCAAACTTTATCAGGAACCGTCAGTAAACATTGCTTGATTCCAATAATGTTACTTTAATTCTTGATATTTAGGAGATCACATTGTTCAAACCTTAAGCAGTCTTGTGTGTAACAAAGTTATATTGTTTACAGGTACTTTAAATTATTAAAACTGCGTTGTGTTGTGACGGTTAAAAGTCCAGGTTCGATGACCTTAGTTGCAGTAAGAAAAAGACATTGAATGCTTAAAACTATTTATTTGAAAGATACTATTGAAACATAAACTTATTACAACGGATGGTGGTGGTGATAGCTCAGCGAATTAGAAAAAACGTCCTATATGGACAGTGAAATTAAGATGGAATCAATTAAAAATTACGCCAGCAGAGAATTACACATTGGCGAGAACAAACACTTGGCTGAGATAAATAACGCCAATTCCAGAGCAACCCCAAAACTTAATCCAATGAAATTAAAATGACGTAATCGCGAGCAAATAATTTTAAAGATGAGGCAGGGCAACGTAAAATAAAAACGCCAACACCAAGCCAAAGAAGGGGGTAAACAAAAGGCCGTTGATTTTGCAAACCGACGCAATGTAATCTATTTTTAGCACAACGGCGCCACCATGTGTATTTGAGAATTTGGTTTAACACTCATTGTCCTGTGCTCAAAAGAAAATTTCTGTAACTGAATAACATTGCCTATTTTGTCTTGATGAGCTGTTAACAGGATATATAGATCATAAGTTGTGATAGCAAGTCGACGACCTTTTCCAAGTGGATAACTTCCATTCCCTGCTTCTAAGAATTGAATACATAGACTTGAAAAAACACTTCTTGAGATTACAATACTACTTATTAGACTTACCTGTGGTGTAAAGATGCATCAAACTAGACAGCCCAACAGATCTTCCTATCTTTGAACGAGGTCTGTGGTTACTAAACGATTAAAAAAAAAAGAAATCAATCACCTTTATATTCACTTGCTACGGGGTATTACTTGTACTCATTTTGAATATTTTTTATGAAAGCGCATCTTTTCTCCTTGCCCTGGCGATAATATTGGATTTTACAGACGACAACTGATTGCCTAAACGTATGGTACACCCTCTAAAAAAATTAGTCGACTATAAGTAAAAATTCCTATTTTAGCCTTTGCAAATAATCAAATAGTCTTTGTAACATGCACAACTTGTTAGAAATATAGTAAATCATAATTATACATTTCCCAGTAAATATTTTATGATATAAAATTTTTAATATCTGAAACCAACGTAGGAAGATTGATTTTTATTTTGACTAATACGTTTTTAAGAGGGTGCACTGTGTTGAAGCAATTACCTTCTTCAGTCTGGCGTGCTGGGAGTAAAAATTTACACTCAGTCATTACTTTAATCTCTTCGTTCCAGCAGTCCATACATTTGGACCTTTTCTTTACTCTTTTTAAACGATTAAATAAGATTTTTTGGTGCTGTGAATTGACGTACATATGTGTCGATGCTTTAATTTTAAATAAATGATTTTAAAGCATGTGAATGTGTAAATCCTATACACTGACACACAGATTTTATTTTTGTTTGCCTTCATTTAGTCCTTGTTTGCCGTTACACAAAAGAGAATTTGAATATTATTGAAATTACTCAAGTTAATTTTTGTTAATATTTTTTTTTCTAAATTCATATAGCTGAAAAAAACTTTTTGGACATCATTTACCTACAAAAGTGTCTTGGCCGTCTTCGTTTATGGATGATAACTACTTTTCGCTATTGAAATAAAGATTTAGGCTTTAATTCGAAAAATTATTTGAAAATGGGCTCTTTGCTTGTCATTTTTAAGTGTATAAGTTTTTAAAAATAATTAGGAGATTGTTCTTTAATTCCAGATGCAAGATTTTTGTCAGGTGTGAAGAGGTTTTACAAGCTTTTACAAGAACAAGGCATTCTATCCCTTTATTTAGAAATGTACAACTGTACCGATTCCTTTCGTTCAATTGTTTGAATGTGCAAATGTACTGTACAATAAACGGAATACCTGGTCTTCCGACATTTCCTTCCTCTCACGAGCAAACTTTCACCATGTAGAGAAAACATTCACAAAAGAACCCCATCTTTGAAAGTACAAGAATTTGGAAAAGATTTCTATACAAAAGTTATTTTCGGGCTAACTGCAGTCCCGAGAGCCGGCTTTTGAACGGAAAAATTTAGTGTGATAGCTATTTTCTCGCCATCTTGAAAAGGGTAACAAAGATTTATTTCTATCTTTAATACAAGAAATTTTTGTCCTTGAAAAACTATTCAAATTCTGAGAGGAAATTTTCATGTAAGCTTTTGATTAATAGTAGTAAAAGAAAAGTATTAGGTCATTTTTTGTTTAAGCATTAACAGATCTGGATCTGTCCGTGCAGCAGTCAGGAAGACCAGTCCCTGATATTTTATTTCTAATATTGAACTAGTAAAAATAAATAAATTTTTATTGAGTTAACCAATGTGTTGTATACTGTTTCAATTTACATTTTTATACTTTTCATCTTGATAATTTTCAAAGTATATTTAAAAAAATAAATGAAATACGGAAACAAAAAATAGACATATCTGGTATCAAAAATTTGTACATACATGCATATATCTATATCTACACTATAAGAAAAAGGCGCACCAAGTAAGAATTGTCCGATTGCGATGAAAATTGATGGATGCAAGGAACATACATAATAAAAACAAATGATTAAAATTTCAGAACAATTGAATGATTGATTGTAGAGTTTTATCAATTACAAAAAGAGGAAGTCAAAAAAATGTTGTTGCACCTCTGGCGTCGATGAAATTGTCACCCGGCGTGGCACAGACTGATTAAGTTTCTGGAATTATCACGATGAAAGGTATTCATCGATAGCATTATAAAAGTATAAATTAAAATAATATACGAAACATTGCTTAGTAAAAATTAATCTATTTTTACTAGTTCAATATTAGAGATCAGGCGACCTAGCTGGCCAAGGGAGTACAGAGAAGGCTTGAAGACAATTCATAGCAACACGTGTCGTATCACCACCTCCTAGATAGACAAGTCCCGAGAACAGAAGCTATTACGTCATCACTAGGTCCACTAAAGTGACGTCATCACACATTTATTTTCAGAAAATAAAACTAGTCAAAGTTTGTGGTGAATTTATTCCCGCATAAAACATTTTAATGATTTAAGATAGAAAATTTATTTTTACGACAAATAGGAAATTTTAACTATCACTAATTATATAATATGATAAAGAAATACATCATAATAAATAATTTTTTATCAGAAAGATATTTTAATTTTTATCGTTAACTTAAGATATTTTCTAAAATTTGTATCATCCACCAGAAATTTTAAATAGTTTTACTTTGTGAAATGAAAACTGTGATGACGTAAAAACTTTAGTTCTCAGGCCTTCTGTATCTAGGAGGTGGTGTTCGTATGCGGTCGGGCACTATCGTGTTGAAAAGTATGTCCAGGGTGTCACAAATGGTACGTTAGCACAACCGGTCGTAGGATGTCGTCAACGTACCGCTGTTCTGTCAATGTGCCATTAATGACTATCATAGGGGTCCGGCTATCAAAAGAGATGACATCCCAGACCATAACACCTGGTTGTGGGCCTCTGTGGCATGCGATAGTCACTGCATGATTCGCCCCTTCCCCCCTCTGCGCTGGACGTCTTCAGGCACTTCTGCGGTTGTCATGAGGAACCAGTTGGAAACGGAACTCGTCACTAAAGACTATACCCAGTCAGTGCAGTTCCCCGTTGATCGAGCTCGTCACTACAGTAATCGGACTTGACGGTGTACAGGCGTGAGAGGGAACCGCCGCAACGGTCGGCACGAGCGTAAATTCCTCTCTCTCAATCCTCTGTGGAGGGTTATGTTGGATACATTTGAGCCAGTCACACGGTGAATAGTTGATTTCGACGAATCCGATGCTGTAACAGCTGCTCTGACAATCGTTCTATCATCCCGTGCTGTTGTGGCCCTCAGTAAACCGCTACCATTATCCATAAATATTATGAAATATATAAACAGTCCTAAAATTTCTTTGACCACTAAATGTTTTAATTGTATACGTAATATTGCAAATTGCCTTAAATAATATATATTTGGTTCTGCCAGGCCCTAATTATGAATCATCATGCTCTTTTCAAAAATGAACATGAACTAATCTCATATTACATATGAATTCATAAATTTTCGTAGGGAGCGACGTGCCTGACAGTACCTTAAGCCTATGCCAGTGAGTGGAACAGACTTTTGCATGGGGTCCTTTTTACAATGATATGTACGCCCTCATATATTCATATATGAAATATTCTGTCATTTCTGTATATATTGATAATATTTTTGTCTAACATGAGTAATACACAAACGTTTCATATATTTGTTCAATAAGAGATACTTCTTCATTGAGGACCAAGTCAGCTGCCTCGTTTGCCCTCTTTTAGCGATATTTGCATTCTATTTTTAGTGATATTTATTTAGCATTATTTAATACTTACAAAGTAATTATACGTGAATCTATGTAGGTTATCTAAAAGGTCTTTTGTTTAAGCATTAACCAGTTCTGTAGGAGTATCATCCGGCCAGGAGTATCAGGATCCAGTTCTGCAGGAGTATCACAATATAGAAATTTTAATATGTTAAGGAGAGACATTCCTGTCGTCTCGCAAAATATTTTTGCCTGTCGCGTTTCGCTCCCATTCCTGATGACTTCCGTCATCAGTCCAATCCAGTCTGCTCACTCACTTGATCTGAGTCCTATCAATCATGTAGAGGTTGTACTCAGGAGATAATTTCCGTCCTGCTTCAGATATTAAGCAAAGTATCTGGGTAGCAGAGGTGATCACACTGCAGCATCACCTTTTTATTTTATTCGTTTTCCACTAAAGCGCGAATAGTTATCCCCAGATTTCTTTGAAACCGTTTTTTTTTTTCGGGTGGGGATTAATAAAATTAAGGCTTTATTACCTCAAAAAGCATTCTTTTGCATTATCCTCTTATTTTATAGTTGTTTTATATCTACATATCACATTTCTCGCGCCATTTCAACGTAACTAAAGTAGTGATGTATAATTCATGGTTTGTACGTTATGCCATTCAACATTCACGTAAGTGCTCATTATGTTTACTTTTAAACAGCAATTTAATTCATTTTTGCAGCCTTGCGGTGATAAATAAAATGAGTAAACTAAGTCTCAACAGTTAATTAAACATTCGTCCTCTCACGTATTATTCTGGTGTTCACTTTTTGAAAGAAATGCCTCTTGAGATTTTATTCTTCCGCTGAAAAATACATAGCAGCATTTCTAACCGTAAAATACTTTTTGCAACAACTTCACGAACATCCTTCCCTTCGCCTTTTCTACGGCGCTCAAAACATTTATTAAAAGGATCCCCGCATACTATCTCAGAACTATTAAATGTCCAGAAGTGTTTCTTTTTCAGAACTTCCAGTTCAGAGTTCTATCGCGAAAGTTCTCCCTATTTTTTTTTTATTCCGAGAAAGTGAAGAAATACTTTCACGGGCGATAGAACTTACCCGTTTCCGATATTTCACTTCGTTTCATCGGATGACAACTTTTCCTGGAAGCAGGGAGCTAGAAAGAAAACAAAAAAGGAGGGGCATCAAATCAATGAAACTCTCATTTTGAAAATCTCGATAAATAACTCTCAGATTTAAGAAGGGAAAGTGTTTCTAAAATCTTAAACTCGGCTGAAGTGCCCGAAGTGAAAATCAATGCTGCAGCTATTTGCTCAGAGTCACGCTTCTTTGGCTGTCCCAGGAAAACTTTTAAATAAGGTAGCGGGTGTTTCTGCGCTTGTAGAAGAACTTTGATAAATATAACCTTTATTGATAGTCCATATTTGATAACATGCCCTTATACAAATAGAAAGTTTGTGATAAGGTTTCAAAATGATGTGAGTACTTTCATTGTTCTTAGCATTTGCGGAACAATACCTTAATGCAGTGAGATTTACTTCAAGTAGAGAATGTTTAAAATGTTTTTTTGTGAGAGTCATATGGTACTTCCTGTAGCTATGGAAATGATGTTAAAGACTGGCAAATGACAGCATAAGATGATTAAAATGAACAAATGACAGCATAGGAAGAATAATCTACGGAAAATAGAAAATGTTTCAAAGATTCCTTTTTCGATAAAAGAGGATGTAGCAGTAGGCAAATTAAATATTTAACTAATCTGTCAGAGCTGTACCATGCCAATTTAGTCAAATTTCTCATAAAAACCGGGACTTTATTACTGGTTAAGAGAAAGCCAATAATGATCGATATTTTACTAGCTAGTAAACGTGAAGAAGTAGGAAGTATTCAGTGTAATTAAGGCTAGTTAGAAGACGCTTATTAAATAGCAATATGCATGAAAGAAAAATAATTAAAATTTATCGGAATGAAAAAAGCAATTAATGAACTTGTCCAAAAGTGGCAGTTGATTATTTTTTGAAAAAGATAGTTATGTAATCTTTATGTCCCTTTCTCGAGCAAAGGTTAACTATGTAAAAACTCATTTCATCTATATTTTATACGTTTTGTTCTCCTAATTGGACCAATTTTTTAAGAGTGGGTACTTGGCCACCAGTCATTCACTATTACTAAGGCCGAAATACTGGTCACTTTATTATAGAGGCATTTGATAGATGGTCCAGCATTGCCTTCTACGAAGGGGCGGACGAAATGACACCCAGCCCATGCCGAGTACAGATCCGGGATTCGTATTGAGGTAGAATGTTTCTCTAGCCACTTAACAACCCGGGAGGCTTAATTGGATCTTATCTAATTACTTTTTCGTGAATCGCTAGTTACTACTTGATATTGCGGTAGCAAGTGCTGCAACGAATTTTTTCGTGGCGTAGAGATTGCTGAATAGAGACGACAGACAAAATATGGTTTCAACACGATAAGACTGCTACCCATTTCAACCTAACTTTTGTAACCAACTAGATGTCAGATTTGAGTAACAGTGAATCAACAATAGTCCAAGTAAACTCCATTAACAGCACCAAGGAGATAGTAGGAAAAATCTCATTAGCTGTCGGGGAAAGTTGAATTAAGTTTGGGACATTTCAGGATCTTCGGAATTTCATACGTCGAAGATGTGATGTCTGCATTGAAGTCGCTGGACAGATCTTCAAACATTGCACACATTATCTTTAATCCATGTTATTCTTATTCATGTAACTTTATTGTGACTATTCACTTACATGGGGTGTTTTATTTATGATTTTTCTATGTACACCACCATATCAGGAAGGCATTTAAGGCAGCCCCCGTATTTCTATGCGACTCCGAGTCGTCGGGGGAAACCTAACTCCATCTAGATTATCCGCAATGTTATACTGAGATACTCATATATATGACACGATGGTAATTCCTGTCTCTGAGACCGTTAAACTACAATGTATCGTTTTGCAAGGTCACAACAAAACGCGAACATTTTCAATAAATATTCGAAGCCCAGTTTATAATTCTACACCGAGAATCGGACCTGTGCTGTCTGGGAGAATCCAAGAATTCTTATTACCAGGCAGCATGGTATTTTGAAGCAAGTATCCCATTTTTTTGTGTATATTTAAACATCGGTCCTATGGTACAAATATTCCATATTGCAAATTTCATTCAGATTCGTTCAATTAAACCGAAACTGTATCGGTCTTCTAATGTCATAAGTTAAGTTTTAACTACAGCCTACTTGTTCACTTATTATATATATAATATACAGAAACATTGTATTAGTACACAAAAAATTGTACTTTGGAAATATTGAAGGTTAATATAAACTGTATGATGCACTTTAATAGTAATTCATGCGGAACATATTATAACAGTACGTGGTTAGAAGGCCCAAACACATCTTTTAAGGTTCTTCACAATCGGTGGATTCACTCGCCCTTTGAAGTATACAAAAAGACAAAAGGAATGTTAGTTAAGTAGAGTTTTATCAATTGAGCGTCATATCTCTTCTGTGCAACCACTAATAATTAGAACACTAAAATTGAAAAATTCCCATATATTTATTACAAAATTGTGCTACTGCTGTTTGAATATTCTAAGTATTATACTAATTACGTATTATGACATAAATAAAAGTACAGTTGCTCATGATCTCTAAAGAAATGTATATTTTAATTAACTGTATGTGTGTAATAACTCATATAATCTTTTAGAAAATCACTAGACTTATTGTACTTCAAATCAAATACTTCTGTATTTTGATTTTAACATGTATTTTAATATTTTACTGGGAAAACGAGATTTTTAATACAGGTGCAGAATTTTTTGTTTTAAAACTCAAGGAAAACTCATTAAAGTTATTCAATCTAGAGCTACTTGCTAGAAACCAATGTAGTATATCCGAATCTTTAGAAATCGTAAATAGAGTAACGTTGGAAGATGCTCTTATAGCCAGAGAACCACTTGTAACCGTTTTAATATAACCAGAGAGGAAGTAATTAAAAAGTTGAGAGTCAGTGCAAAATATATATTACTTAATTCGCTAACGCTTAAAACTGAATTGACGGATTCGACATACTTTAGCATATTTAGAAAATGCATCTGAAACAGCCCCATTGACGCTAAATATTAAATAAAAGAAATAATTACTATAACGAGCATAAAAATTCATGCAAATAAATCAAAAAAATCTATAAAAATGCATTAAAATAAATAAAAACATTGTGAAAAAGCACACTTAAAATAATTTTCCCGATAAAAATGCATATTTTGAAATAAAAATAAAATCAATTCTCACTAAATGCATGTACTTATCATTATGACAAAATGAGTAATATGTAGAAGTTTGGTAGACGTTTAGTTGTTTTATTGAGAAGAACTTTTGTGACTGACACATTCTTTTTAAAAATAATTTAAGACCAGAAATAAAAAACTCTTATATCAACATTAAAATTTTTTTCCATACTTAATTTTTACATATATAATGCAAGTTCCAATTGCAGTTATTGTTTTTTCTCGCTCAATTTGAAACAAAAATTTTGAAAATATGGATCTAATCTGTAATTACACACAGATAGAATACTGAATAGTTAGTTAGATCACTGAATAGTATTTTTAATAAAAAAAATCTTGCATGAACAATGAAAAAGTAATTTAGTAATCAGTGTTAACCGACTAAAACAACTTGGATATAGTTGGCGTTCTCAACTATAAATACTGACGAAAGTAGGTGCGAAAAAATTGGATGAAAACGTAACTTACGGTTCAAGAGTCTGAATATTATTCCTCCTTTATCCACAGTAACGTATTTTAAAATTATACGAAAATAGATCATATAGTTTTGAAGTTTAATTTTATTTATGTATATTTTGCAGAAATTAATAATCTTATTTCTAGAACTTTCCTAAAATATCTTCATAAAACGCAATTTGTTTATTAATTTTCACATATTACAAGTATCAACAGCTTTAATTATGATTAAATGTAAAGTAATTTTTTTCATAAACTAATATTTTAAAATGTGATGAGCATTTATCAGTTATTAATAACGATAAATATGAAAACAACTATAATTAACTTTAAAAATATGATAACGATAAAAAAATGATTTTAGAAAATAAGCTTATATTTGATTAAAAAAATGCGTATTTAATGCGATTATAATTTGAATTCGTAAATTAAAATCAAATTTATATAAGATCTGTCTTTTGTTAAATAAAAACAGCAATAATAGAATAAGCGGACTGTGCTAATTACTTTCTCATTGAAATGGCTGAAATGGCAATAGAATGTCTTTCATATTTTAATATTATTAAAGACATTCACACACTATTTTTTCAAACATTCTGAAAGCAATTAAACAGCTCATATGATGATACTGAGATTTTTATACGAGAGAATCAAAATACTTGAGCTTCGTGTTGTCTTGGAATATTGACAGAAAGCTCTTAAATCTGTTTGTGTTGACTACAGTACTTTTTATTTATTTATACTACATTAATTTAATTTGGAGTAAATAAAATTTCATAATAACTTGATTTTTCATTTGTAATTTTTACTTCCTTGTACGTAGTATAAGGAAGTAATGTGATCCCGAAAAATTTTGGGGGCCAAATTTCGACATAAAAACCGATTTTGACTACCTCTAAATTTAATTTAAAAATTTTTTTCGATGCATCTCATCGTAGGCTAGCATGCACGATCATATTAACGCGTCTGCAACTCATTTTGACCAGTGGCGAGTCTACTGTGGCCAGTTTTTCCATGCCGTCTGTACGTACGTACGTACGTATGTATGTAACTCGCATATCTCAAAAACTATTGGTCGTAGAATGTTGAGATTTCATATTTAGGATTGTTCTATGATCTAGTTGTGCACCTCCCCTTTTGGTAGCAATCGAATGGATAGTTTATGTACAGGACCGCCCAAAAGATTCGAAATACATTACGCTCTATGGGCCGAAATTCATTAAACTCGCCTAACTCAAAAGCTATTAGGCGTAGAATGTCGAAACTTCATATTTTGGATAGTTGTAACATCTAGTTGTGCACCTCCCCTTTTGGTTCCATTCGACTGGATAGTTTATCTACAGGACTGCCCAAAACATTCGAAATACATTACACTCAATGGGCCGAAATTCATTAAACTCGCATATCTCAAAAACTGTTAGGCGTTGAATGTTGAAACTTTATATTTAGGATTGTTGTAACATCTAGTTGTGCACCTCCCCTTTCGGTTCCATTCGACTGAATAGTTTATCTACAGGACCGCCCAAAAGATTCGAAATACATTACGCTCTATGGGCCGAAATTCATCAAAGCGTTTTTTAGAGGTATTGGGCTATTTCAATCGACTCAGAAGTGATATATGCTGTAAAGAGTTAGAAAATGAATTTCTCCATTAAAAAAAGTGTCTTTATCATTTATAGTTCTGCTACAGGAACACTCAAAAGATTTCCAATACATTACGGTCAATAGCAATTTTAGGGGCATTCATCCATTTCAAGCACAATACCGTCCTACCACATAAGTTAGGTAATGGTCCGACCACGGTCACGCGCCTCCCTCAAGAACTATGCCAAAAGTCGCCAAGCTTGGCGACTTTTGGTGTGCATATTTAACTCTCATGTGTGCATATTTAACTCTCAAATCTCAAAAACTATTATGAAATTTCATATATAAGAATGCTGTAACATCTAGTTGTGCCTCTCGATTTTTGGTTCCAATCTACTGGAGAGTTTATTTACAGGACCACCGAAAAGAATTTCAGTACTTTAATGTCTATGGACATCTTCATTATAATACAACTGTAGACAGTCATTGTTTTGTACATGCCCAAAATCTCTCCGTCTGTCCTCGACCTTGGCGAGTTTTGGCGAAATATCGCCAAATTTGGCGATAGTCAGTCATTTGGTCGATGCCCAAAGTTTCGCCATTTGTCATCGTTCTTGGCCAGTTTTGGCGAAATATCGCCAAATTTGGCGATAATCTCTCATTGTTCGGTTTATGCTTGAAATCTCGCCAAATGTCGTCGACATTGACGAGTTTCGCAGAAATATCGCCAAATTTGGCGCCAAAAATTATTTCCTATTTTGTATAACTCTAAACCTTTAACCCGTAGATTTTTTAACTTTGTATTTAGAACTATTGTAATATCTAACTGTTTTCAATATCTTTTTTGACAGCAATCGACTGAGAATTTATTTACATGGTGAGCCAAATGACTTTGAATACATTGAGGTGTATAGATGCATTCAATTCATTGAAAGTCTGTGGTCAATGACTACTTTGGCTATCCCCAAAATCTCGCTGACTATCTCAAGTTTGTCGGCTTTTGGTGAAATATCGCAGAATAAAGTGTCAGAAGGAAATCTTTCAAATTGAACTCAGCTTGGCGATATCGAAATATTTGGCTAGAAATCGCTAAACCTTACTATTATTGATATTTTATCTCTTTCAAACAAATAAATTTAGAGGAAGTGCGTCGAAAATATTTTTGATCTAATGAACGTGCAAGGAAGTCATGTGTTGGACACATCAGATTTTTTTCAATTTATATTCAGAATTTACATTTTAATGAACCTAGTTAATTTTGAACTAGGCCACAAATAATTAACGTTCACGATATAATACATTTCACATTGCGTTGTGTTTCATTTTAAAAATTATTCCATTCGCGAATTTCAGTATTAATTATAATAAAATAATAATAATCACAAAAACTTTAAAATACATGCATAACAAGTATAAAGTGTAAAAATGTAATTAATTTTTTTTTATTTTGTAAGTGCATAATTTTCATTAAGAACACATTTTCAAAAGCAGTTTTATTTTGGTTATACCCATGGCATATTTGTAATTTTCATTCTCTTTTTTTTTTAAATAAAATATATCAAACAATTAAAAACTAAATCATAGTGCACATTTTTCAGCAAATTCTTCTAACAAATGTACCAGTCGTTGCCAGATGCATAAAATGATTATGTCTTATTTTGATTGGTTTTAAAAAATGGAATTTCGAGAATACTTGTCATCTATATAAATAAAATTAGACTTTTGTCTGTACATTTCTTGGAATTCAAACATTTTGCGATTTCTATCCGTTTCAAGCACCCGGGAATCCGATGCGACCCTCAAAAAAGAGTTTGTCTGTCTGTCATTCTGTCATTCTGTCATTCTGTCCGTGACGCTTTTTTTGTTTAAGCATCACGTAAAAACGGCTGAAGCGAATGATATGAAATTGGGTGTCATGATAGGTGGTCACTCAACTTAAAACATAGGCGTCGAATTTTTAAAAAATCTTGATTAGATTTTCAGATTTTGCGAAAATCGTTTCAAACTGCGTAAATTTGTGTTCAAGCATCACGTAAAAACGACTGAAGCGAATGATATGAAATTGGGTGTCATGATAGGTAGTCACTCAACTTAAAACATAGGCGTCGAATTTTTAAAAAATCTTGATTAGATTTTCAGATTTTGCGAAAATCGTTTCAAACTGCGTAAATTTGTATTCAAGCATCACGTAAAAACGACTTAAGCGAATGATATGAAATTGGGTGCCATGATAGGTGGTCACTCAACTTAAAACATAGGCGTCGAATTTTTAAAAAATCTTGATTGGATTTTGAGATTTTGCGAAAATCCTTTCAAACTGCGTAAATTTGTGTTCAAGCATCACGTAAAAACGACTGAAGCGAATGATATGAAATTAGGTGTCATGATAGGTGGTCACTCAACTTAAAACATAGGCGTCGAATTTAAAAAAAAATCTTGATAAGATTTTGAGATTTTGCGAAAATTGTTTCAAACTGCGTATTGTGTTCGCACATCACGTAATAACTGCAAAGGTGAAAAAATGGTATTTGGTGAAATGATAGGTGGTCACCTTAAACTATAAGCATCTAAAAAAAAAACGATCAGATTTTGGGATTTTGCGAAAATCGTTTCAAACTGAGTGAATTTTTGTTCACGCATTACGTAATAACGACTAAAGCGAATGATATGAAATTTGGTCACATGATAGGTTGTTGCTCAACATAAAGTATAGGTGTCCAATTTTTTAAACATTTTTATTAGATTTTGAGATTTTGTGAAAATTCTCCCAAAATGCGGTTATATTTTTTCAAGCATCGCGTAATAACGACTAATACGAAATTTGGTGATATGATAGGTAGTTGCTAATCTTAATTTATAGGTGTTGAATTTTAAAAATATTTTGATTACATTTTGAGATTTTGTGAAAATCGTTTAAAAATGCTAAAATGTTTGTTCCAGCATCACGAAATAAAGACAGCAGGGAATTAAACGAAATTGGGTGACATGATAGGTTGTCACTCAACTTAAATTCTAGGCTTCCAATTTTTCAAAAATGTTGATTAGATTTTGAGATTTTGCGAAAATTATTTGAATATGTGTAAATATTCGTTCGCGCATCCCATAATTACGACTAAAGCGAATGAAATGATATTACTTAGTTACTCTCTAACCTGTAATATTTTAACAATACATAAAAATTATAATTGCGCTTTCTTTACTTTGGCAACATACTACATCCTTTCTGTGTACTCCTACAATGCTGACGAAAGTTCTTGCTTTTAGAAATTTGCATTGAGTACTAACCCGTCAACGACGGGTACTTCAGCTAGTAATAAATATAACCTACCATTTAATAAAAAAATCTCGTTAATTTTAATGTGTTTTTCTTAAAACACCATTTCTGAGAATTCATGCTATTCAGGGAATTTCACTGCGGAGCAACTGTTGATGACTGAACAACAAACAAATAAAGATATTTTATTACCAGTGGCGGGCCTCTGAGCCTGGAGGCATTGGCCACTACTAATGCCGGAGTTGTTGATCTCTTTATTATGGGGGCACCTAGGAGGTGGACCAACGTCGCCCCCTATGAAGGGACGGACACAATGACAGCTATGCCCAGTCGGGGATCGAACCCCGACCGCCAGGAGTTGAACCCAAAACCGTAGTACGGTGCTTTACCCACCATACAGTCTGGTCGGCAAAGAAGGAAAGTTTTAGAGTTTGAAATTTATAAAAGAATTGAAAGATACTTATTTAGTGAAAGTACAGGGTGGCCATAATTAAACTGCAAGTGTTCAAAGGGTGCTGGAGAGAAAACTACCGAGAATATGGAATATTCTCGGTAGCTTTTTTTCGCATATGAAAAATCGCAAAAAAATCGTCATTTTCACCCGATAGATGGCGCTCTACCGTATTTCAAAGCTCACCGGTGGTATATACAACTTTTAAAACCGATAGACCTAGCATAGTGAAGAGGCATATAAACAATATAAAACAACATTTACAGTCTATCAAAATTCCATACAATTCGCTTCAGTCATTAAATTTTTACAGTAACATGTAATCAAAAACTAACGTAAATTAAGATCACAAATTAAACAATTCATAAAGACGCTTTGGAAAACAATTAAACCATTATTTTTTCTCATTGACACTCATAGGACCTCTTCTTAATCGTTTCATTCGCCGGTATTCTTTCAGAGTAGCTGAATAATTGCTACAATTCTGATAGAATATCTACACTAACAATCCACGTTCCTTCTTATTCAGAGTCATAATTGACCATTATTCAATGTGGTCTTGTTTTTACACAGTTCTATGGGCTTAAAATTTTAACTTGCCTCTTAAAAAAGTACATTAAAGTGGTCGCTTGGATTCATTATACTGTGAAAATTTTTTCTGTCTCAGCTCCACTTTAGTTAATAGCCAGATTTTGAAAAATATGTATGTTCAGCAAAATTTTTTTTTTTTTTTTGTATTGCCGGTTATTTAACCCTTTAATGCGCAGTGTTCCCGCTCTGGGAACACAAAACTCTGACGTTTCGACTGTTGCCAGTCACGAAGAATAGATTTGATTTCTATAAAAATAGTTGCGGGTGACATGGCTCCACGAGAATCCTTTATTTTTTAGCACGTCATTTCCCGTAAAAAAATGGTCACGATTATTTTTAACAGCACTGACATCTGCTGGAAAATGGAAGAATGCGGGAACAGCTGGATAGATTGCCCAATGCTGAAAAAAAAGGCAGCCGTTGCCATCGCTCGACTTAACTACCAGCAAGATGGCGGACGATCGAAACATTCATCGCGTGCCACAGATCTAGAGACCCTTTGTTGACGACAGCTGACTGTGCGATGGCAACGGCTGCCCTTTTTTCAGCATTGGGAAAGGGTTGCGCCTCAAAGGGTTAATAAAAAATAGTAACAAGTGATTTCATGTAATTCTATTAGGAATGTAATATATTTTAGTGATTGAGAATAGCTTGTAGATAGTGTCTAAGCTATAAATTAAAGCAAAAAGTAATGATTTTTCTTGAACTTAAATATAAAAATATATACAGGGTGTCTAACCCAGACAGCACAGCAAACTTGCAGCAGGCTTAAGTTATCTAGTCAACAAGCTTGAATTAAGCTTGAAAATTTCAAGCGTGTAAGCTTAATACAAATTTGAATCAAGTGTTCTAGTTTACACTTGCCCAGCTTGCATTAAGCTTGACATAGCAAGCTTAATAAATTTTCCTAAATACACTGGGTGCCGGTCGGCGAACTCGCACCACATATTTTACTTTGCCACGCATTTCCCCCCTCTACGTTGAAATTTCAATTTAATTTAATCTGTTTCCATGAAGTGTCCGTGGCTAGAATAGAACCCGGGACCTTTCGGTCGGCAGGCGAGCGCGCTAGCCGTTCGGCCACTAAGCCTCGCGCAGCTATGACTAAAGTTAGAAGTGGCTTATAACGCCGTTTTCTGGCCAGATTGATAAGTGGGAGATATGTTATTTGTTTTTTTTTTCCATGGGATGCATCAAATTTAAAATAATGTTATGTGATTTAGAGACTCTACTAATAGGGAAATAAACATAATATAAACTTAAGAGCAGCACACGTTTTAAAACTTTAAATATCACAACACTCATGGAGCAATACTGCTGGCCAAAATCGAGACAAACGACTGATTTTGAAATCAATTTCGTAGTATAATTGTATTTTATTTTGAAGAATTTCCATATTTGGAAATATAGAATCTTTTTTTTTTTAATTCTATGGTGAACCACCCATAAAGTGAAGTACATTAACTAACTAAATTGTGTTAATTATATTAAAATTTATTTTTAGGGCTAATTAATTAGCTAATGGAATTACTAATGTTAATTAGATGTAAGTAAAACTAAAACTCTCCTCGTGTTACTCTTCACAGGGGCTTATCCCATTCATTCCTTCCCCTTGCGTGATCTAATGTGTAGGTTTTGTGCGTAATAAAATAAAACACATCTTTTACGAACTTTCAGCAAATTTGAGAAACGCTAGACAATTAATGTCCATTCTCTTTCACAGATGTCACCATCACTGCACACTTTCGAAAGCTAAAATCAAGCTAAAGTCAAGCTTGTATTAATACGTCAAATTCAAGGAAATGTCAAGCTTGATTTAAGCTTATGTGCTGTCTGGGAAAAGACAACGACTTTTATTCCTTATATAGCGATCATAGACATATTCGATACGGCTTATATTATTGAATTAGAGCGGAGTTGGAGTTGCGTTTTCTAAAATTCAGTAGTGCTGAGTTGTTCTCGCTTGAAAAATGTCTTCCAGGCAGCTATATAACTTATCACTATGGCCTCGTAGAAAAAAAAAACGCAATTAATAGTTGTACTCAAGATCCATTAAAATATTTCTCTTAAGTGCATTGCAACTAAAAACATCAGTCATATCATAAATGGAAAAAAAAAAAACAGTGCTTCAATGCATTTTCTTTCTTTTAATATTTTGGAATTTTTATTTTATGTTAAAATATTGAAAACAATGATTATTTGGGAATACTATAAAACGTTAATCATATTAAATGCAGTTGTTTTCTGAGTAAAATTTTTTTTTCGAAAAACTCGAAAGCAATAGTTCTTGAAGCTTAAGTCTTAGTTTCTGCTTTAAAATTTTGTTTTTCTTTCAGACCTCGAAATGCCATTAAATGTGACGTGACGACAATAAGGAAGTGTTTCTAAAAACATAAATTGGAATAGAAGTAAAGCATATGGAGCCCATGGGAGCATTTCCAGTGGCTGAAGTTTGTTTTGATTATCATAGATCCTGTTTTTATTGCTGAATCTTCAAGAGGTCGGGCACGAAGTTTGTTTGAATGCACATTTCCTTGAAACTTCAAGGAAATTGGGAAGAATTTTACAAAAATTTATACATATATACACGAAGTCGAATATTTGAAAGAGCTTAAAAGTTAAGATTGAAAAGTCTTGAATTTGTTATGTTACGTTAAACCAGCCAATGAAAGAATAAAAGAAAAATATCTCACAAAGGTTTTGATTACTAAACCACATAAAATGGAGCATTATTTTATTTTACAGCCAAGTGGTTAGTTTCAAAATGTTTATCAATTTATGTTCAAAACCTTCATCATCTAGATAATTTTATGAAGTTAACTGTCTGCCAACACTGTGCAACTAATGATACACATAGAACTATAAGCAAATACATACAAATAAAACTATTCCGCAATAAAATAATATTAAATCTTTCAAAGTCACTTGTCAATACTTTTTATTTTATTAGAACAGATTTAAAGATACAAGTTTAAGGAAAAGGAAAACTATTTCTACCTAAAAATCTCGAAGTTTTAAAAATCGTATTACAATATAAATGAAGAAAACACATATGAAGTAATATTTTTTTTAGTATAACAAAGAAATTTTCATTACGACAGCAGTTGAAACTTAATATAAAAAATTATTCTGTACGGAAACGCATAACAAAGAACGACCGAAGTAATTAAAAAGTTGTTGGAAAGAACTCCACAGTAATATAATCGTTTTTAATGTTTCCCTCTACTCCCTATCGACCCTATAAAAGCTAGTAAAGTGATCGTGACAGTAATAATAAAAACGTTTCCAACATATAAATTGGAATAAAAAGCGATATATGGAACTCCTGAGACTATTTTCGAGTACAGAAAAGCCCTTTTCCAGCACCCGAAAACCCTCGTTTCCGTACGGGCCAGACAGATGGCATGGAAATAAAGTTCGCGTCAAATTTTACTTTTTTTTCGAAGTTAGATTTAGCTAACGCGCAATTAATGGAGGAGTACGTCTCTATTATTGCTGTCTCGAACAAGATTTTGATGTCTTGTGTAAGCGTAGTTAAAAGTTGAATTGTACTTCCGATAGTAAAAGAAAAAAAAAAGAATTAAAATCCCGCTGCTTATATTTGTACTTAAAATGTAATTAAGCATGTCTAAGGCACATATTATGTATTACATAGTTTTACGATGCGTATTTAGTCAAGAGAAATGGTCATTATCCAAAATCGGAAACACAGCACGGTATTTCTTTTGTGGGATAATGAAAGAACAATAATAACACGAATTTACGCAGTTGGTGAGGTTGAACGATTCACTCGTCATTGAAGGAACGTTGTATCTTAGCCGTTACAGGAGATTTAAGATACTTGAATTTTATGAATCAATGAAAAGATTTTAGACCAGTACTAAAAATGTCTTAAAAATAGTGACACACTTTTGATATAATGAAATTTTAATAGATGTTCCTTATGTCTAACTATTATTTTTCAAAGAGTAATATTTTGCGCATGAACAGATAAAATAATTGGCGCGGCAGTAATTATACATTTTTTGTATTCTTCAAAAAATATTACGTGAAGTTTTAGCTGCGTTCATTGAGCCTTTATCCGTTAGAGATGTGCCAGATATTTTCACTTCATGAAATACAATCATAGAGCTTCATTATATTATGTTTCAATGACAAGTTCTGTATGTTAGGTCAAACAAATCTATTTTGTCTTGCATCAACCAACATTACATATTATTTATGAATAATCACATTATTAGGAAAAAAGTCACTCTATAATTTCCCAGAGTTCCTCTCCTGGTGTGTAATTGCCGTATGGGCACCAATTATGGCTTTCGCATAGGTCTGAAATAAGTCTTTAATGGCGTCCTAATCGTTATTCATGAGTAAAGCCTAGATATACGTTCCGCTCTTGTAACTCCAAATATTCATTCACAGCTAATTTACTTTAATGGCATGCTGTTAAGCTATCGTGCATGAATAATGCAATCACTTGAATAGATAATGAAGTACCCGAATTCAGCAATACTGATGATTACCACGAACTGTTCGCAGAAATTTAAATTCGTATGATTAGCTACTCACCAGAGATGCTGTCATGTCTGCCTAAAAGAGTCTGATGTTGTACATGATAATTTCATATACGGTTTAAAACAGGTTACAACGATCTTCGTGAAGTTTGTTAATACGCAATAAAGTCAGAATAAATGCAAGAGTCAATTACCACAAATTTAACGCCGTTGGATTCGAATCTTGTGTGCACGGTATGCATCACCGTTCCTGATATTCCTGATTCAATCAAGCAAATAAATTTTTTCCTGTTGTGCTAATTATAGGATTAAAAGACCAACATGCATTAAAAAGCAAGACTTAGCGAGCTCTACCAATGCAATATATTTTCAGTGACCTGTATCAGATGCAGTGCTATCTATTGTTACAAAATAGTAATGTCACTTACCTGCCATACTGAGTGTATGGTGTGAAAGACTGCCTTAAGGGTACTGCTACGGATTTAGCAATCGTATACCTTATGATCTTAGCGACAAAATTTGTGACCAATTCGGCGAATTTGGTGACAAAGTAAAGTTTCTCGAATATGCTGGAATTTGATGTGTATCTCGATTAAGAAGTGAGTATGAGGGAAGAACCAGTATATGTATTTCAACTCAAGAAAACTGCAAAAGAGAAGGACCTCACTCTTGTGAGCCAGTCGAGTAGATATTGTAATCAGATAAGCTGTTTGAAGCTAAGCGCTTTTATTCTGAAATACTACTATTATTGTTATTGATTTATTGACTGCTTGTTTTATTAGTTCATGCAAGCTCTGCACTTTTTGGTACCAGCGGTGTGATTAACAGTCGTAAAATAACGTTTTTTTTTCCCCAGTAATCCAACCAACTGGACTGTTTGATGAACTTTCACTCAGAGATATCTGTAATACTACTATTAACAGCGCGTTAAAACAAAGAGTACTTCAATTTTTACAATACTGATTTTTTTTTCTCACCAGGAAAGTACAACGAACATGCTATAACGCCAAACGATTTACCAACGGAACTTGATTTTACTCTGAATTCTCTTTTGCTTATCGATGTCTTAAACGTAATTTTCATTTAATTATTTTAAACCTACGTATATCAAAATATGGATAACTGAAGAGGGTTTAAAGTCAAAGGATCCATCACTGATATGCCATGAGGCATTATAATAGTAAAAGTAAATACGCGTGGATAAATTATTTTTTATACAACATTTATTGATTAATGATACTAGTTTGTGTGTGCATCTGTGTGTGGTGCTTTCTAAGTTTTTAATTAAAATGTAATTTTTATATGTGCAACTATGACAAATAATTCTTATATTACTGGACAAATCATGATCTGGTGGTTGTTCCTTATGAGGAAGTACGACTGTGCTTTTGTGCATATCAAAAATATATTAATTATATTAATTATATCCTTTAAACTTAACAATATAATTATTTTGAGAACTCAAGAAATTTAACAGACTACATACGTATGAATAAAATTTATACATTTATTAGAAGATGGTCAAGTATTTCAAAATTACTTTCAATGAAATTCACAAAATGGATTTTTTTAAACACTATATGTTAATGAATGTGAAGTACTATATGGAGAAAACAAAATGCACTTCCATCATACATTTTATAATGAATTCCGTGCACAAAGTACGTTTCATAAAATCATCAATGAAATCTTCGCTAAAGCTGAGCGCAAAACTATGTCTTTGAAACAGAAATCTGCTTTAGAAATGCCTCTATTCTTATAATATATTTCTCTCTTTAACTAGTTTTCGGATGTCCCTATCATTTCTACATTATTGATTCAGACTTTGAAAATTAATGCTACTAATTCATACAGAAGGATTTCGCTCGAGGACATTTAATTTCTCTTAAGAGGAGTAAAGAGAAAGATATTAATTAAGCTTTCAGTAATTTGTTTCGAAGAATTGGTAGTCTCCATATTTATGATGTAACTGCGAATAACCTTTTTATTTTCGAAAAATTCCGTAAAACTTATAAGCATAGAAATTAATTGTAATTTTCGATTAGTTTTAGCATATTTTTTACATGTGCAACAGAAATTTTAAACAGCCACCCATTTACAAATTAATTTCGAGTAAAAATTATCAGTAACAAAGATAACCATTTAAAAATTTATTAAAATTTCGTATATCACGCTTCTGATGAATGATTAAGATATCTCAAAACATAAATGTTTGGATTTTTTAACAGCTGAGAAGAAATTTAGAAAATTTAGTTAAATAACAAATTTTGATGAAGCGTTTGATTTAAACGCTAAAAAAATGATAGATGACGAAAATCTCTTCTGGGTCCGCCGTTTCTTCCCTAGACTGATCTTTGAATGTCCCTGTATAACATACGTGAGAAGAAGTAATAATATGAAAGAAGGGGAATATCTGCAATTCAACTTTCCCAACAACTGTCGAGAACAGGTTAAAAAAGAAAATTTCCGATCGTACTTTTTCACAATGAAGAAGACATTCCTAATAGAGCAAGAGCCCACGGCCGCCAGACCTTCGTCATAGTATAAAAGCTGAAACTTTCTCTGCGCATACCCCCCAACAGAGATAGGAACAATCGGCCACTATAAAGTTTGGATGATCGTGGCTTTGGCAGGTAACAGGTGGCAAAGGTGTATAAAATTGCAGAATATTTTCGTCATTTCATAAAGCTTAATTTTTTTATATGTTCTTCTTCGCAGTACTAGAAATCACTTTATCCCTTGCCAGACACTTTTCCATCGTGGAAAACCCCCGCCAGACAACCTCAAAGTCATGGAAAACGTAATTCTCTTATGTATGCGCAGAGAAGTAGTAGGAGTATGCGCAGAGAAAGTTTCATCTTTTATACTATGACGAAGGTCTGGCGGTCGCTGGCTCTTAGACTATAAGTGGAAAACATTTTTTTTTTTTTTTTTTTTTTTTTTTTTTTTTTTTTTAAAGCAGTACTAAACTTAGATCTGTTTGTCGAAAAACTACAGGTTGACTGTCCCTATTATTCTTATTCTTGGTTAAAATTCTTTTTCATGGCAATTATTATATTAATGAAAGTTTGATTAGTGATGAAGGGGGGGGGGATATATTCCATGGAAACGATATTTATGTTTGTGACAGATCCGAACAAGTTCCTTTTATCCGGATTTTTATTGAATATCCTAACTGTATCTCCCTAGATAATGAATATTTTTGGTCTGAACTCATGTAAAATTATTTAAAGTAACATTAAAAAGCAAATTTTAGGTACACTTTGCAGCTCTTCACTCTAAAATTTAACCGTACGTTTACTTGGAACTTGATCTGAAATTTAACGGAATTTCTCCGTCTATATCTCAATGCAGCACAATTTCCGTATATCAATGCTCTACGCCTCTCCGTAGCAGAATTTCTTCTGGAAATTTACAGGAATACAATTCGATGAGGATACACAAATAATGTCAGACTTCCATTTCCCAGCACATTTACCAAATTTTATAGTGTGGACTTACAAATATGATTTAATTAAGTTAAAGTGTAATTGCAATACAGCGAATACTGGATTATACAAAAGAGAAAATTATGAAAAGTGCTTATAGGGTTAATGAACGCTAATCAAATATTATGACTAATATGGAGTATTTTGTGTTTTAAAAATAATTAAGAACTTTGCGAAAAACACACATAAATGAAAAATAATCTATTAAAAAGGTTGCACATGGTACAAAAATCTCTGTATTCTTCCGAAAAAATAGTAATAAAATAAGGAAAAACTGTACTATCGACACAGTCAGGAAAGTAAGAACCTTTTCAAAAAGTTCCTATCCTCTTTTGGGGGGGTTTACTCCGCCATTGGCTATATACCCAACATTGGAATACTGCAATGTATCTTATTCGTTAACTGAAAAATTGAAGTCAACTGACTTATTTTTATGAGTACAGTTTGAGAAAGTTTGATAGAGCGAACGCTTTTTCAATTTTAAACTGTATGCATATATGTATCCCATTAGATGGACATTTTGCTGGTATGTAAAGACTCAATGAAAATACAATAATGTTGAAAATATTGAACTTAACATTAATACTTCTTTTACAGGAACACGCAAAATAATTCCATGATAAGGCACTGGCGACAGTTATTGCTAAAACCGTATTTTAAAGACATGAATCTATTAAGAAAATGATAAACTTTCTTAAGGATTGCAAAATAAGGCCCTCCCTAGTACCGTATGCAGCAATTTTACATTTTTACAGATTCACTGAAAAATATTCATACAGATCATGCTCAATGACAGTTTAGAAACATTGTCCAATTTCGAATACAATACAATATGGACGTTTATATATATATATATATATATATATATATATATATATTTTCTTTCGTTCAGGCAGATTTACATGAGGCCTTTCTCTGTTGTAAACTGAAATTATATGTCGCAATTATTGTTGCCGAAGATGGCCACATAAAATACTTAAACCTTTGATAGTTATTTTTGCCTACTATATTATCCACAAATCGACGGAGATGTTTAAGGTTCTTAGTTTATCAAATCCTACTTAAAACAAAGAAACTAGTGACTCAACTTTAATGACAAAAGTGCTAAGGCACTTTAAATTTAGGATGGTTAAACTGATCCGTCAGCATATAACAAAAAATTACTTTCCTTTCAGCAAGAATTTACGCAGTACATCTTGCTGCCCACATAAAAATTGTAATAATTTTACTAGTAAAAGGTATAGGTCTTTCACTGCTGAATAATTTTTCTTATGATTCAAGACGCCGTTGATGAGCTAAACAGCTAAAAATATGTTCGACGGCGTCTAAATGTGAATCCCTCGAGTAGAAAAGTACTTTACTCAGGTAATTCAAAATACCTAAACGCTTCAAAAGTAACAAGAGATATTACTGGTGCATGTATTCCCCGAGCGAAAAAATTTTGATATCATGGCACAACAGACAATAATAGCAATTAAATGAAACTAAATGGATCAAGTCGAAAATTGACCAGGCATTCTTCAAAGCCTCCATCTTTCACGATTTTCGGATATTTACGGCATTACTAGATACGTATCTATTAAAAGAGCTTGGTTTAATGCGATTTTTTTGTGGTTAAAAGAAACTAACCCATCAGAGATTTATCATCAAATGGTAGAAGTGTCATATTGTTGCATGAAAACGCCCGCCTTAGGATTAGATGGATGAACTTCCAAATGCTTTAAATTTGAAAAACATAATTTTTAAAAATTAATTGTTAAGAATTTAATCTCTATATAAAATAATGATTTATTTTTCTTTCAAACCATAAATTTAATTTTCGAACATAAAGTTTTAAAGAAATTTCGCAAATGGAAGTCGTGACACGATTATATAAAAAGCATTTTCTTTGAAGAAAATAAATGTTGAATTTCTTTGAGGACTCACAGAATGACTCAGAATTGCTTTAAAAAGGACATTTTATAAAAGCTCTAATTCAGACATTTTTGATTTTATTTTTCCAACACGTGTAACTTAAATTTGTCATGGCATATAAAATTGAATTCCTTAGAGAATAAAAGATGATTTCTTCAGAGGTTTGACGGAGCCTAATGCATGTAAATCATTCGTCGTTATTTTATTTGCAAAACGTAGTTTAAAATAATTGAAGAATTTTATGAAAAACAAAGTTCACCATATTTTAGTAAAATTTTTGCTATACCATTTAAAACCACGTATATGCATTCCTTAAGTGTTCTGTGAAATCCTTTTCAATGCCTATTACTATTTATAAATTTATATTTTGAGTTTTTTTAATTGGAATAAAACCATAAAGTTGTGAATACTACAGGTTCGCATGCAAAAATAAAGAACTGTCTAATAGCTTTCATTTTCCAATAATGTCTTTCATAAACACATAATTTACCAATAACTCATATTGACAAAAAATATAAATTCCTTTTGTTATTTCTTGATCTTCAATATCTATCGTTATCGCGCTACAGGCAGATATATCAAAATATTTCATTTCTACCATTTAAATATAAAAAGCAGATTCATTATGCTTGTACGGATTAATAAACAAACGGATTTTTTTTTTCTAAAAAGACTTAGCATTACCGAAATATAATTATTATAAATTAACTTTGTTTAAGTAATAATGCATGATTTTATAATTTCTTTAACTGATTAATATGAATTCGTCACAAAATGTAAAATGTGGAAAACCATTATAGTCAAGAACAGCAGTTTTTTTACAAACTGCTTTACTTAAAAGGCTATATAATGAGCGATTCTCCCCTAAAATTTAAAAAAAATTGTTCAAAATATGTTTTAGCAGAAAGCCTCAAAATACAACAAGCCACGGCGTTTTCGTTGTTAATAATTCCCTCATCAGGAGTCATATTCATTGGGGGTTCCCTAGCCTGCGTAAATTTCTGACATGTCTCCCCCAGACAATTTTTTACTTCTTCGCAAGTATCACTGAAAAGGAAACATTTGGATACCATTGAAAACATTCAGTTTCATGTTACATGAACTCTGTCTAGAGGACACCTCCTGGAGAAACTTTTCAGGATGACTTCCAGGCTTGGTAACACCGCAATGAGGAATGTAGCGATTCAGAAGAGCTCTATTTTCAATATTTTAAACTTGTAATACGAATATGTTTAATAAACGATTTTTTATTACTTTCAAGGCATTAATAATGGAACTCACCCTGTATATGTAGACAAATGCCTCACACACAGTTTTTCAAACAATGGCAATGATAGATCGTTCTCAATGATTTTTTGTATAGGAGTTGCAAAAGTAGAAAGCATGTGTGCATGCTGCTTTCATGAATATGATATTGTTGAGACATCGGGTCATATTGTTGCAGACAACTCTGCTTAATTCTCGTGTTTGCCGTTTAAAAGTCCAAGGTATGTTGAAAGTTCTAGTAAACAGTCCACTTGTCAGGATGGAACACAAATTTTATTGCTTCAGGAACTTCGCCGAACAATCTACTGATACAAAATTCACAGGCACTAACAGCCAGCAACTTGCTTTCAATAGGCAACTTATCACATAGATCTTTCTCAGATGATGTATTTCACACGTAACAAAATAATTTCAAAAGCTAAACTTCAGTGGAAATTCACGAGGGATATCATAAGCAGTCCCTCATGATTCAGCAATGAAGAATTCCCAAACATCATTCAAAAACAAGCTTTTCAAGGAAGCAAAATACTACTTCTTTAAGCGCCAATACAGAGCCTTGTGCTCTAACAGAACGCACGTCTGCTTTGTCACGGCACTCAACATCGAACTGATTCTGCTCTGCGGCAATCGTGCTCAGTACTTACGTATTATCCCGGTGATCCGCCAAGATGAGCAATTTTTCGCCAAGATAAATCCCGGACAAATGAAATTGTTGATGGTTCGGAATACGATTGGCAACAGTTTGCCAGCACATTTGTAGAAAAAAATAGTTTGGCGGGAATGACCGCCGGGATAATACGTAAGAATGCCGTGCTCTTTTACAGCTTATGCAGATGTTCCGAGAAAATTCATGAGGGAACCATCTCCAATCCATTTCAAACCCCAATTTGGTTGCGTAATATAAAAGTAACTGAGCAATACTAATATCGGAAAACAAACATTACAGGCCCCATTAGTAAAATCGCACCAAATGTTCAAAATGTTGCGAAGCTTATCTTTTTTTTTTCTTTTTTTTGCGGAACACCGTGAAATTTGGCGCCAAAAATAATTGCCCAAAAGTGAAGTCAGCTAAGCTCTAGAGTCTGTATTTCTCGAGAATTCGAGAAAACCCGATGTTAAATCAATGGGGGCACACAAAACCCCATATCTTGCGTTCTAGTTAACCGATTTTGATGTAACAAATTATAGGATTTAATTATTTTACACGTAGAATACGAATTTTAGACTAATTTTCACCTCTGAAAAGTAGAACAGACCGAAAATTTGTAACAATATACATCTATCCTCAATAACTGTTTTCATTAGATTCATTAAGAATTTTGTAAAGTAACAGGCATAAAGGAAAATATGCTACCTCATCGTCGTTTCTGGTGAACGTGCCTGCCTATGTGGATGGTGTGTGTGTGTGTGGGGGGGGTTACATCTGATAAAGTGTGGACGTTTTGTACCACCCAAAAAATATTTAGTTTTGCTTCCAAAATGTACTGGCACCGATCGTGAAATTTAGTATGCATTAAAAGGAGATTAAACATTAGACTAGGCCAAAAGTATGTTTGCAAACGGTTTTAAGTAAGAGTTAAGCCACAGAACAGTCGTATCTTAATGCACACTTAAGTCTATATAGGTGACTACTTTATTTAAATTCAAATGCATGAAAAAAACATTCTATACATTCTTTTGAAGCATTCTTTTGAGATGGCTGTGTTGTGGAATGCAGTCGAAATGCAGTCTTACATAAGAATAGGTATACAAAAGCTCTATATATTTATAGCTCTCATGCCCTAGTCTACGAAAATGATTTTTGGAAAAATACTGTTTTAAAATACTTTAAAAAATGTAAATAATACATATAAAGAAAACATTTTGTTTTATGTATATGCTATTCACCAAGCTCTTAATTAATTTTAACCTTTAAATAACAGACTTTCTGAGGGTTCTCTTCTTGTAATTTTTCTCAAAGTGCTTTTGCTAAAAGGATTTGGGGATGTAATGCTTTCTTCGTAATATTTCGGTGAAAATTAGTAATTCCTATACATGCAAAACAATGAACCATTTCTTATTTTGTTCAAAAAATCACACTCTAACTACTACATAAATTTAGGAATAGCAATATGGGAACAAGTTATTGGTCGTAATTAAGGGTGGTTAAAACTTGTATAGTAATATTATTATGCATTCTAAAGTTATTTATTTTTACCAAATTTATATGAAAAATTTAAGTCGACAGCAGATTTCATTGTAAAATAATTTAGAATCAATTTATAAATAATCTTGTAATAATATGTACTGTTATAAAAATTTACTATGTCCAACGCTGAAAATTTGCCTACCAATTATCTATTTAGAAATAGAAAACCTATCATGAAGAATGATGCTTTCAATATATTTTAAAATAGAATATGGCTCGCTACAAGCTCAAACACTTAAAATTACACACTCATATAAAAAACAATTTTAAAGGGCATTTTAAACGAAGTGTTTTACTTAAATGTCGCCTTTCCAATGAAAAATCTCTAAATAAATTAAATAATTAGTTAAAAAATGATACTGCCTATCACTCCATCACTATTCATCAATATTATAAAGAACTAAAATTTTAAAGGAAGATAAACTTTGCTTAGATCCCAAAAGCATGTTTCAATATTAGATTTAGCAATTTATCTTCTTTCTTATAAGAAAGAGAAAACATGAGTTTCATAAAAGTGGTCCCTTGTGTACATTAATAATCAATGATATTTTTTCCTATTAAAAGGCTTATAAATCATATCGAAAGCGTTCATTGAGAAATCCACCAGGGAAAACTTTAGAGATTTTCTCATACTGAGATATGCCTTTTATCGACGACTGCTGAACATCCAATATTAGCTGTTCTAAGTTATTTTACATACTTTACTGACTGTAGATATTTTACATGCAGCTAAGTTTAATTTCCGCTTAAAATTTTAAATTCGTGACTTTCACTGATGTTGTTTTGCGTTTCTTGCATGTCACTGTATAAGGTTCAAGCTCTTGAATATGATATGAAAATGTTTAGTTTCGCATTAAATATAAAGTGGTTATAACCGATTTCCCCTATATTTAGCATTCTACGGCTAAGATCGTTCAGCGGGTTACTACCTATCATGAAATACATGGCTTTACTAATACCTCGTTCAAAGGAAACCCGATGTATACATCGATATTTTGAAGTCAAATCCGAAATATGGAGTTGCATTTTAAGAAATAACAATCTAACGTGTTTCCATGAGTAACTTCACAGTCCTATGTTTTCGCAACCATTAGTGCTAGATACATACTTCCAGCTACACATACCAAGTGGTCAAAACTAGAGAGAGACAATAGGCATTAAAAGTAAGCGAAAAAAATGTGAAAAATACACAATTTAAATCAAGATTCTTATATAGATACGCGCGTATGTTCAATATATACCATCGTACAGACACAGCACCAAAACTATTAAAATAAATTCAATGTTCGTATAAAGGGCAAGTAGATACACATATACGTACATACAAAATCTTGCATTAACTATACTAAAATATGAAAACCGAAATTTTTCGTGATTAAAATATTCATTTTCTTCGTAGCTTGCAGAACATAAAAGCAGCACCGAAGGCATGTACAGCTGCAGAAAAATAAAAAGGCCCACTTGTACTTTATTCAGCCGTCGTTCGAGGTACAGCAAAATTACATATACCAATCGTTTACGATTGACGTACACTTTAGTTGTTATATTTAAAAATTGCATCAGGGGCCGTCTACATATTAAAATTCGCATCAACTTTTTTTCCAATAGCAACCCCTAGATCTAACTTCATATTTCAAAGATTTAGCTTATTTTAACCCCGGATACCAATTTTCAATAAATTTGGACTGAAAATGAGTGAGTTATGAGCACGCAAAATACCCCTCCCCCTACGTTAAAATATTTTTTTCATACTTTAATTCATATCTCTTATAATACTGATAATAAGAAGCTGACTTTTATTCGTACTATTAGAACTAAATGACCCAAACATAATTTACTATTAAATAATTTTTAATAAAATATTAATATTAATTATGAATTAGTAAATTAATATTTAAAAAAATTATGAATAGCAACCTAGCCAAATTTTGATGTAAATAGATGCAAAAAGTGATTTTTGCATCTATTGCAAAAGTAAAAGCAAAAGTTTGCAAAAAGTAGATTTTACATGGCTGTTGAAAATTTCAAATTTTTACGTTAAGTAGTTTAATTTATATTAAATAAAATGTGTTCTTTTCCTGAGTTCAGGGACCATATATAAATTTATTAAGTGGCAATTTTTTGAAATTTGCGGAAAATAAACGTAAATTAGATTTCTTTTGTACAAAAACAGTAAAAGATAGCGGTATTAAAAAATATCAAATTTTGAAGCAAATAAATTAGAGGTTTTACATTTTGATGTGGATTCTATAAAGCTTCTATTGTTGCTTCTACCATATACACTCATATACCACCAAATAAAATGTTTCCATGTATAGATGCAGTAGATGTATGTCTTCCAATACAACGTCCTATTTCTGAAAACTAACATCCTCAACATTCCAGGCATGAATTTGATCTTTTTTAATATTGGAAACATCAGGTCTTTGGACTTCCCCATACTCTGTCATTCAAAATCACGTTTTTCTGTCTAAATTTTCATCTAACTATAAATTAAAATACCGCCAAAATTCATAAGAATATTGCACAATGCAGACGATAATATTAAATGAAGAATGCCAAATAACAAGCACAGTGATAATATTTGGACGGTAAAAAAGTAATTGCGTTTTTTACATGAAATTCAAACAAATAAATTTTCAATCTTGAAACTATTCTTCAAGTTCGATCGTAGCTGAGTAACATTCATGATTATAGTCAGAAGAGCAGAGAACAGCCTCTCACTCCTGGCAACATTTCACCTGTCTAAGAGAACCTTCAAGAGAAATACTCAATAACAATTTCAAAATTAGAAAGATTTTCAAAATCGTGAGCAGTCGTTTTGCATTTTTCCTTTAAATCATGTGCACCAACCAAGGAAGTTATGGACTCACGGGTCATTTCAACCCCTGACTGAATATTCTAAATTCTACACCTGATATTCTTAGTACAAAAAACTTTAAGATTTTTGTACAGTATTTTCCGTGAAAATAATATTTATTTTCTTTAACTCTCGTGACCGAAATTAATAAAAGCCGAAAAGTTCGGAACCTAAAAATAGCGTTTCTCAATTTGCAGAAAAGTCTCGTAAAATCGCGCAAAAAATGAATTGCTATATCTCCGGAAATTATTGTAGAAAATTGGTGAAAATTTATATTTAGGGTAATATGAAGGCTTTTTTTCGTTTAATAAAGTAGTATGTTGTCATTGGAAAAAAATGAAGTTTATGCAGAATTAAATATGAAGACGGTCCCTTATGCAAATTAAATTGTTAGAAAATTAAAGTATACGTTATTTGCAAACGAATGGTATATATAACTTTGCAGTCCGAAGAATAATGACCAAGTAAAGAGCAAGTGGACCTTTCTTTTCCACAGCTGTACACCCATTCAATATAGTATTCGTGTAACAGACAAAATTTCTATTTTGCTTTTGTCAATACACGTTTTTGGGAAAGCGCATCATAAAGAAATATAAGAATTTATTATTTTATATGACACAATTCGCACTTTTAGGGAGAACTGTATTTTAAATATGAAACTGACATTGGAAATTTAACTTACACTCGAATATGTTTTGTGAGAATGAAATAAAAAAGGAATTTTCTAAGTATATATTACTAGAAAGACCACGTCAAAATTTTTTAGTAGTAATAAAAGGGAACTACAGAAAAGTTAATAGTTTTTATTATGATTCAACAGGGAAAATAATATTGAGCAAAATTCATTATTTCAAAGTTTTTCATTGTTTGGTAATATAACATATGCAACTGTATGAATTTCCATTTAAACCATTTGAAAAATATTTTTTATTATCATTTGGTATGTAATACAAAATTAAGATCACTAACTTTTGGAATTTTATTTGCTCTATTTTTACTTTAAGTTGCCTGTTTACGTAAATCGCATGTCAATTGCTATAATTCATGCAAATACGAAGTGGTTGTTTTGCAATTAATATTTAAACATGAGACATGTTATAAAAGGCCATGTTATTTTTGTTCCACTTTAATTATTTATGATGTGCAAACGGGACTGTCTAGTTCTACACGATATGTTTTCGTGTTTATCTAGTAATTGAGTTTTACCTAGCAACTAATAGAGTTATGAGGTCTAGAAAACAACAATCACCGTTAACAACACTACTTCTCCTTTCTCATTTGAATGTATTACATATTTCAGAGACATGTTCACGTATTTCAAAGTGAATACGCTAATTTTTGTCAGTAAATGAAATTCACGAAGAATATATTGAAAAATATTTTTACTAGATATACTGAATTTAAGTACTTAATTTTGATTATGGTAATTGAAATTTTCTGTAATAGGAACTTCAAACGTATAACAATTGCAGAGTGATTTTACTCAAGCAGTAGAAGCATAAATACTTACTTCAGTTTGTGTTTCTTTAGCCTGAGCTTAAGCAGGTAATGGACCTTATAATTTTGTTACTATCTGAATCTGCCATATTATAATATCTCTATCATGATGAAAAGTAGTAAGCTTTGTATTTTTTAAAATAATAAATTAAACTAAAAGTATAATATGTATAATGTTTTAATTTGGAGTGAAAGTATAAACTAAAATTTTGAAAAGATAAAAAAAAATGAGAAAAACATAACTAAAAAGACTTTTTAATTCGATATACTGGCAAAAATAGGAAATTTGCGGTTATTGTGTAGTTTTATTTAATATTACTTGATAATATATTGATTTTTAAAATGCTATAAAAATATCGATTACAGCGTGATCAATTGTAATACTTCAAAGGCCAATGCTCCCAAACGGGAACATCGAATGAAAAAATTATTAAAAAATGAGATTTTATAATTAATGACTTGAAAAAACTAGCAGATAAAGTTGAAAGTTGACTTGATTTTTTGAAATAGAAGTTTCATTTTCATCTTTATTGGAAAACTGAAAAAAAAAAAAATCAAGAAAATAGCCATTTTGATAAATTTTTACAGAGCTACCTTAATACACCCTCTGATATCTTTACTTAAATTTAAAATTAAATATTTTATAAATTCTTTATATCTTCACTTATTATTTAAACTACCCATCAGTCTATTCAGTTTTTGTAATCAATGCAAAGTATAGTCAGAAATGATCCATGCTCCCAATTAGAAACAGTGAAAATTATTTTTAAAAAATCCCCATATAAATGACTAATGTCCTTTAACTAACGCATTAGAAGACAAAATATGAAAAACACTAATTTAAAATATGCCTGGATCTCAATGCTGTCTGTGATAGGTTTAATATATAAAGCATTAAAGTATAACGTTTACATTATATGTATTATTTTAAATACTTCAAATTAAAAAGAGGCATTAACAGTTAATATAGTAAATACAAAAAAAATCCTGTACATTTTCCACTCACAACTTTGGAGCACCATACACATTATTCTTTCGATTTGTTTCTGCTATATTTCTGTACTTCACATTTTTTTTTTCAATTTTTATTTAACTTCTTAAGGTTTATGTTTTTAGAATTGAGACAGGTTCTTTTGGAGCTTTGAAGCCATAAAAGCCAATCTTACCTAATTTTAATGGAAATTACTCTTCTTTTTCGCCTAAAAGACACAATTTGTAAATTTGAAAATAAGAAAAAAGTATTAGAATATCGGCAAAATATAGAGTCTCTACTTTATTCATATTATTTACAGCACAATATACATGCAGCGTTTATATATGATTCACAGAGTGAACATTTGAAAAGGTACAAAATTCATATGTACTAAAATAACTGATTTTGATCAATATAAAAAACAGCTGCCTTAAGTGTGTTGCACCTACAGTGAGTAATATGAACCAATATAAGTAACAAATGGAGAATTAATTTGTAAAGTGAAATATTTCAGATAAAAAATATACGCGCATAAATACCCTACTTTTGCTTTCTTTGCAGTATTTTGTTCAATGGAACAGGCAAAAGCAAACAAAAGAATAGCAAATTAGCGCTAACTAAGCAAGGTGACCACCCAGGATTATATCCCTCCTGAGAGAGACTATGAATGCAATCGAAAAATTGTAATTCATGGATTTTTTCTCTTCGGATCTTTAAAAATTCTTCGATATCAAAGGGTATTTGACATAAGGGGTCAAATTATCCTCGTCCGCTGTTCTAGGAATATATACTGATATTTCAAAAACTAACAATTCTAGAATGCTGATTTTTTTCCGAAAGTAATTCTTATCTACTCAGGTTAAGCCAAAATTTTTCAAACGATTCCTTACAGCCAAACAGAAGTAATCAAGAAAGGAGCTCAGGGGTCAAAATGACCTCTATCGCCGTTCTAGTGTCAAAACATTCAGAAATGTATTAGAGCTTTAGCTATTTACAAAAGAAGCATTCATATTTAATGTAATTTTTTGCTATCCCATAAAATGTTCTGATAATTGAAAATTACAAACGATTTTTTGTTTAATGTACTACATGAATTTATTGTAGACTGACGTATAAAGATGGAAGAATACAAATATATGGCTGTGGGAAATTTTGTTTGTAATTAAAATCCTGTTATTTTTTAAACTTAATGCAAAAGAAAAAATCGACATAACATTCCAGTACACCTAGTTAGGGTTTTATGGGTGAAGATTCAGAATTGTTGAAGATTAGAAGCAAACCTGGAGAGAGCGTCTCACATATGCTCAATGGGAATGAAGTCAGAAGTGCGTGCTCGCCAATAGGATAGCAAGAGAGATTTTTGTATGAGAGCAGAAACAGTCATCTAAATGAGTGTCACATAAATTAAAGTTATCGATAATCGCTGCAAAAGACAAACAAACAGTAGGATCGTGTACGTTGTACGTATGAGTCTAACCACTGATAATTTTATTTGGCAGCACCTACAAGCTGTACATTCGTATATGTACTCCTCCCATACAAGAACACTATATCATTGGTTTATATTCCTTTCCCATATGCTAGACGCAAATCCCTGGCTAGGCAAAATGTATCAGGAACTTAATTTTATCCATTTGGGTCATATGGTAACTTTTTGTAAAGCTAAGTCGGACTCATCAATGAACTTACACTAATTTTCACATCGTTTAAAGGACTGCTTTTCTCATTCAAACGTTCCTTCCAGTTTAAGGAGTTATCTGGGAAATTATTGTTGTAGATTTCTGCGTTAATAAGTGAATGCTAAAATAATTGCCGTTTTGGCATGCCAGTTCATTGCTAGATATCTGGTGAGTGAGCCGATGGCACTCGTAGACTACGGAGCTGGATCCCTGGCTCGAGTCCCGTTGGTCGCTGAAAGGGTTCTTCTAACTAATTTATTTCTCCCATCTAGAAATTTACAAAACATTGAAATTTAATTATGTCTTAGAACTTGAATATTTCTGGAATGTTCAGTCACTGTATATAATTTGTTGCTCTCAATCTCAGTTTTCAGTTTGCGTGACATTCCTTGGATGAATTTGTGTTTGTGCGTTTACGGCAATGCTGCGCTAGGGTGATCTGACAAGGATGGGGGAGTGCCTTCGTAGGAGGACTTTCTAAGGGATTCTAACGTGTATTTGCGTTACATCTGGAGATGTCCTACCAAAACTCCAGACTGTTAGATCTACAGCAGCGCGATGGGACCCGAATCCGCGACCTTCACACTTCTACCGTCTACCATTTTCAGTGACATAACCCATTCCTTGTTGAATTAAATTGCAATTGTAACCCTTAACAGCTGCTATATATATATATATATATATAACATTACAAATCAAAAGCCCGCTAAAATCCCACATTTCTAGACTACGCAGTTTTAATTCAGTTGGAACCAGTGGCGGCTCGTGACCTGTTTCACTGGTGAGGCCCGAAAAAATTAGTAGAAGTTCAAATCGGGAAAATACATATACATACAGAGCTGTGGCGGCTTGTTACCCATTTCAGTGGAGGGGGCTCTTTTTTTTTTTTTTTTTAAAAAAAAAAAAAAAAAAAAAGCTTGAATAGATAAAACATATGAATCGCTTTTGTAAACAGTGTGAATACATAAAAACTTTTGAATAACAAGTTATGAAAGTAGTATTCAATTCTCCTTTAAGATTTCATTTAAAGACAGAAAATTTATTTTGCACCAAAAAAACCTTTTCCTCCATTTTTCTTTCTCAAATAGGTACAATATCAAATTTATTTATTTTTAATACAATATCAAAAAAGTATGATTTTCTTTAACAAATTGAAATTTAACATTTGCACGTGTACATGTTGAAAAAAGAATTGGTCCGTAATGTTTTACCTCCAAATAGCAAACAATAAAAACGAAAAAACAGAAGTTTTTGCTTGAATCACTGAAAGCCATGGTGCTTTACTGTACCATTCTAGTTGAAATGATCGCGCCCTTTTGCCATCTTTTTGTCTAAGGACAAAAATTTTTGGTTGATAGGGTCCCAAGCGTTTCATTTCAAGCTTTTCTGCAATGTTTAATCTGCTGAAAGGAGCTTGAAATAAACTTTCAACAGAATTCATAGTCGTTCAATATATTTATAATTTGACAAAATATTTTAATCTACGACCATTTCTCACTCAATTAATACTTTCCCTATGTTTGAAAGCTAAAAAATAGTAAAATGAAGTGTGTTTTAAATGAGATAAATAAAAATTCCTAATTCTTAAAGATGATCAGCGATAATAACAAAAATCACAATCAGCACCTTTTTTTCCACCAAAAGAACAAAACTCGCCAAATAGAACTGTTTCCATGGAAACACTTTTATTTCGCCTATCGGGCCAATGCTAAAGGGCCCTTAATTGGTGCTAAATTAACTGTGCTTTCGCATTCTTTTTTGTGATAACCAGCCAAATATGGTCATCTTTTGAGAGATTATCAATGGTACTAACACTATTCTGCTGTGCTTGGCGCAAATATATTAGGGCTTCATTTCTCCTGCCCCAGAGTGCTTCAATTCGGAATACGTTGGAGATGCCACGACGCGGTCATAGGATTTGAATGATGGCTCGCTTTACATAATTGTGTTAAGGGACAAAGCTGGTGTAAAAAATGCTCCTTTAAATATTCATTTTATCCATCTTAAATCAAAATGGAATAAAATACATGCAGACACCTTTATTAAAGTAAACTGATTTTAAAAGAATACAAATTCTGCATTATAATTAAAAAAGCTTTTGAAATATCAGGTGGGGCCAGGCCCCTCTGGCCACTAATGACGAGCCGCCACAGGTTGGAACAAAGGAATCCGCTTTCAAAAATTGCAATTACTACACCGTCCCTTGCAATTAATTCCTTTCTAATTTTGTAGACAGTCCCCGCGTTCAGTCACTCTGGCGTCTTAAAAGCCATAACAAACCTTGAAAAACCGCTGCCCATATTTTGGGATCGGCCAATAATTGCAACGTGCATGGATCATGTGACATGACCTCAAAAGTTAATACAAGGGGCTGATGCAGCCCAGCAGCGACTTTTCCACGTGACCGCAACTGACAAGAAAATATGTATCGAATCACCAATAAAATAATGCAACCGCAGTTCGACTCTTACACCGACAGTCAGAGCGGCCCATGGATTATCACAATTCGTTCCAGCGTTTGCTCGCCAGAGAAGACCGGCCAGGACGCCTTAACAGCCTCGCGTCCTCCGGCCCGCGACTATAACCTTCCGTTTAATGCTACACACACACACACACACACACACACACATATATATATATATATATATATTCTTATTACCTAAGTGGAGAACATGATACGGTTTATTTTTTGATTCTGTGATTATCTTCATAAAAGAAAACCTTACGATCATGCTCCAAAACAAAATTCACCCTAAATAATCAATGAGAAGAACATAGAATTCAAAATATCGAACTTTAAACGGAACGAATTGATTCGAGAAATATAAGTTAAAAGTGATTCATACTTTTTACTCGACGTCATTTCATTGAAGTAAGAAAATTCAATAACAAAAGCCGACAATACCACGTCTAAAAACTGATGATCAGATTGAGCAGAAAGGGGAAAGAATTTCAGCTGCAAGTGAAAAGAGGGGGAAAAAAAGTCACATTGTAAATGGGAAATCAATAATGACCATTGTGCAGTTTCTTTCCAAAGCGGAATTACTTTGTAAAGCCTAAAATAAAGTCCCATGCATCAGTTTTAGACATTTCAAAGCCTTAAATGTATTTTTTAAAATTCAAAATATGCAAGTTAAGCAGTTACGTAGAAAAATATTTAAGTATTTAAACTTAATGTGTGATTATCTAACATAATGTAGGATTGCAAAAAACTAGTTAGAAATGTAAAAATTACCGAATATATTTAAAAAGTCTGAAATATGTCACCAAATAAAAATTTCTAATCTAAATTAGTGAATCTTAGTGAAAATTAATTTCTTACTCGTTTGACAGCTCAAGAGAAAAGAAAACGGCTAAAGACTTTTCTAAGCTGCTTTGTTATGTATAAACATTATTTTTTAATTAAAATAAAATTAAACGCTTTGTTCAGTTTATTGCTAAATTAAATGATTAAAAACAGAATGTAAGTATAACATCCCGTGAAATACACGACTCCGAATTTTCCATTAAACAAATAAATTTAACTTTTCAATTTTACGATCGAACTATTGCCAGTGGCATCACACTAAATTAATTTTGTTTCGGAATTTATGAATATGTGCTTTCTCATAAATCTTTTTGTTTTTTCAACAGTGGTTTTAAAATTTTCAGTGCAGACGCTTCAACTTAAAACCAGCAAAATCTAGCAATTTTACCGACTGCTGCAAACATAAATCACCATTTGCCATAGATTTTTCCTCGAAAATAATATAACCGGAATTGTATTATTTATTAAGTACCTTCCTCAAAATATAAAGACAGAAAAATGACATACACACTTCTCACGATTTTTTCAGATATTTAATTAGAAAGGTTTCTTGCAATTCGTATCTCTGAAACTGTAAATATTTTCGTTATATTAATAAAATGAACTTATTTTTTTTCTAAGCATTTGTGGAAAACAGAACTGAAAAACTGTTCCCTTTATCTTACAGGAAATGATTTCGTATGCAGAGCATATTTTTGGTGACATATTCTTGACTGCAAATATATACTTACATGAGTAAAGTTATGAGGATTTCGTGAATATTAATAAAAAGGAGCATATAAAACAAAAAATATCAAAAAGACTGGATTAATAAAAATAAAATAGAAAAAGCAGATATTAAATAAAATGTTAAGTTACACAAAGAAAAATTCAAAATTTATGGGCTTATTTTTTCTTTATGGATAAAAATAAAACTAATATTTTAACTTAAAATCATAACAAAACAGATAATAGAAACTCTTTTCTCTTAATCATAAAAAAAACGTGTAAAAATATTTTTCCTTTAAATTGAAAACTAAGAATATTATCTCAATTAACTACTTCAATCCTTAGGAAAAAAAAAAAAAAAAAAAAAAAAAAGCATTTTAGCTCTTGATAGAGGTTTACCATTTACTGCGATTTAGTACAGCTTGTAAAGATAAATAAGAAAAATTTTGGAGTGCTTGATATTTAATTTTTTTTTATATTTATGTTCCATAATCACATGATTTTTTAAAAATACACTGTTAAAATGACGAATAGCAGCTCTTCCGAAAATAGGGTTGAAAGAGTCTGCAATAGACAGACAAACTGTTCTATTAGCTGAAATAATGTTTCATATTTTGTCGATAACTCAAAAAGTATACCTGCACGTATTTGCATTTATACCACTTCAAATTTTCATTAGAAATACCGTTGTATGGAAAATTGTTTGGCATTGTGTTAACAAATGCAAAGATAATTCCATGTATTTAAAAAATAATTTGAGTAAATATATGCATTTTTAAAGGGCACAAAAACGTAAGAAAACTGTCGACATACACCATTCTTCATAGTTTTTTTTTTATTATTTCCAATGCAGCCAGCAATATAGACGTACATATTTTTGCAAAAACACAGATCACAGATGTACAGATGACACAAGAGAACTACACAATGGAATGACAAAGGTAAAAAGCAAAACAGGTAAAAGTTAAAATATCAAAACAAAATCAAGTCTGCAATGTATTTAGAAGGTCTCTAACCTCCCAGTGTCTGGAATAGACTCCGGTCTCGGAGCGAGTGTTGAACCAACGACGAGATACGCAGCATTCATCACCGCACCATTACAGTAGACGGGGCAAGCAGGACTGTCTACAATTTTAAATCTGTGAAGGTGGGCAAATAATCAGTCATGCATCGTAACTATCCAAAACGCAGCTACAGCGCTGCTTCTGGGATATTATGGATGGTGCCTTCCCAAGCATTTATCTTTTATTCTTTCTTTTATTTCGGACAGCTGCTTATAGTCTAAGAGCCAGCGACCGCCAGACTCGAAGTATAAAAGCTGAAACTTTTTCTGCGCATACCCTCCCCCAACAGAGGTAGGAACAATCGGCCACTATAAAGTTTGGATGACCGTGGCTTTGGCAAGTAACAGGTGGCAAATGTGTATAAAATTGCAGAATATTTTCGTCATTTCATAAAGCTTGATTTTTTTATATGTTCTTCTTCGCAGTACTAGAAATCACTTTATCCCTTGCCAGACACTTTTCCATCGTGGCAAACCCCCGCCAGACAATCTCAAAGGAAATCTCTCATGGAAAACTGTTGTGTTCGTAAACTCCCGCGACGAAGTACGTCAAGCTGTCACAAACTGCGAAGTACATTTTATACTGCTACTTCTGAACTTTCTTACTATGCTGCAGCGCACTCGTAATAGAATTACGTTTTCCATGACTTTGAGATTGTCTGGCGGGGATTTGCCACGATGGAAAAGTGTCTGGCAAGGGATAAAGTGATTTCTAGTATTGCGAAGAAGGACCTATAAAAAAAATTAAGCTTTATGAAATGGCGAAAATTTTCTGCAATTTTATGAACCTTTGACACCTGTTACCTGCCAATGACACGATCATCCAAACTTTATAGTGGCCGATTGTTCCTACCTCTATTGGGGAATATGCGCAGAGAAAGTTTCAGCTTTTATCCTATACGAAGGTCTGGCGGCCGTGTGCTCTTGCTGTATTAGCTTTGGAGGTCGCACTGATTTTTGGCAAAACAGACTTCTAACCAACATGGTCATTTGGAATGTGAACTATATTACATCCACTTTTTTGGCCAGCACATCTGCCTTTTAGTTTCCGAGGATGCTGCAATGGGAAGGAATCCACTGCAATGCAACCATTTATTGTTTATCATGCAAATCTTGTTGTAGGAATCTGGAATGCATTGCAGATGATGAAATAGGAGCTTGGCGATTTTCAGGATTTCTGCCTGAGAGTCAGAGAAAATGGCGAACTCATGTGAAAGGGAAGGATGGACATTTAGATGTGTCAAAGGAACTTTAATGACCTCAACCTGAAGGTCGAACGCAGTCGTGTCAATTCCTAAGGAATGTAATGTGAGAAGCATCACAGAAAATTTCGGCTCCTGCAGCAATTATATCAAACTTTGAGTCATCACTGTGGATATGCAGCCAAGCATCAGGACCAAAAAAATTATAAATGGTTTCCATACTTGCAATAGTTTTCACACTGCAAAGATACAGTACAGTCCTGAGTTCTTGAGGCATGGATCAAAAAATACAAAAATAGGGAGTCTGTAGCTTCCATAGGGTTTGCAAGTGTGAAAATGGCTTAACCCAGGATGAAAGCTCGAGTCCATCCATCTCTTTCAAGGTAGGTTGCAGGAATCATGGCTCCCTCCGATCTCTTCAAGTACAGACTGCCCGATAAACTCTTTTTTTTTTTTCTTGCGAACGAGAAAAGTTTCGCCTCTTCGCCGCTAGTTTCTGATCCTTAATGTGTTTCCGAAATCTGATTGTACAATGCTTTTAAAGGAGCGGGGGGCTCTTTTAAAAGGCAAATTAAAATTTTTAAAAATATATAGAAATTTCAACATTTTCGAAACACAACAGGTTTCGGAAGCGGATTAAGGGTCAGAAACTAGCGCCGCAGGGGCAAAACTTTGTTCGTACGCAAAATCTCATAGGATAAAATGGTTTTCGGACAGCCGCTACTTGAGATCGGAGGCAGTCATGCAGGAGGCTCCTGATTTTTCAGTCTGCGAGGGGTTAAGTTCAGAATTAATGCAAGGTCCAGGTTGCAGTGAACGTATTAATTTTTTAATTATTTTTAAAACAGCTTTCTTTATTTCATACTGCATACATAGAACGCCAGTATATAAGAATAAGGCGTCAATAGGTGTAGTTTTGACTGCACGACAAATTAGGCGCAGGGGATTATTCCGCAACAGCTCCAATCAATCCATTCCTCTTTGGGAGACAGTAATGAGTGGAGGAACGGAATAGTCATTACAGGTGCTATGAAGGTCCTATAAGTAGCAAGAAAAAATGAAGTTACACAACTCTAATTCCCGCGAGACGTTTAAGCAGTGGCATTCGCCTCTGAGTTATTTGCTGAATGTCGCCAATATACAACTTCCAAGTCAGTTTACGATCGAAGGTTACTCCAAAATTCTTTGTTCTCTCGCTAATGGGAGGGCTGTATTGTAAGAAAGACTATCCTGTTTTAAAGATTGGTGGGGAGCACAAGGAGAAAGTTTGATACACAGTTTTTGAGTATTGACAGTCATATTGTTTTCAGAACACCAGGCATAAAATTTTGACATGACAGTATTAAGGGACATTTCTAGTTTATCTTTAGATTTGTATTTAGGACTGGATGGCCAAAGGACCAAATCATCAGCATACATAAGTGTTCCAATATTCTCTTCAATCAGGCAGCATATTAGCTCATCAACATAGAGGCGTAGGCTTGTCATAACATAACAAACCACAAACGTTCATTGATATGGATGGTTTAACTTGAAAATTTTTCATTTCAGGTAGGATATTAAAGTTACCCAGCGCTAAGACAATGAACAATACATTTCAAGGTGTACCTCACATCACTAATACTTTGAAACTCCTTATTAGTCTCTGTTGACCATTCACTCAGTACTGATAAGGAGAGGATTCAAACTTGTATCACTAATTCGAACGAAATACTGTAGAAATAGAGATTATAAAGATACGTAATAATTTAGGTAAATTTCGAGGCCAAATATACGTATAGGAATGCATAGCACACACTTCTACAAATCACGTGCTAAATGTTCGATAGTTAGTTTGTACAATTTAAGGTTTCACATAAAAGTTTTTCGAACAAGAAAGAGTAATTGGTAAAAAGGCTAACCTATTAAACAGAAGACGAGGGTTTGGAATCTTTTATCAGGGCATTTTTTTTCTTTTCATTAACTTATTTATGACGCAAAGTAACTCGCTCTGGTAAGTTAACTCGAGGATGTAATGTTTCGTGAACACAAGAGAAGCAAAAATATTAGAATGGGTTTTCTATTTCTATCCTTGCGAAAATACGTTCACTTTTTTCTGATAACATTGATTTTTTAAACACCAAGTCGCAGAACAATTACAGCTCAAAATATCAAATTTCGTGTCAAGTGTGTGCAATCATGCTTTTTACTTAGCTAAGGTGCCTTTAGCAAAAGAATCTGAATTTATTTGTATGAAGTTGCAATTAGTTTCAAGTCAGTTGTGTAATAATTATTAATGAACGGGAATTTGAATATCGAATTAACTTTAACCGAGTACTGCAAGAATTATTTCTGCTCTTAAAATTCTGTTCCCGAAGTAGAATTTCAAATCTTAGAATATACCAAAATTTTTGAAGCTCTGATATACTAAACTCCCTATCAGTGCCAATTAAAATAAAAGCTTTCTTTTCTTTATTTGAAATAGTTGTAGTTGTCTGCATCTCATAATAATTTGAGTTTTTCTTAACGTTTATAATACTAATTTTACTTCGGTAATTTATTTACCAAACATTTCGCTCTCTTAAGGAACCTCAGTTAACTTTGTTTTCTTAAAGGCTAGTGGAACAAAATTGGAATCTTTGAACTACTATTTATGACGGTACTTCTTTTTTACATTTTTTAAAGATTTCTTATGATGGACAAATCATAACTATTTCAAAACGGACTTTAATTACTTCCATGTTAATAAAAATTGACGCATACTACTGTACATCTCCTTAAAAAATCTTGTGAATGTATTTTAAGAGTGATTTACGGGAGCAGAATAAAAACAAGGATTTTAGACTTTTTCTCTTGTATTTACTGTATATTTTCTCTAAAAATTATTTCTGGTTATTTTTATGCATATTGTCAACCTGTGTCCGTTTATTTGTAAAAAGACACATTTCAAACACTTAATGGCACATTTTAAGTAGTCATACTTGCAATATACTTTTGCGATAATCTATGCTCTTAATGATCTCTGCATGCATAGTAAAAATACTTATTCACAGAAAAATATAAATGGAAAAAAAAAGTTACGTAATTCCATCGTGCTCTTGATCAGTAGCATTCCAATTTAAGCATCCACTCGATGATAGATAGAAATATCCACCTTATAGCCACCATACAAAAAAGTTTCATAGTATGATATTATGTAAAATAACACTGGTCTACAAAAATGAACTTTTTTTCTTTCACAAGAATTAAAGCAACAGATTATAAAAGTATTTTTCATGCAGAATTCAAATATCATTTCAGTTTTTCCCCATCGGGTAGGAGTTTTTTGTGATTTTTTTATAACATTCTAAAAAATCCGTAACTAGCTATCTAACTCAAAATTATAACTACTCATTTTGACCGACCTAGAAAGTGGTAAATAGTGATTTTCTGGCCTATTCTGCATCATGAATGTCTATCCTCTTGGTCTAATAGTAGTCATCCAGCATAGTGGAACGACACTTGCCTTGGTACCTCTTCTGCATTGTAGAAATTTGCTGATGGAAATGCTCACCATGTTCATTGCTGACATCTCCAAGATTTTCGGGGAAGTCCAAGTGAGAGTCCAATAAGTGAATTTTTAAAGACATGTTGCATCCCATAGCTTTATAAGAATGCAGAAGATCAGCCACTATGTCACGATTGTTTTCTGCTTTATGGTTTCCAAGAAAGTTGCAGCATAAACTTCTGAAATACTGCCAGGCTGCTGCCTCCAGTGGATTTAAAAGTCCTTCGAAATGTTCAACAGCCATTAATGACCGGATTTTTGGTCCTATAAAAATTCCTTTGTATCAGTTAAGCATCACTGACTTTGGGGGATTTCGATTTCAAGTACAAGAATCCATCAGAAAGTTTATCCATAGCTTTGACGAAATTTTTCATTACTCCTAACTTAATACGCAAATAGCGGTAAAAATATTTTTTCAGGATTCACTAAAGGGACATATGACACATTTTCCTGGCCAGGAATAAGAGATTCACTTTTGGGTCATGATTTTCTAAGTGAGACTTCTTATCTCTGCTGTCCCATTCGCACAAAAAACAGCAAAATTTGGTGAACCCAAGTTGCAAACCAAGCAATAAAGCAATGACCTTTAAATCACCTCAGATATTCCATTCATATTTTTCATATTGTATTTTCTCTAAAACTAGTTTCATATTTTCATATATCTCTTTCATATCAATGGCATGCGCTACAGGTATTGATGGAAGTTCATTGCCAATATGTAGCAGCACAGCCTTCAAACTAACTTTAGAGGAGTCTATGAACAATCGCCACTCATCTGGCCGGTGTTGATGCCCAATAGTTTCCATAACTGAACAAATATCATTACAAAACACAATAAGATTTTCTTCAGAGAAGCAGTCTTTGAAAACACTATGGCGGCTATGGTAGCTAATATTCTTACAGTTTTTTGGAGTAGATTCCACCCTTCAGTCTGGAAGTTAATACCTCAGATTGCTGTTTTGACAGATTTAAATCCCGAATCAAGTTATTAAGATATTGCTGATTGGGAAAGTATGGTTCTGATGAACAGCCACTGGCTTCATATGTAGGATCATTTTGATTTTCATCTGAATCATTTTGAGTTGAGCCAGCTTAATACTGACACATTCACAATGCCAGATTAACAGGTCTGAGCATGACCAAACATGAATGAACTTGCACAGTCTTGCTTTACGGTTCTTCAGCATGATATTACAAATAATTTCCTTAAATACAGCTTGGGTAAAATCGCTACATATGTGGTAACAGTTCCTATGACAGGTTAACGAAAATGCTAAAATCAGATTTTGAAAAGTAGCTTTCACAGAAAAACTATGTCTGATGGAAAAATTCTAACTACATATCTGAATTCAGGATGAAAATATGCTCTAGATTCACTATTCAGATTTCTTGTGAAAAAAACCTTGTCGAAACCTTGTCAGTGTAATTAATGCATTAAAATTTTGTAATCTTGCAATTTTTTATTGAAAATTATGACTTAATTAATTATTAAAATAAAAGTTAACGGTAAAGGTTTCTAAAAAGATATATTAAAATTACTTTTAGTTTCTAAAAGAAACGTATTTAAATTTCATTGAAAATTAGCTATATATATGTAACTCACAATTTTTAAATGAACAGTTTTTTAAAACACTGGTATTTTATAGATATGACTTCCAGGAAAACTCTGAAGGTGGCTGTACTTCCACAACTGGGAATTTTTGAAATCAACAGTTCTTCAAAGAGTACTATCCAGGTGACTGGCGGAAGAGAATACCATTTCTTGAGAATGATTCTTCAGGGACTCCGGGCGAAACACCAAATAGTATTCCCTTCAGACATGGAATGGGGAAGACGGACAGAAGATGGAAACTGGACAGGCTTAATTGGCATGCTGAAAAGGAACGAAGCAGATATAAGTTTAAGCAAACTCAGCATATCTGAGGAACGACTTCTTGCAGTCCACTTTAGCTATCCGTATGACGCCGAGTCCTTTACATTCGCTAGTTCTGTTAAATACCTTTCAAGGGAAAATGTAATGATTTATCCATTCTCGAGAGGAACATGGATATGTCTGGTTGCAACACTTTTTTTATTGACGTTAGCTTTCAGAGTTGTTGCACAGAAAAATCTTAGTATATTAGACTGCTTTCAATATGTATTCAGTACTATCTTGCAACAGCCGGTTAATTTGAAATTACGAAATGTGAGTGAGAAAATCTTAACTTTTCTCCTGTGTGCTGGTATGATGATTTTAGCTCATAGTTACAAAGCCACATTTTTGTCGTTTCTAACGCTTCCTCTGAAAGAAAAGCCAATAGACAGCATACACGAATTAGCCCATGCTATTGTAAATGAAGAGTACAAATGTATATCTTTCGCAGGTACATCACTGTTTGCTCAGATGAAAAACACTTCTGACGAATCAATACGCATCATAGTAAAATACATGGACCTCAATAATTGGTACGTTCCACCCACTGAAAATATTTCAGACTGGCTCAGAAAAAACAAGGTTGCTTTTATTGCTAACACAGCAGATTTCCAAGCAACACTTGACGACACAGTTCACTTGTCCACAGATTCTTTCGAGACTTCATATTTTGGTATAGCTTTAAATAAAAATTTTTGCTGCAAAAGCTATTTAAATAAAATTATTCGCCGTATTGTCGAATCTGGTTTGTATGGCAAAAGTATTGACGATGATACTTACATAAAACATTTGAAGCTTATGAAAAATCCGTCAACAGAAATAAGCAAAGAAAGGAAGCTTAATATAAGCGATTTGTTTGGAGCATTTTTTGTTTTAATTATAGGATATACTTTGGCTTGTATTTCGCTATTAGGTGAAATTATGAAGAATAAATTAAGTTGATTCACTCAGTAAAATGCTGCACAAACTTTTATAGATAAAGTATAACATTCCTATGTAAGAAAACACCTTATACTGAGTTTATTATTGTTGTATTCGTTCGTACATAGAAGATTTAAAAAGAAAAAAAAGGAATGCGCCTTAAATTTACGGGTGTTAATATTTTACATTCTTATTATTTTAACATTTCAGTCATTCAACTATAAAAGCTAAAATATTAAACTGAAAAAAGTAAAGACCAACGAAATATATTGTGAACCGGATGAGCAACCAATGGAATTAATAGATTAAGTAGAATTAATAGTCTTAAGTAAAATTTACAATCTGAACACAGTTAACAACGTTTCGTAAATTATTCCTAAATATTCTACTTTTCCTATAATTTGGATGTGACTTCAATCTTTAAAACTAAATTTTTGAATCTACGGAATCTATTTTGATCGTTTATCCTTTGTTCAAATACGCAGCATGCATAACTCTGGGAAACAAGAAAATCGATACGAAAAGAGTCAGATGGACGTGAAATATGTTTCCGCTGGTTCCATCAAAAGACGGAAATAGCCTGACGAGAGGGAATATCGTCAAATTTCTTTCCTGTTTTGGTATTCGCACAGAACAGTAAAGCAAGTTACGAAAAAATAAATGACGTAACAAATAAATTTAATATTTAATTTTGTTATGTATTTTATTAATTCTTAAAATTAACCAAAACAAAGATCGCTCATTATCCTTAGTATAATAATAGATAATTCAAAAAAGAAAATGATGTTGATGGTATACTTACATTCAATTTATCTCTGTTGTTTTTGTAATGCATTTAATTGCATTACGTGTTTGCTAATAACGTTTCCCTTCCAGTAGGAAATGCAATGCCGCGGGATTGGCATTTCATTTAGCTAAGAATTCATTTCAAGAGAGAGAAAGCGGAAAAAATAAGATTTTAAGCAACGTGAAATTTAAATTTAATAGCATTCATTTTTGTTATTTGATAATCAAAACGATAACTTACAGAAAAACGAAAATTATAGTTATGATATTCAGAATAACATACTAAGTTAGTTCTTAGTTGCTAAAAATATATTGCAAAAAAGGCAATGTAAAGAGTCACTCGTCTTCCTAATTTTGATCTAATTTCAATAAAATAGCTAAAAGCGTGAATTAATAAAATTAAAACCTAAAATTAAAACTTTTTATAACTGATTCGTGATTGTTCGTCAAGATAAATAAGTATAAAATATTTCTGCTCATTTGGAGATTGAGATAAGTTAGTATGAATTATTTCTGTTCATTTGGAGATTGGAAAGTTAGCAAAAAATTTAGATTACAATATTTGATCCAGACTCCCTATGGAGGCTAAATAGAAAAATTAAAACTTTAAAGTAAAATTTGTAATTTTTGATTCATGTATTGTGAGATAAGATACGCAAGATAAGCAACAATTTTTGGTCAATTGATGATTGTGAAGGCTGCGTAAAATTGTAATAATAATAATTTTTTGCTCAGTTTCAATGCCGTGGGATGATATTCCTAATCCCGAGAGATTAGTCCCGCAAATATTTGTGCGGGATCCAGCAGGATCCCGTTCCAGCGGGATCGGGATTGCATTCCGTACCATCTAGATATAAAGTCAAAGAATGAATTTGTCTCTAAAATATCAGATTAATCTTGCCTAAATCTTGGACTTTAGCTATTATTCTTTTTAGTTCGTGTTTTGCGTTATATGTAACCACTTACTTTTCTACAAATGCTCGAGTAGTGTAAGAAGTCCTAGGTAGTTGAGTAACCTCTATCAAATGGAACAGACGCGTATTCCTTGTGATGTTGTGTAAATGTAAAAGTACAGGGTGTTTCATAAATCTTGTTAAGAAAAGTGTAATGGGAGACAGAGCACATTTAAAAAAAATCTTTCCTATACAAAGTATAAACGTGAAGGAAGCAGCTACTAGACAATGAACCATAATTCACACCATTATTCTGTAGTAAATAAAGCAGAATTTATTAAATTGCCTGAATTTTAACATGCGTTACGACAATTTTCGAATGAATAAAAATTGTTATTTATCTTCTATTTGTCAGTTCTATCATGCCTGAATTCTTTACCAAGAGTTATGAAACACCCTGCATGGGTAAAATATCATTGTTGGATTTCATGTATTTAACCATAATTTACATGCTGACGTCTCACTACGGAGTTAAAGAATTTGGAATACACTAAAAATAATGTGCTAAACCTTAAAAAGAAAAATCGTCTGGAAATTTTGAAAATTTCTACATGACGTTAAGGAAATGAAAATGCATGTGAGTAAGAAGTCATGCAATCAGCTCCACCATGCCCTTTTCAAAGTACTAATATCATGAAATCGCGTGTCCTGAATTTTCGAGTGTTATGTAATCGAAAGAAAAGGACAGATAAATGTAAATTGGTAAACGACACAGCACAACGAGAAGTCCATTTTAATCTGCCAATAAAAAATATAAAAAATATTTAAAAAAAAGAGAGAGAGAGAAGGAAATTAAGTCTTCTTCAGCCTGTTGATGAAAACAGAGGAAAAAATGCCCTCCAGTCGCAAATCAGTTTCAAATAAAATTTAAAGTACTTAATCTGGTGAAATAAGTTGATTAGGCATTTATTAAAGTATATAAAAGCTTTTTTAACCTTCTTATCTTACTGCTGCATGTTAAACTATATCAAATAAAATTGCATATTTTAACTTATTGAATTCGTTTTTACACCCATCTTTAACATTTCAGTAAAATTTTAAGCTTTGATAACGAACAAACAGTAACTATCGTACAGCCCCTCGTAATACAAAGGGCTTAGTGCAAATTTTTATCATATCACGCTGCTGTTTCTCAACTCACGATTGCCTATGGGTGTAATCAATGTTTATTTACCTTTGTATTCAAAGTGAAGATGCCTATATAAACAAATATAAAGAGGTTTCAATTCTATGGTAGGAAACTTCTGATTTTTTCCACAATTTCTTGCAATGTATTTTTTGTACTTTTAATTTTAGGGCTTGACTGGCGAACTCTCCCGTTGACATAGAGGAACGAAACTTCATATTAAGACAGAAATGAATGTTAAAATCCATCAGAAATACTTTTTATTTTTTTTTAAATTCATCGTAATGTAGCATTTATAATTCTTTTACGAGAGCACCCGAAGATTTTCAATAGATTACGCACTATCGGCAGTCATTTTTTATGGAATATTTTAGAGATATTATTTTATTTGAAAAAAAAACAGAATTGATTTGTGTTATTAAGAATTAAAAATAATACTCGCCATCGAAAATAGCGTATGTAGAACATATAGCTCAACTACAGGAGCACTCAAAATAAGTCCAATACATAATGGTCTATGGCAGTTTAGAGAAATTAATCTATTACAAGCACAATGCAATAAGCATATAATCGTTTATATTTGCTTACTCTTAAGTTCTTCATTTAAAGAACAGAAATCACATTTTTTTAAGAATTTTTTTTTGCAGGTCTCTGAAAGTTACATCAATAGTGATACACGAGTTTTTCGAGGTTATACCTAAAATCTCGCGAAGTTTGACCACGATACACTGTCAAATGTGGCAAAAAATGCTGTTTTGTTGATACGTGTTTCATATTCAATGCGCCTGGTATGATTTTCCTTTCTGGTTTGGTAAACTAAATAATTTATATATGTTCAGGAAGAGAGGACAACATAATGTCGTCAGCGGATAAAACACAGTTCATTAGAAATTTATACTATATTAAAATTTTTAATACATTATACTTCTAAATGTGTCTGATGTTCTTAAAGAAATAAAAAATCTATAATTAAATGCACCCTATTGTTTTTAGTTCTAAGTATGCGCTTTAGTACGAAATAACAACTCTGATATAACGGGATCTCAAATAGACAAATAGACATTATACTTCAGAAAAGAGACGAATCAAATAGTCACGAAGGGAGAATGTTAAACAAATCAGGTAGGTGTATAATTCTCTGCTTCCACGATTTTCATTAGACGCTGGGTATAACTAGAGGAAACAAAAATAATAGTACTGATGCTTCAATTCGTCTATTTCCAGAACAGAGAAAATACATAGAAAACAAAGGGGTATTAAGAAATGGTTTATTTTCAATGTGTTATTCACGAAATTGACTTGGTTCCAAAAGAACATGCGTACACTTTATTACTAACATCATAATAGTCACTTTTTCAAAAATGAATATACTAAGAAGTAGTATTTTGATGATAAAGTATTGTCCGTAAGATAATTCTTCTAAGAACATACGATGAAATAAGTGAACCTTTTAGGAAATATTATTTTCTAGATAAAATTTATTTATTTGCTTAATTTTTATTTAAGAATTTTAATAAACAATTTTTGTAAGTAAAATGAAACAAAAAATTAAATTTAGGAAGAGCACTTCTCATAACACCCAAGCAAAGTTTCTGTTCTTCATTAATGAAGTGTTGTCTCTTGCATATTGGAGGAAGGAGTGTTAAATAAGTTTAATATATCGCATGAAAAATATTCCATCACCCACTGATTTAAAAAAAAATTCATAATCTTGGAAATCTCAATTTTAAAACATCTTTTCTAACTTCTTCCATGTAAAGCTTGACATGTGGAATTTAAGTATTGATAACACTTTAAAAAATGCAAGTTTGAAAATACTGAAAACACTGAAAAATTACATTTAAAAAAAAAACTTTGAAAAAATAAAATGACATTCAATAGAAATTTCTCGATTTTCATATTTTAATAGCAATAAATGCTTCAACTGTGGATACCAATTTATACACACAATCTGTTGCTTCTCTAATAAGTCTCCAACAGTAATCTCCAAGCATATTGCTGGTCCACCTACCTTTAATATCAGACTTCCATTCTAGAAATATCCTGGTTGAAGTGCTTTCCAAACATGTCGCTTACAGCTAAAATACTTTCAACTAAAAATATAAATCAGTTTGCATAAAATTAACAATGCAATAAAACATCCTAAATTTTTAACATGTCTTTAATCAATATTATTTGCTACTCAATTAATCAATTATCTCCAGGAAATGTGTTACAAGATTGATAAAATCAATACTAGCTACTGTTTCTAAATCAGTAAATGTATCCTCAAAATGTTTGTCCTTTGTAACGTGCCTAAGCTGATGGACAGCGGAAATTCCCTCGTAGATTTTTTGAATACCTTAGTCATGGGAAGTGTACTTCATACCTTTCTTTATATGCTAAATGCTTAGCAAAATTCTTCAATCCAAACTTTATGTAAAGGTGAGAGAATAATTTTATTTTTATTAATTGGAGTAAACGCTTAAGATTTTTTTTTTAACCTTCCATGTATAATTTCACCCATATTTATCTTATGTACCTGTTTAACATTCGAAGTAGAAGTAATAGGCAGTTTTTTAAGTGTGGCGTTAAAATGCAAAGTTGACTTACGGCATACATAGAATGAATTAGGTTCATCAGCACAACCTTTAGATATTTAAAAAAAATTTAGAAAATCTGTAGGAAAAATATAGAAGAATTAAACAAATTTAATGTAAAATTACTTAATAGGAAATAAATATTAATATTCAAGCGTTGAAAGATAATCTTCAACTACAGTGGCTTTGTGTGAAAACAAAGAGACACTTATTGCCAATTGCTCAAGGTAGCATATGTAAAAACGCATTGAAGTAAAATCATTTTCTATATTATTATATGTTCTATTGTTGTTATAAGTTTAAAAACATGCATACGAGAATGCAAATAGCAAGTAAAAGGCATGATGATAGAGTTATACCTGCTACATCTGCCTGTGTAAACCAAAATTTATAAATTAAATGCCTTAAAATTGGAGGATGATAGGAAATTTCTATCAACATAATCTTTTTCGGCACTCTGTAATCCATAAAAACAATAAATTTATATTGAGGAACAGAACACTTTATTGAAATTTGTTTTTCAGTGTAATATTTACATTTTCTTGTGACATACAAATACGAATGTGAAATGTATCCCATTTCAGACAGTAAATATTTTATATTTCAATGCGATAGCTAAATATACATACTTTCACTTAAGTGCATTGCCGAAAATTGCACATTACGAAATTAAAAATTTTCATGTTTGCTGTTACTACACAACATCAAAAGCTCCTCCCTTTCGCGTGCAAGTTTCTGTAAATGAAAATAATTAGCAAATTTTATGCGCTTTTAATAGAATCTGTAACAACTTTGATTGCTCATAACTTCTCAAGAAGGACAGAAAGTATTATCTACAGAGCTCTTTATGGAAATTAAGACTTGACTTTAAATACAAAATATGCTTCCATGAAAAGTATCATAACGGTAAGTTAGGTCCATCCTTTGGGTGTAATTATAAAAGAACATGCTCGAACAACACTTTGAAGTGAATAATGATGCTCATGATTGCGGCACAGGCATCATGACTTGTTTAATGCTTTCTCATTTATGACTACTCTTTCATTTGATGTTATGCAAATTTACGCTATGGAATGTTGCAAATGAAATTAAATATTTAAACCTTTCTTCTGCTTCATAAATCTTAGTGGAAGTAACTATAAAAGTGTGCTTCAGATGAGCGGGAGAGTGAAAATTTCAATTTCAAAATAAACCAAATGCACAGTGATGCTTAAATTTAGAAAAAAATATTATTTATAATCAATTATTTCCTATCATGTGTAACTGTAAACTATGTTTGTTAGGAATACTCGTAGACTGTCAATATCCGTGGTTTTATGTTAAAGGAAAAAAACGGTAGTTACACCCTTGTGCAAAATAATTGAAACAAACTATTCTTTTCATGAATTTTAAAATCATTACTATTCGTCTTCAACAATCATACTAAAGTATGTTAAAACTAGAAGTCAAAGCCCGTTGTGGAGGTAATTACAACGGGCGCTAGAAAAAATATTTGACGAAAATATGTCTGCACTCAATATAGTTCATCTTCATCCACTAAAAATAAATAAGTTCGTTTTTCAATTTTTATTATTTACCCAAATCGAATGTCATGCCCTTCGGAAACTTTTGGAATTTGAAAGATTTCGTTTTGTGTATACAGCTTTTCTTATATTCATGCAGACGATTTATTTGTGAAAAAAAATAAACAATGTAATCTAGAAGAACTATTTTAAGGGAATTGGAATTTTAAGGTAATTAGAATCACACTTTCTTTTCAAAGCTTGGTGACCGTGATGAATATGACATCATATCGATTGATAAAGCTCATTTTGACATGTAAATGATTCCGTTTCTTCCGATTCTCTGAAATGAAAGGCAAGCTGGAAATAGCAAAAAATCGCTTGAAAATGAGGGAACCGGCAGATTTTTCAGATTTTTAAAGTAGCACATATTGTTTTTAATGTTTTTATGCATAATTATGAAAAATTGCAAGCAGGTCGTATAAACGGTGTAGATGTTAATACGCTTTTTCTGCTTTTTAATCTTCTTGGAGTAATGGCGGTAAAAATAATATTTATATTGAAGTAGATGCCCGGAATGGTTACAGAGTGAGTCAGGGATCAGTGTAACTAAGTAGTAGGTTGTTGGAGGGATGAATAAATCCTTTTCTTATTAAAATTTCCCCAAATCAAAGGGGTTCTGAGAGCGCATGGACCTAAGGATCTTTAGTTGAAAGCTTCTGCTATAATCACATCAGTTGTAGATTGTTGTAACAGATAGATGTGACTCCGCAAAAGCATACAAAGATTGTTAATCTCTCCAAACATGATAGTTAAGAGTTGGTTTTGCAACTGTGAGCCGTATTATAAAACAAAATAAAGAAACAGGATCTCGAGGGAAATGTGGCTGTAAAAAGGAAACAACGCCAAGAGATGGCACTTTTCTACTTATACAATGTAAAAAAATACCCCAGAAAGACTATTGCTGCACGTAATAGAGATTTAAAAGCACATGGAATAAATATCAGCTCATGTACTGTTCAGAGGCACGTGCTAGCAGCCCGTCGGCGAGCTTGTCGGTCTCGATCAAAAGAAACAACTTCTGACCAAACCGATGAAGAAAAACTGCTATTTGTGGGCATCACAGGTTTTTTTTTTTGAAAAGGTCAGTGAACTCAAAACGTACAAGGATCACCAGGTAAAAGTATTCGGGATTGTCACATTGACTAAATTGTTAAACGTCCTGGAAAGGACGTCCTGTTTTTGGATTGTTTGGATTACAATGGAGCTAGTTCTTTACAGTATGTTGACTGTATGATGCGTTCTCAGTAATATATTGCTATTATGGATACAAAATATTGTTCCAGAGTTGCAGAAATGATAACCTGATGGAATGAGGATATTTCAGGAAGATTTAGTCTCGAGCCATACGTCCAAAATGGCCAAGAAATTCATGTCCGAGAACCAAGTTCAGTCATTGGAATGGCCTGGGAACTGTTGTGGCATCAACAAAGTGTAGAATATGCAGGCTACATGCAAAAATCGCGTATTAAATATGGTCTGTACAACTACGGAGAAGATAATCATGGCGCTAATTTAGGTGTGATACAAGGACACAAATAGTATAAGTGATTGCATATAATCTAAGTGTTAATAAAAAGCCGTGGAGATCATTGGATGTACTAAAAACTTTTGATTTTGTTTAAATTTAAACAAAAAAGCATTTCTTAGTTCCCTCAATTTTTTTTAGTGACTTCGTTTCATTTAATTTGCACAAGGGTGCATACAAAACCGTAACATATTTTCAGGGATGTAAAATAGTTTCATAAATATTGCATTACAGGAAAATAATAACGATAAGATATAAATAATAATTGTTACATTCTAAAGAATATTATTTATTTCTTTAAAAAATAAGACATAAAAACAATATGCACGTAGCAAATATGAATTAAAATACTTTACTTTACATAGCCTGGAATTTTTTAACTGCGTATTGATTTTATATATTACTTAATTTATATGCACCACTTAAGAGTTTATTGCAAAAAGGTAGCTTTCAAATATTCAAGTTTGTTAAAACTAAAATCCAAATGGGAATTAAAATCAAATTACTAGACAGACCGCTTTATATCTTGAGTAACAGAAGAACTAACGATCGGAGCTATATTCTTTTGGCACTAAACGGAAGTATTTGTATATTTATTTATTTATTTATTACTGGAAGATAGCAAGTAACATCCATATGAGACTACCTTGACTACCTTGATGAGACTACCTCCATTTTGAAGCAAAATTTCCAGAAATGCTCATCAGTAAAGGAGAACATTTACTCATAGTATAAAATAAGGGAAGTTAACACAATGTATGAATACAGAATGTGGGAATAATTCGTAACAACTTTAAAAGAGTATTAAAAGAAATAAACATATAATTTGCTTTAAAATTCATGAAAAGGCCCCATTAGGAAAAACGCGCCAGAAATATCCAATATCGAATAAGAAATATCGCCAAATTTGGCGCTAAAAATAAGTCCCCAAAATTAGGTTTTCGAAGACCTACGACCCATAGAACCCGAGATTACCAGAACATTACATATCAATGCAACAAAAAGCAAAATTTAACTATTTAACGCATAGAATACGAATTTTAAACTATTTTAAACCCCAGAACAGCGGGTTGCTCCCAAAATTCGTAACACAGGGTAAGAAAATTTCCGTTTTAGAACGGTTTTTAATTAATAATTAAAAAAGTAATTAAAATTTTAAAATTCTGATTCTCAGGTGCACATTATCGGCATTCATGGGCTTATATATTCAAATTTTCAGAGTTCTGTGTGCAGTAGATTTGTCTGGAGACCGCACACAGACAGATTTACAAACATTCATTTTTATTATTATAGAGATAGATAGATTTGGCGTAAACCTGATGAAATTTTCGTGCCATTTCATGCTTCTCAAATGCAAACGATTTGTTTTATAGTAGCATTCGGGCGAAACTCGCCAAGCATGGCAACGTAAAAAACGGTTTTTTACTTTTGCGGTTACCACTCACTTCAAGCATAAATCTTTTCATGAGGCCAAAGTTCGCCAAACATGACGATCTAAAATCGGTTTTTAATTAATAATTTAAAAAGTAATTAAAATTTCAAAATTCTGAGCCTCAGGTGTACATTACCGAAGGAATGGGCTCATATGTTCGAATTTTCAGAGTTCTGCGTCCAGTAGTTTTTTCTGGACATCGCACGCATGCAGATTTTCAGACATTCATTTTTATTGATATAGATTGGCGCAAAACTGACTAAATTTCCGTGCCATTTCATGTTTTCCAATGCATGCGATTTTGTTTCACAGTATCATGCTGGCGAAACTCGCCGAGCATGGCATCCTGAAAACGGTTTTTAATTAATAATTAAAAAGGTAAAAATAGTATATGATTAAAAAATTGCTATTTGCACGAGTGATATTAAAGGAAATCGTAATTTATTAAATAATGAAATAGGTTGAGGTAAATAAGCTACCGACGAATGACAATGATGAATAATGCATGACACAAACGTTTTCAAAGAATGCTTACAGTAAGGACAAAAACAAAACAAAAGTAAGCAAATAGTTTTGTTTACTCTTGTTTAGGACAAGAGTGCAAAACTAATGTAAGCAAAAGTTTGCTTTTATGCTGCGATTGTTCAAATTTAAGTCCTCCAAAAGGTAGGACAGTCAGTCGAGTCAAAATATCTGTGACTACGGAATACTATTACAACATATTTTTTCAGCAATACATTTAAGCTCGGGAAATATGCGACGTACCATTACTAATATATATACCAATTTGTGCTGATACCTGTGATGGCGAAAAAAAATTCTAATCAGTAATAAAAATATTTTTTTTCTGAAAAATATGTTCAAAGGTAATCATAGTAATTAATTAAAAAATAAAATTAAATGTATGAAGGGGACCAGGTATGCAAAATTCGGTCAAAAAATCAATTACTATTTTTTCATTGCATTAAATACTTTACAATTTTATCTTTCTAACAATATATTACTCTTTTTATCTGTAAAACAGAAGTATTAGAAATTTTTAAATTTCCCCAAATTATACGCCCTTATAAACCCTTCAGAGTTATACGCCATTTAAAAATCTTTAAAGCGGATTTTCTCAAAACTATGGATTTTACAGATTCGTGTTCCTTTTTCTCAATATCTATTGATCTTATGAACTCAGTTTTTTCATGATAGATATAACATATTATATTACATACTTTAACATGGCGGTTTGTTAATAGGTTGAGAATTATTCATTTTAGGCAGCAATATTCTATAAAAAATGCAAATTTAAAAGTGATTTTCAGTAAAAAAATAATAGTATTTTTATATTTTTATTTAGAAAAAAACTGACAAATTAAAGTATGTAAAATATGTTATTCTAACTGCTGTTAAAATTTTGTACCATTATCTTTTACCATTTCTTTGAAAAAGGTACAGAAAGTGGATGAATTTAACATGGCGGAGATAGAGCTTACCCCGTCCCCTGAAAAATTGAAGTTTTTTATTATTAAAAGTAATGTTGAAAAACAGAATATAAGGTTTACATCTTTTTACTACCAACAGTGAAACTGTTAAAATTTATGACTTCATAAAATACTCTTATTCACAAATAAGTTAATAGCATTACATTTTAGGCTATTACAATGAAATATGAGAAAACTGAAATTCCTATTTATTGCCTCTCAAACGTTTTCTCGGATGAAGCACTTTGAAAGCTTTTCAGTTTTTACCGGAGCACATGGTACAAATCTCAATCTAGTAAATTCGATGCTAAAATAACAATTTTTTTTTCGGAGCATTCGCTGTATTAGCACAGAGCAGTTTGAGAAACCCTGTTCTAAAGAATTATGGGGAGTTTTTGTTTCTCTTCTTGCGGCTTGCAAAACCAGGCTATAGCAGAAGAAAAAGTAAACAAGCCAGTAGAAATCTAAAGACTATGTACGGTAAGTTAATAATTTCTTGACTACTTTCATAATTAATTTGTTGAATGAATAGGGAATTTTATGTGCATAATCCATGTACTGGCCAACTATCTCTAAATAAAAAACAGCGTAAAAAGAGACGCTGGAAATCAAACGAAACTTAGCTTTAGAAGCGTGCTTTTTAGAGATTTACCGTTCTTGTAAAAAGAAAGATTAAATAGCAAGTCCTAATCATATAAAATTGACATATTACAGATATGAAGTGAAAACATTATTTCTTATTTTATCAAAATTTTCCATAAACATGTCTTATTTAGTTAAAAATGATTTATCTTATTTTTGTAAAGATGAGTTTATAAATGTCAGTTCTATCCACTTGCTAAAAAGACAGAAGAAAGAAAAGAAAGCACAGTCTTCAACTAATCCGCTCGTAAAGTCATTCATTTCTTTCTTCTAAATGAATTTAAAAAATTCTAACATAATGTTAAAGTATGCAGTATTTCCTTACGTATTATACATCTGTTAAAAGCACGAAGTCTATTAAAAACCTAGCTTTTACCAAAGTGGCTTGGTGAAAGTCCGAAGTGCACTTTAACCCTTTGATGCGCAGTGATCCCGTTCTGGGAACACCAAACTCTGACGTTTTCACTGTTGCCAGTCACGAAAAATAGATTTGATTTCTATAAAAATAGTTGCGGATGACATAGCTCGACGAGAATCCTTTACTTTTTAGCACGTCATTTCCCGTAAAAAAATGGTCACGACTATTTTTAACAGCACTGACATCTGCTGAAAAATGGAAGAATGGGAGAACAGCTGGATAGATTGCCCAATGCTGAAAAAAGGGCAGCCGTTGCCATCGCTCGACTTAACTACCAGCAAGATGGTGGACAATTGAAAAGTTTATCGCGTGCCACATATCTAGAGACCCTTGTTTGACGACCGCTGGCTGTGCGCGAGCAGACATATTGTCGTCAAAAAGGGTCTCTAGATATGTGGTACGCGATGAACGTTTCAATCGTCCGCCATCTTGCTGGTAGTTAAGTCGAGCGATGGTAATGGCTGTCCTTTTTCAGCACTGGGAAAGGGTTGCGCCTCAAAGGGTTAATATGATTCCATTTCGAGCTTTTACCAAACATTTGCGATAAAACCTAGGAGTTACCAACGCGTTCCGATAAAAGCCCGAAATGAGGATTAGTTATGATATGATTTTCCATTCGCATATATATTGTATACAGTATGTCCTGTTGTATACAAGAAACTGTTTTATTTCTTGCAAAGCAAATTTTTTAAGCATCCAAGAAGTAGAGTACAGAAAGAAACGGATGTGATGTAGTAAAAATACTCATTATTTGAGGGACAAGGACTCAAGTGCAGTTGTTCAAAGACATGCGCTATGAAGTTGTGTTTGTATAAATCAGCTGATCTACTTTATAATTCAAAATGCCAAAAACAAGTAACAGTCAATCGTTTTGTAACAAGTAGTAAGAAATATTAAAGTAGTAGTGCTGTTAAAGAAAAACATTAAACATCTTTCTTATTTTTTTTAATTAGATGATTTTTATTTTTGTTCTTGAACTATGAATTTATATTTTTTAAACTATTGCCTAAATTATTTTTAAAACTATTGAAATCTCTTCGATAATTATAAAGAGAAATATGCATTAGTTTAGTTTTTCACGTGAGATCTTATTTGTTAAAAGGCATAAATATTGCATTCTTAATTATTTCATATAACTTATCCGAAAATAATTGTAAGACAGCTCCATAGACATATCGTTAAATCATACCTCATTTTTATAACTTTAACAGTTTATATTATCAATTAAAAAAAGTGTGCTTTAATCTCTTTGGGATGCACTTCATACAATTTTTTTGCGACTGGAAAAATCCTTTCATAAATGGCCCCACTATGACCGAGTTAATAAGACACTAAACATGGTGTAAGGCTGATGTGTGAAGGACCCAGGTTCGAGCCTATCACGCGGCTGCCGATCCAACGAGCTGGAGGTTTGGCGGTTTGATCCAGATGTAACGTGAATACGTGTTAGAACCCGTTAATCAGTCCACGGCATCTCGCCCGTCGGCAGATGGCACTCGTGCAGGTTCCCCATAGCACACAAACAATATTATACTTTTTACTTTTTATTTGCTGTAACTTTTCGAAAAATAATTGTAAGACTGTTCACTATCCAGACTTCACGTAAACGTAATCGATTACACTTTTTCGTGTAATATAGTCCTAATCTAGAAATTTTTTTTTTTACAAATAATTTAATATAATCGTAACCTTAAAACTGAAATCTCGTGTAATCGAAATCCAGAAATTTGATTTTATGAGTAATCTAAGAACAGTCGCAATCTAAGCGTCTCGTAATCGTAATCGCGTAAGGAAAAACTCAGTAATCTCTGTGTGAAGTCCTTCTTTAAACTTCTCGGAGCTCCTGCTTTTGACAGTCAATTCAAAATATTGAAATATCTTGAACACCGGTTGAGCATGTTCATACACATTGCTGCAAAGACGTAAAGCCAAAAGTTATCCTTTCTGTGGACAGCGTTACTTCCTCTCATCGGTCCTCTCTGGACGCAGCAAGGCATTCCAAGATATGAGGAAGAAGAAGCAACGCGAGACAGGAATGAGAAAATCTTAGCTGTTGCATTATTCCAGGGCATTACTTAACCCTTTGAGGCGCAACCCTTTCCCAATGCTGAAAAAGAGCAGCCGTTGCCATCGCTCGACTTAACTACCAGGAAGATGACAGACGATCGAAACGGTTGCCCTTTTTTCAGCATTGGGCAATCTATCCAGCTGTTCTCACATTCTTCCATTTTTCAGCAGATGTCAGTGCTGTTAAAAAGAATCGTGATAATTTTTTTACGGGAAATGACATGCTAAAAAGTAAAGGATTCTCATGGAACTATGTCACCCGCAACTATTTTTATAGAAATCAAATCTATTCTTTGTGACTGGCAACAGTCAAAACGTGTGGTGTTCCCAGAGCGGGAACACTTTGCGTTAAACGGTTAAACAGGTTAAATGTGCATCCATGGAACAGTTAAACAATCCCTATCCCTTCCTTTTGCAGCTAGTTTCAAGTTAAAATTGGACAAGGATATGTTTAAGTAGATATTGGGACACATTAAACGAAAACTTACAAACACTTATAAAAAAAACTAACCTCCTAGAAGGTCTCCTAGTTTCGCTTTAGAGAAAAAATGAACCTATTGTTCTATATTTAAAATTTTTTACAGTACATTAATTTAATTTTGTCGAAAAGTGAAGAATTCTAGAAATTTGAAATCGACACTCGTATTTTCTCCTATTTGGTTCTTTCTTACTAAATACTTCTCATGACAGATGAACTGTTTGCTCACTAATAGTTAGTTCTCTTGCCTGCTAAAATTTTCACAAATGAAACTCTATGAATGTTCACAAAAAGTAATTTGAAATCGAAATTTAGTCGTTATCTCACGATACGTAATCGTAATCGAAAATTTTTATTGGTTTGATTTTTGTAAGCTAATCTTAATTCACAATATTAATATTTGGAATTGCCGTAATCAAATCGTAATCGACAAAAGTAATATTTGGGATTGTTGCAATTTCATTATATTCTCCACGTGAAAAAAGAAAATAATCGTAATAGTAATCGATTACGCATCCACGTAATTGTTTCAAAGTCTGGTCCCATCGACATATTCTTAAATCATACTACATTTCCATTACTTTTAGATTTTATACCATCAATAAAAAATCATAGGTATTTCAACCTTTTTGAGACGCACTGTATACAATATAGCTGCGAATAGAAAGTCCCATCATAAGTAATCTTTCGTTTCGGGCTCTTACCGGAAGCCGTTGGTACTTCCTAGGTTTTACCGCAAAGACTTGGTAAAAGCCCGAAATGGAATCATATTAAAAGCGCTTCGGACTTTAACCAAGCTACTTTGGTGAAAGCTTATTTTCACCGGTAAACCCTAGGATTTATCAGATTTTAGACTTTTACCGTAACACATACATACAAATTTTATTTTAGTAAAACCAAGAAGTAGAATGATGTCTGATTAATTGAAAACGAAAATACATTTACTTTAAAAAAAAAATAAAACTGTTCCTAAATTAAAGAAAAATAATTCTATAACTGTTTAGAAAAATTTTTCCATATGTCAAAGCATTTACAGGTAGCCGCAAACTAAAAATCTCCCCAAACTTGCTTGAATTTTTTTTTGTATTATATAAGTTTGTCTTATGAAAAAATTAAAAAGATTATAAAACATAGTGCAATTATTTTTTAACAAATATTTTTGTTTTATAGGTATTAATGAAATCTTATGCAGTTATACTAAAAATATTCAAAATATTGTATTAAAATGCATACAAGAAAAGTAATTATCAGAGTATATTTATTTAATTGAAAAAAAACCCATACCTGGCATCATAAAAATATTTAATTACTGGTACTTGCACACCGTAAAATAAATAACTAACTATATACAAATAGAGTGATTCCGTGCTCATGCTATCCGGCACTTCCCCTTGATATTCGTATATATCCTACATAATGATAATTCAAGAGACCGATCTTTATACTCGAGAAGTGACATGAACAGATTTTCTCATTACTTAAGATAATTAAGGGAATGTTTGTTTAACTGGCAAATCCTTTCACTGAAAACTTTCCTCGTAGCTAATAGAATATTAATTTCCTGATCACCTGACTTGACATTTGAGTTAGATTAATATGAAATGAGGAATATGAATAAAAGGATTTAATAAGTGGAAAATACTCTAGGAAAATCATTTCGTATCAAGTATTAAAGCTCTGTTCCATAACTTTATTTAAGAAAACGTCGGGCTGTTATTTACTAATTTGGAGCTTACTAGAATAAAAAAAATTGAAGAACACAAACGTGCTTTTACATAAATGTACTAGTGAAAATTTGAAGAAAGTTTATTTGTAAAGTTATTGAATGTATACTGATAAGAGGCAAATTGAGAATTCAATTTTTTATGATAAAAGGTGTCATTTTTATTAAAAACTTGCCTGTAAGAAGTATCAAAACATTTAATGTTTTGATACTTATCACAGAAATTAACCATGTCTTAATTCCACTGCGATTCTAAGGAAATGTACAAGAAAAGGCTAAAGGCAGAATTTTATGTTTTCACCCTTAAAATTTATCATTACACACACACACACACACACACACACACACACACACAAGATGTCACAAAATTACTGTATAAGTCACAAAGTTTCATAAAAAACGGTACAGAATTTCATGGTATCGATTAATATTTTCAAAAGGTTAAATCTAAATAAATGTAAAATTGATATTTATAAACTGCCCCGTGAAAAAATTCCACAATTAGTATAATGTATCCCGTACATTTAATTGGGTGATGCAAATATTTAGCTTTTCGACAAAAAAAGGCTGAGATATACGTTTAAGTGAAGTTGGTAAAGGCTATAGAATACCAATAATAGCAAAATTATTACTTAGTAGCCGCCAAAGCGGCCTGTTTTCCAAATTGGGATTTGTTTTCGTACAAAATCTGCATAAAATTTTAAATTTTGAATTTATTTAGATTTTATTTGTTTTTTTTACATAACATTCTAATTTATTGTATATGTCTATGATCAACATTTACATAATAAAGGCTTAGGTCAGTACTTTGGGGATACTTTGTATATATTTGTGTGTGTGTATGCACATTGGATGACAACGGGAAAGATTTGTAGCTCTCAGACTTTACAGCTGCAGGAAAAATTGGGTTTAACTGTTGTTGAGAGCTGGACAGACAGAATCCTAGGAAGAAAAAAAAAGATTAAAAGCTCTCAAGGTATTTACTGACAACAATCAATGGAGATAATACTCCCTTCGGTCAGAAACAACTGAATACATACTTATTTACGCCCTTGAAGCTTCAATAGGGACAACAATTGGACCGAGAGATGACATCAGCGGTTGCTGATTGTGTATGGTTCTTTTACCAAATATGAGGCATGGGCAGTAAGAAACGGAAAGGAAAGTGCGAAAAAATGTGTTCTCAGACCAACTTAGGCTAAGAGAATTCGGATGAAACGTAATCGGGTTCGTATTAGTTTTACATTGTTAGGAGACTTCTAACTTTTTCTATTATTATCATTGTCATTACTTTCAAGAATCATTTTCAGCATTAAAATTGACTATATAAATAAATAATTAATTAATTGAATAATATATATATATTTATAATACATTGACGCACACAGGATTTTCTCTTGGAGGGAGTCCAACCCATAAAGCTGTGACATCAACCGCATGAAAAAATGTAGATTTTTCTTATTTTTATCGTAACCCCCTTTTACTGTGTTTTACTTATTTAGCTTAACTGCTGAAAGTAATAATTTGATGTCTTCTAACATATTTAAAAGTCAGAAATTACATGACGATTTAAGGAAGGAAAATTAACAACTTTTTTTGGGAGGGGTCCGGACCCCTTGGACCAGGCGCGTAGCCAGGAAAATTTTTCGTGGGAGGGGATATGAGCCTGGAAAATTTTTCGGGGAGGGGAGATATGAACTTATATGTGCATAAATAGAAGGAATTTCATCACTAATCCAAAAATTTCGGGGGGGATATATCCCGATATCCCCCCCGCCTTGGCTACGCCCCTGCCTTGGACCTCTCCCTTGTATGCGCAACTGATATAATATATACACATATATACACGGCGTTAATTCAAAGATATTTATCAAACAAAAGTTTGCAAAAATATATTTGAATTAACAATATAAGGATCGTTGAATCCGTCATTTGAAAAACCAATTGAGTCACAAATTTTCAGGAATCAATATTCTATAACTTTTTAGGAATATAAGCAAAAATAAATAAATAAATAAATAACAAAAAAATAATTATTTTATACTTTCCGCTTACATGTGCCGAAACAGCCGATTATTTTTTTTTAAACCACATTTCTCGTTTATTTTAGATATAAGTTATTGTTTCTGTTTCATACTTTAAACATGTGTGATTCAGAATTTACAATTTAAAAGGATTACAAGAAAAATTGTCAAAAAGTTTACCAGTTAGTAAAAAACAGATAATCTACATAATAATAACATTCCTTAAAAGTAATATAAAAGAAAAATCCATCGTAACCAGTTTTTTCAAATACTATCAAATCGCAATTTTGCTGGATTCAATGATCCTTTACTTCCCGCAACTCTGAGCGTAATTGTTTCATAAACACATGTAACTATTCTTTTGCAAATTATTGGTCTTCTAAATGACTTCAATTCTGAAGCATGTCGACACGTACCAGATAGATGTGAAAGATTACGGTAACATTTGAATTTCTTTTTCCTTGCGTTCAAAATCCTTATCGCGTAAAATGGGCCTCTGGCGAAGTGTTCCAAGCTTTAAAACTTTCGCCCCATTTCTCAGGGTAAAGTGATTGTTTCATCTATAAAGCAAAAGATAAAAGACAAAGCGAAAGAAAGGCTATAAAGATCTTTTGAGGATCTGGTAACTTATGTGAGATTAGATGGAGAAATGGATTTCCTCCCGCTCTGAAATTTACCGTGAAATTCTTTCATTTTCTGGGAAATAAAACAATAGTACGTCGTTAACGACTTTTGGATGGAAAAAGGAATGTGCTTAGGCTCGTAATTATGACTGTAATTATCTTTTTCAGAAAATTTATTTACGGACGGGGATTTTGAAATCCATTGATTCCGTATTCTCCGGTTGAAAGTTTTCCTTTTTCCCTTTCATGATACATTTTAAGTCGAATGAGGGGAATTATTCCTATTCATACATTGCAATGTTTATAAGCAGATTTTTATTAAAATCGTGTTAAAAATCCCAAAAGATATTGAAAGTGAAGAAATATTTTAAACCAAAATTTAAATCTGATTTCATTTTAATTTATATTTTTTGATGGCTGGTGTTAAAAGATATTATTAAGTAAGAAATGGAAGTAAAGCGTGTAATGTAGAGGTATTGGTTGTGCAAGTTTCACATGAAGTACATAAATTAATCGAATAAGATCTTACAATAATGATATAAACAATTAAATATGCGTGGTTGTAAAGTGAACCATACTCCTTATAACTCACTCGCAATATTAAATGAAGTAAGTCTCAGATATTTCTTTCTAACCTAAATTTTTAAAAAGAGATGCCACTCAAGAGTTTAGATGGATTGTATGAAATTTAAATCCACCTATTTAGCCTGTTAGTGATAGTTTAGTTTCACAACATGAGTTATTACCTGCATATTTTTGAATCCTGTTTTCTGAAATAGATATAATTACCCTTTTTAACGCTTTATAGAAATTCCCTTTCGCGTGAATTTTAAGAAAAGCTATTAGTTATTTACCATTAATTAAGAAATAATTTTATTTTTCTCAAAATGCATATCGGTAAAATTTCCTTAAATACTTTTTCTATTCAATCGCAATTTGATAATTGAAAATTATGAGGAAGATCTGTGGTATTAAACCATTATTCCTAAGAAAAAGTTAATCCTAGTATTTAGATTTATAAAGGCAAAGTATGTGCATGAACTGCCTCTATTGGCTAATTGTAAAAATAAGAAATAGAATAAAAATGCATCCGATTTAGATAAAGGCATGCACAGGCATCTTGACATATTGCTTATTTCGTACAGTGGTCGAAACAGGAAGTCCTTCACATTTTTTGAAAAAGACAATGATTATCTTCGAAGTGATATAAAGAATCAATACGAGTCATCAAAATAACAAATACTATTAAAACTTCAACCAGATGTATAAGTGAGAATAATCCAATTTATGTAATTCATCGACTATAGTAATTGTCAAACTTTTCGATTATATGTGTTTTGGCCTGTTTTCAATATGCAAAATTTCTTAATGATCTAAATTAGTAACTTGTACCTTTAGCCATCTTCTACCTTTAGCCACCACATGGTGTACAACTAATAATATGTGTGAAAATTGCTAAATTAGAAAATACCAAGCGTAGATTTGAAAAGTGAAAAACAGAAGTTTTCAAAGGATTAAGTTTTTTACAACTTTTATAGAAATTAATCTTCTAATGTAGCAAAATTCATTAAAATTTAGTATTTATTTTCATATATATATATATATATATATATATATATATATAATATATATATATTTGGGATTTGGGACATCGTTTGATCAAGGAATTAACAAGGCTGTCTGGAGTTGGCTTAAGAATTTTCGCCCATTCCGATTGAAGATCCTAGAGGAGTTCAGCCTTTGAAGAAGGAATGCATCCACGCCTGACTTTTCTTCCGATGTGTTTGTTCCCAAAAAAGTTCAATTAGATTCAGGCAGATGAATGATTCGCTCAGTAGAACTTTCTTAGTCATTACCATTTCTTTTTTTTTTACCATTACAAAGTTTTTGCTGGGATCATTATCCAGAATTTCAGTTTTTTACTGTAGACCAATTATATATATATATATATATATATATATATATATATATATAATACATTAGTACAAAAGTTCACTACGATACCTTTAGGATCACGATCAGGAACTAAAGGCCTTGAAAAAAGGCAACAGAATTGATCCCAGAACTAATATCCAACAGTGGTGCGTGGAAATGTATTAGTAATGATTTGGAGAGCATTTTATCATGATGGTGTTGTCCCTCTCGTACGTATCGAGAGGATTATGGATCAAAATATTATCAAAACATTCTAGAGGACCACATGCTGCTTTATACTTGAGAAAAGATTCCCCGTGGAGGATGTTTCAACAAAATAATAATCAAGAGCATACTTTCAAAATGGTGAAAAATTGGTTTACAGCTAAGACAGTGAAATTTTACGGCTGGCTGAGCCCGTCCCCTAACTTCAACCCACTGCACAGTTTTGCGAACACATTAGAAGAAGAGGTGGAACACGAAATCATTTCAAAGGCAGGATTCCTTCAGGATATACAACAGAAATGGGCGAAAATCCATAGGTCCACCTTAAAATGCCTTGTTCATTCCACGCTTAGACGATCTATCTCAATCCTCAAAGCTAAAAGTAAAGCAACTAAGCACTAAATACTGCTGAATTTTTACATTAGAATGATTAGTCTCAGTATAAATTTAGAAAAATTGGTTTGACTCAAAACTTTTGTTTGTAAATTTTCAAGCTCATGCTCCGTATTCTTCCAGTTAACAATTTTTACACTTATTATTAGTTGCTTTTCCCGTAGGATGACTAAAGCTACAAATTACTGATTTACATTATTAAGATATATTTCTTTCAGATACTGGTAGGACATTAAAACATATCGTTTTAAATTTTTTCAAAGCTATTGTACGTAGTGGGGTTCGTCAGAATAATTTTCCATTCAGAAGTACATTTACAAATATTGCGTAATCACATTTAGATTCTGAAATTAAATTTAAGTTCCGTGACAATTATATAAAAACAAGGATATATTTTTGATTAAAATACTTCTGATTTAGTAACTTAATATTTTAAAAATATATTATTATTTTTGAGATCTATTTATATATATTTCTCAATATAAGATTAAAATAATTAAATCGAGAATGATTACAGTTTCCCTCCATTTCAGAAATATTTAGTTGCGCTCTGAAAACTTATGTAAAATTCTTTTTGATGGCGATTGAAAGAGATCTGCTTCCATCTCATTTTAGATTTAGCGTCTGTGGGGGGGGGGGGGGGACACAATATTCTATGATCCTTTGCTTTAAAAAAGAGCGAAAGTTAAGTCTTTTAGGAGAATTCTATATCAAACTCCGTCTTTTTTTTTACCATTCAGATTGGAGCTTTAATCTAAAGGAAGGGAGTTTTGCAGAGAAGTTTCAGAATCAAACATTTTACTTTTATGTAGGTAGGAGAGTTTTATGTAGAAATAAAAGTGAACGCCTTTAGGAATGTATTGAATATGGCGCAGCTTGAATTATGCAAGAAATTGGTGAGCGGATTTTTACCAAAGTATTTCAAAATAATATTATATTTTGCATCAGTCAATAAAAAAGCATTGAAGAAAGTTATTGCGAATTTCGTTTTCTTATATACAGAGGAAAGTTTATAGAATTTTGTTTTGAATGTACGTAAATAATTTCAAATATTTTGAAAAGTAAATAGATATTGTCTGAAATTAAATACATTGCTTATTAGGAGTTTATCACGATTCTGACATTAGATATCTACAAAGATTTCACAGTACAGGATACAATCCTGTTTCACTGTAATTAGTTGCGCGTTACTGAGAGGTTGCTTAACCTCTTTAGACCTAACAAAAAATCACATTGCAAATTAAAGAGCAATTTCATAATTGTAAAATAAAAGCCTACTACACTTAAAATCGACTGGGTTGGCAAAAAGGTGATTGCGTTTTTCCGTATATGTCTGGCCAAAACTACTGAAGCGAATAATATGAAATTCGGTACGTACGTGAGTTCTTTAACATAGATATTACATTAGAGAAAATTTTTCCAAAATTCGTATCCTTAGGAAGATTGGGAGGCCAAAAAGCTCTTTTCATATATCCTGCGTAATCTCAAAGAAAGAAAAAGCAATATCGGTAAAATTCTTGCTGTAAAATAAAGTACACACAAATACCTATAAATCAATTTTAGATCATTTGGATATCGTTTTCCAAGAAGAAAAGGCGTGAAAAAAGGGGGTCGGTAGCCATCTTTCATGGACGAAAAGAAACCTTTATCAGTGAAATTCTTACTAAAAAATGTAACAAATATGAATGTATGTTTAGGTACAGTTTGTTTGTAATAACAAGCTTGTTTAAAATTTGTTTGTTCGAATTTTATGTAAGAAAATGAAAATACTTTCTTGCCAACGCGATAGAAAGCTTATTTTTCAATAATTTTTCGAATAAAAACCCTATTCTCAATCACTTTTCAGTAATAAACTAAGACTGTGAAGACACTTGTATAGGTAAATGATGTCCTATAAGCTCTTTTCAGCTATATGATTTTTTTAAAAAAGGAAAAATACTCACAAATTCATCTTAGGGAATTTTAATAACATTCAAATATTCTTTTGTGTAATGGCAAATAAGAATAACTTTGTACGCTAGTGTGTTGGATTTACACATTCATAAGCGTTAAAATCATTTATTCAAAATTATAGAATCGACGCATTTGTAGTCATTTTAACAGTGCAAAGAAAAAGTTCCACATATGTGGATCTCTAGAACGAAGAGGATAAACTAATAATGATGTTAAAATAAAAAATGAACTATTACTGTTATGGAAATCCAAGCTCCTCTCAGTTTTACTGAAAATTAATAAATCTAGAACTCGTCATAAATATTCATAACTCGTATTTAAGATTATCTTACGCAATAAAATGTAAATTACGATTGAAGTTTTCCAAATCGTATATTCCAGCTTTGTGTTTGAAAATTATATTCAAACTACTTTCTACCTTGAGTTGTACAGCTAATGTATTTCATTTGGTAAATTCTCCCACTTTTCAATCTCTCTACTAACTCGCATTTCTAACTCTCTAAACTCACTTGGCACGTGAAATCATATGTGAATAGAGTTCTAACTAGGTTGTATTTTTTGTATAGATTCATGATTTATGTACATTAATACGGTATTATTACTAAATATTGATAACGGTGTATAATTGAGTCGAATTCGGTTAAATCTCTTTTATTTATTTATATTTATCTAAAAAAAATTCGAAAATTAAGCTTTTCAAACTAAAGAATGACAAAAGCAAATATGTACGGAGGGATATAAAATATCTTGAACTGTCACCCCTCGAACAAGTAAAGTGTTGGAGGTAACTAACTAAGCTTTTTACAATAAATTATAATGTATAAGTAATTTCATAAACTTATGCTGTTACCAAGATATTCTAAATTTATTTACCATTTATAATATAAATCTAATACACACCATTTTGAAATTACAATATTCCACACAATTTTCAAATTGTACTTTAAAAATATTTCGTTTATCAAAGTCATATGGTATAATAATTATATCCAGTTTAAAATTCATAGAACATTTCCTTGAATAAGTTTATTATAAGATTTTTAGCTGTCAAATTAAAATCGTTCATCCCGACAGTACACATAATTTATTTAAAAGCTCTTTTAGGGAATTTCTTAATATGGCTAACTCAAACAAAATGTAATTAACACTGATTGATAGTCATACTATGACTTGGACATATATTTGCTCATAATTTGGTAAGATAAAAATTATAAAATTCGATAATTCGATGTTTATTTAAGAACTGATTTTGAATAGTAGCAATGCACCGTCAAATAGATGCTAAGACTAATAAATAAAAAGTAAAAGAAAAGTAAAAGAGATATTCCATATTGTAAGTAATCAAGGAAACATTTACAAAATTTTTAGGATAATCCCAAAATTTTTACGTCTATGAGAATGAAGGAAAAAATAAATATTATATATTTTTATGAAGTACACATGAGAGTGAAGTGAAGTTTACGTGCATTATACAGGACAAAGCTCTTCTTCTATCTTTAAAACAGAATAATTACGAGACCTCTGTAAGAAAGAAAAGCGAAGACATAAAAAATGCTTTAAATAGTTATTTGAATAAAAGAATGCTAATTAATTTCTGATAGAAATGGCACTAAAATTTTATTAAACAAATATTCGTGTAGTGTCTAATGTATGCTATGAGATCTCTGCTTCAGGATAAAAAATAATGTAACTAGTTTGAAGTTAGCTAAAAAGTCAAAAACCGTCTTTATTTTTTCAATTTAGATATGATTAAAACGCAATCAGTTTTCAAACTTTCAAAACAAATTCAAAGTAATTTTTTTAAACTAATCTTGAGAAGAGTTATTTTTTTCTCATTTTCAGAAAGAAATAATTTTAAAGATGTGCAAACTGAAGAGGAAGTCAATCTCAAGTCTTTTTTTTATAAGATAAATCTTTATTCAAACTTCCCAAAGAAATGTAATAAAACATTTTATGTTCATTCTAGAAATAACATTTAATATATTTTGTTAGAGAACAAAATTTTGTTACTTGTAATTTAAACTTGACTTTATTTGCACTGTAAATATATATATGTTGAAAAATTACGTAAGAAACGTTGCAATCCCTGTTATTATTTCTACATTATAGATGCAATAAGCAGACTTTAAGTACTTCTGCTTAATTTAGAGTCCCATTTCATAAGCTTGTGATACTAATAAGCCAGTTATACTGGCCATTGCTCATACAAAGCTGAAAATACCGTTTTTGTAATGTTTGATCGCCATCGTGAATGTTCAGAACTTGGGAAGATAACATCAAATGCTATTGAAAAGCACTCTTTTGTTCATTTTCTTCGGAATACTTGCATATTTCTTTAGATGATGTCAAATAGTAACAATTATTGATTTTATTGAAAAAAAAGACTTTGGATGTCATTAAATTTTAAAATTTTAATGAACGGAACTACTTTTAGTTCACTTCCAACCTTCCAAATTTTACAGCTAAAAAAAGACAGTATTTATCATAAGAAAGCGTACATGTTTTACCGAAATTTATATTCTTTCCCACTGCATGTAATATGAAATCGAATATTGGAATTCACCGATTTGGTCTGTGGTATTTTTGCTACCGACTGACCCAATGTTTCAAATACTGGCCCCTTCGTAAAATATTTATGCACGCATTAAAAGGGTGGTGTACTGTAAAGTTTTGAAAATAATAAAATATTTTGAGTAGAAATAATTTTAATAAAAATTATATATAATCTTTGGGGGGGGGGGGCACAGAAGAACAAATCCTGGTGAAAATTGTTACATCTACTTAATTGTACTGAATATAGTGTATTCAACTATGGTTTATTTGAAACTTTTTGTGTGCACATAAATTTTGCATCTTATCTAAAACCTCACGCAAAGAGTATGACATTAAATTCTTCATATCATTAGAATAATTATTTAACTTTTAAAACATAACTATATATTAACTTAGCATATATTAACTTTTAAAACATAAACAAAAACTTTTGAAAATCTATCAAATTTCTATGTCAGTATTTCATTTTTCAGACCTACCGAATCCAAATTCAAAATTTTCAGAATTTTCTTAAAATTTAGAATACAAATACCTGTTGGAACCATTGTACAACAAATGTTCACAAAGTAATTTACTTTTATCCCCCCCCCACAGTTGGTAGCATTGCGAAGAAAAGAGGATGCTTTCGCATATGGTAAGCGTTGCTGCTTAGAAAGAGGAGAAAACGACGGGTCACCTGGAAACGTACTCCAACATGGACATATGCGAATAGTAATACGTCTTCTCAAATGTGAACAACAAGAGCCGCGAAAGTTAAGCACTGGTAAGCGCAACAAAAAGTTTCTTTCACTGTTTTGAATGGAAATATATCGTGTCATCCACCGTGCAGTTCCGATATGAGGGTCTCCGGTTTTTACATGTTCGACAGGCTCGTAGAACACTTGGTTAAAATGTAATTTTCCAGCGGGAACCAACATCAAACTATTCCAAGTTGCCTCCAAGACAAACGTGCGATTTTCTATTGTCTGGGATCAAACGATAAGTGCAACTCTCCAATATCTGCAGCGGCTATGAGATTATGTAGAGAAATAGTGTACTGTACGCGTGTCATATTGCACTGTAATGTGTTTTTTTGGCTTACACTATTCGTGTGTTATTTCCATCAGATATTTTTAATTATTTACTATTTACATTTTAATCAAAAAGTCTTAAATTAATATATATATATATATATATATATATTAATATATATATGTGTGTGTGTGTTTGCGATTTAAAATATCAAGTAAATTTTTAAAAATTAACACTTTTGATAAGTGCTGTATACTGCATGTATGCTGCAATGCACACTGCAATATATAACTGCAAAAAATATATATATTGCTGTGTGGACATTATTTATTTATAAGTTCTTTCCTTCTTTTCTGTTGTTAAAATATTCTAAATTTTTGTCCTTTCTTTTAAAAATAGAGTATAATCACTAAAAAAACGATTTGATTAGATAAATTAGTTGTAGACATCAGATTTAATTGTATGAAATCAGAAAAAGAATAAATAAATTCCCAAAGTCATAAATTCTAAAAAATTAAATGGGAAAACAAAGAAAAACTATCCAGCGATTAAAAGTTTAAGAAAAAAAAAAGAAGTAGCTATCGGATCGCGTATCGTGTTCGAGAGGACAAAGCTGTCAAGTTAGGAACGAAGGGCTTGAAAGTTCTATTTTATCAAGCATTAAAATGTAATAAGAGCTAGAATAGTAAGTAGGTGGAGGCCAAAATGTTAACTTTAGACTAAAACATCCATCTCAATCTGTTTAGCCTGCTATATGGGATCACAAATTTTAAAATGAGCCCCGTTCACAAGTCTACATAGTCAGGTCCTGACCATATAAAAACTGTTAAGGGCTGATTAAATTCGTAATCCTTGTATGATATGCGACTGTATTCCGAATATAATGCAACAAAATACTATTATAAAAATCTAGCAAAGTTATATTTAAAAAAAAATATTTTTCCGTTTGTTCCTTTTTCATGTATTTTTCGTGTAGATTAAGAGCAAAATAATGATTTTCTGTACAAATCATTGATTTTTTACAAAACGACTATTCAAAATTAAAGAAACAAAAATTAAAAACGCCTTTTCCATTGCAACAAAAAATAAAATTTCCCAGTCTGTCAAAAGAAGAATCTAATTTAAAAGAGCAGCTTTCCCATTTCTACCCAATGAATCCTAAAGAAATCCGAACCAGTATCAAGATACCTGCGAAAGGCAACTTCAAGAGCAATCCCTGTTAAACTCCTAACATTAGGACCCTAACAGACACCTTCATGTAATCGCGCTTCGACATTTTGCAGTAACCTACTGTATTTAAATGTTCTAATATATTCCAATCAAACTTTGCCTTTTGATATCAGCTCAATTGACAGCACCCATCACATCTCTCAATAGCACGATGGCAGCCTGGCAATTTGAGCTCTGTAACTACTCTGTAACTGTGTCATTTACAAACATACTATTGTTATTCGATCAGTTGCTGATACATAATTATTTATTATATCAGGATCCAAAATAGAGCTTTACTCGAAGGATATTCTTAACTGGGTCTGAAACCTTAAATTCTTTATAAAACCGTTTTCTTATTTGTAATTTGGCCATCGATCGCTTAAAATATATAATATTATTCACCAAAAATATCACTGTAAACATATCTTCGGTTATTTCGCATTCGAAATAAAGATAGACGGTATAACATCATTGTTTAAGTTTAGATGAACAGAGATAAATTCCTCAAACCGTCTGCTGATCTGGAGGGCACAAAGCACAGGATACCATCAACCCATTAATGCTGAAAGACACAGTTACCGAGGTGGTGGAATAATGCTTTGAACAGGGATCTCACTCGGTGGTCACACTGACCTTAATGTGTTCCGGGGAGGAACTCTGACTGGTGTGAGATATCGGGATGAGATCCTTGATACATACGTCCGCCCATATGGCAATGACTTCATTCTGATGAATGATAATGCACGACTTCACCGAGCTGTAGTTGTTGAGGAATATCTTGTGGATCTTGGTTTATAGTGAATCGCGCCAGCTCAATCTCTTGACGTGAATCCAAAAGAGCATCTCTGCGACTATCTTGGTAGACATGCTGCTGCTTTAAGTCCAAGGTGTTTAGGAGAGATCCCAGCAAACACACACAGGTTCTCTGAACGTTAATAGACGTTCAGAGAACCTGTGTATGTTTGCTGGGATGAAACAAAGGTTACTCCATGTCTGGTCTTAATTTCCCATTTCGGTAATCAAAGACTTAATTGCTTGCATGGAAAGTAAATGCCGCCAATGCATTCAAGCTGGAGATGGGCATACCCCTTATTAAAACTCATTTTTGTTATGTTTCTGAGATATTTTATCACATTAAACTGTGACATATTATTCTTCCAAGAATGAACTCTTCTTGCGAGATTGCTTTTTTCGTTTAATTAGATTAATTTTTGCATTTTTCTTATGTTAACTTCTATGATGCAGTCAATACATAATTATTTTGTGCACATGTTATTCAAGTTTCGCGTTTCTACATTCAACCATTTGAAAATTAGGCGCAAAAAACGGGTTGTTCTTTAACTATTGAAAGACAGTGTACTATATCATACTTTTAAGACATAATCTTTTTGTAACTGCTACCCTAGAAAAACGTCCTTTAACGAGAATGTATTATTCTGTATAATAGTTTTAGTGGAAAAAATAATAATCACATGAAAACTTTTGAAATCTGTAAATGTAGAATACAGGCTAAAATAATTGAAGGAAATCGAAAATACCTGACAGACTTTTAGTGATGAATGGGATACTGATTATATAATCAATAAGATTGTATGTTTTAAATTTTATTTTTTGTAATACGAAAATTATCTGCTTTTCCACCAAGTGGTTTCCTTGATATACTGTATAAAATGTTGGCACAGGGAAGATTAGAACAAATGAATAAATTTAATGCTTCGTTTACTCATTTTTTCTTTTGCTACAAAAATTTATTCTTATTTATTCAGCTCATAATTTTATTTTTGTTAATATAAAAGTAAATCATCAATGAAAAAGATAATCAAATGAGTTATAAAGTTATTCAATGAGAAAACATAAGTTTAAACTTTTGCCAAAAAAAATGAAGCTTTTATGTTCAAATAAACAATTTGTTTGAAAATCCGATACCTTTCGACGCTTTCAGATTCACATTTAAACGTAAAAGATTCAGCATATTCGTCGTTCTAACGCTGTCCATTTACAAAAATTTATATGCATCAATCATTTTCTTTATGCTTCTTTTCCGTTAATAAATATATTTTCCGTAAATTTCTTGGGAAAAGTTGTCAATATATTTTATAATTCATATCCGGGTAGGAATTTATTCGTCATTGTAGGCACTTGAAAAAGAAAAAAGGTTGTGAAACCTCATTCTGACGTTTATAAAATTTGTCTAAAATATACAGGGATAAATCATCACTCCTCATATGATTTTAAACATAATACAGGGTTTCCCAAAAAGGCGATGATACATTTTTAATTCTTCATCTGTTAGAGATAAGTGCGCGATGTAAATCGAAAAAAAAAAATTATTCCATGTAGGGTAGGCAAAAAGGCTACATTAGGGAAAACATTCTCTCGTTAATTTTCAAAATGTTACACTTTTTAAATTTTTTTAACGTCCTCGGATGGAAAAAATTCCGATTACTAAAACGTGCCCAATACACTTATGAGGTGATGCACATAATTGCAGCCTTTCATCGTAAAACGTCTCGGAAATAAGATAGTCAGGGAATACATAAAGATGAATGGAAACGTTTATTGCTAGAGTGAAAAAAAAAATGTCTTTCCTAATTTATGTACACCCTTCAAAAAAAGTATTCGAGCAAGAAATAAATTTCCCACGTTGGTTTCGTATATTAAAAATTATTTATCATACAATATGAATTGGGCTGTGCATAAATATGACTTTGAATATTTCTATCATGTTGTGAGTTTTTCAAAAACTCAATTATTTTTTGCAAATCTAAAATAGGAAATTTCTCTCTTGCTCGAATACTTTTTATGGAGGGTGTACGACCCACCCTTTTTTTGGAGGGTGTACGACCGATCATTAGAAGTTAATTTATCCACTTCAAGAGCCATTGAAAAGTGGTTTAAATCAGCATACATTTATCTTTAAATCTCTGAAACATTTTATTATATAAATTCCCAAATTTTGTACTTCACCTCATTGGTGTATGGCAATCATTTTACTAACTGACTAGTCCTTTTATAAGGGTGTCGTATACAAATTTAAAAAGTGTTACTTTTTGAAAATTAACGAGAGGAATTTTTTCTTGACGTTGTGTTCTTTTCTAGCATAATTTGAACATTTTCCAATTTACATCGCCCAGTTATCTCTATTAGATAGATAATTAAAGCACGTTATCAGGTTTTTGGGACACTGCGCATTTTTGAATGTATTTACATTGAGCACTTTTCAAAAAACTGCAGTTTTCTGTATTAAGGTAATCTGAAGATCGTATACTCTTTACTTACAAGAAATAGAATTATTTATTTATTTCTACTAGCAAAGATTAAACGATACCTTTGGCGATGCCAATCCAAGTGCTACATTTCTCATCTGGAATTGGTTCAAAATTAAGAGAACACTCATAGGGAGCAATGTTGGTTTGCTTAATAGGCGCCCACATAAAAAAGGGCCAAAATATAAAGTAATTTTCTTATGGGGATCATTTTATTATCTAGAGACCCTTTTTTGACGCAGCTGGCTGTGCGCCAGCAGCCAGCTGTCGTCAAAAAAGTGTCTCTAGATCTTTGACACGCGATGAACTTTTCGATCGTCCGCCATCTTGTTGGTAGTTAAGTCGAGCGATGGCAACGGCTGCCCTTTTTCAGCATTGGGCAATCTATCCAGCTGTTCTCGAATTCTTCCATTTTTCAGCAGATGTCAGTGTCCATTTTTTTACGGGAAATGACGTGCTAAAAAGTAAAGGATTCTCGTGGAGCTATGTCACCCGCAACTATTTTTATAGAAATCAAATCTATTCTTCGTGACTGGCAACAGTCAAAACGTCAGAGTTTGGTGTTCCTGAGCGGTGGGTGGAGAGCAGTGGTGTGGAGCTTTGGTGTGGAGAGCAGGAACACTGCGCGTTAAAGGGCTAATTTGCCCACCCCTTCATAGGTGGTAACCCTTCCGCCCACTGGGTGCTGCCATAATAAAATGGCCAGTAATTCGAGCCTTAGTAATGGCAAAATGTCTTATGAGAAAGTGCACTTCCATTTGGGAAAAAAAAGAAAAAAACGTTAGAAAGAAATAACGAATCTTCTACTACGAAAGAAATAAGTTCCAAACTATTCTTTCTCAATAAATTAAGAAAGAAATATATATACCCATGATTTCACGCATAAGCTATATTATGTACCTGTTTGTTAAATTTATCACAAAGACATTACACCGATATTTCACACTAAATTTTCTTTAAATCTTTTTTTTTCAAAATGCTTCTTCAAGATATAGTAAACCTCAGAGCCACACTTACTTTTCCAAATGGTTAATCCTTGCCAACCTTTTGAAATATGAATCACTGTCGCTGCCAAAGATTGTCTCAATTTTTCACCTGAAAAGATCCTATGAGTAAATCTGGTAATAGTACTTCGTTTTTATTGCCGCCGTTTTGATAGAGGGAATAAGCTCTTCATTTATGGGTCAAGAAATGTGATGATTCGAAAAGTTACAGGAGCTAACGCATTAGATAGAAATCGTGAACAACTTTTTTTTTTTTTTTAGCACTGACAGGTTTTATTCGACAGATTTGTTAGCGAAAATTTGAAATCTTATATTTTTGTTCTGATTAATATATCTGTTTAGAAATGGTTAACTTTAAAGTAACACTTTTAAAATTAAATTGATATAAATATTTTCTTTAAAAAATATATATAGATAGATATACATGCAATTTGTTTTGCCATTACAACATTCACATAGAGTATTTTTTATTGCCTTAATACAGCATTGTGTTAAAAAAATTCAGAAAACATGTATCATTTACGCAACTATAAATGCTTCTTTGATTTAGAATCTCTTTTTAAAATAATTTTATTTCATTACAGAATTTTTAAAACAACTATTTCTTGTCCAAAGCTTGAAAGATTTATTAAAATTAAATAAAATGTACTTTTAAAGCAATATTGCTTTACAGAACCCCAAATATACTTTTTATAAGAGTATAATTCACCATATAAATTTGGATTCTGAATTAAATATTAGAGAACTTTTATTCTTATTTATTCACTGGTGTCCAAAATTAAAGTTTCGAAGTCAACGACTATCTCAAAGACGAGGGTATTTACCACAAGGTTTTGCGATCGAGGTTTCCAGACCGCAATGTCAAAACTATAATGTGAATTTCACAAGTACTCTATGGAGAGACCTCAGTTCCACAGAGCACTTATGGACAAATCCACAGATTACACTGCAATCATTAAAATCAATGCTTATGGAAGAATGACAATGCTGCCGCAATCGTTCATCTATAGCCACGCTAACACTGTGAGCTATCGATGTAACATTTGCGTAGGTATACGACTTGGACATATCACTTATTAGACGAAGTAATAAAGTTACGACATATCCTGTTTTGACCAACGCTGGTCTCATTTGCAAAGCAGACTACATTAAACTCACGTGCAAATACTTTTACCACCATTGCCTGCAATGAGGTATTAGTATACCAAATTCTCATGCATTAAACTAATTTTTTGTCAAAAAACCTCATTCTTTTGTGTTTTTAACCTTAGTTTGAACATTACTGTAGTAAGAAATTTGACGCTTTTCAATATTTTTTATTATTTTCGAACATTTTAAAGGGATTGCAAGCGCGAATAATAAAATAATATTTCTTAACCTTTTACTGACTGAATTCAAATCCAGGTATATTTTAAATAAGTTTTTTGCTTATTTTTCATTCTAATGCTTAAGGATATTAGTCATTTAAATGAGGGGAAAAGTTATACACTCCGATTTTTACTGTGTTCCCAATTATGAACATCGGTCATTTCTGACTATACTTTTAGGGGTTACTTTGACTGTATTTTTAAGGGTAGTTTAAATAATAAGCGAGATATTACGAATAAATGAAAGATATTTTTTTAATTTAAGTAAATATATGAATTAAGTTTGAAAGGGGGAGGGGGGTGTATCAAGAAAGCTCCGCAAAAATTTATGAAAATGGCTAATTTTATGATTTTTATCCAGTTTCCCAATAATGATAGGAATGCAAATTCTATTTCAAAAAATCAAGTCATCTTTTAACTATAGCTGCTATTTTTTTTAAGTCTCAATATTGATTAAATTTATTTTTTCTTTTTTTATGCTCCCCATTGGAAACATTGGCCCGTAAAAGGTTAAGATTAATTATAGCTTGACATATTTCAATATATTTATATTAACAGTACGAATGCTGTATAATTATATTGCTCTTTGGGAAAAATAAAGGTACTGGAAATTGATGGTGTAATTCCTCTCACTACACTTAATTTTAATCCTTTGATTCCCGGCACGTATTCCTCTTTAAAAGACACTAACCGTAAAGTATTTCCTCTGCGAGATAGTTAATCCCCAACATCAATGTAAATAAATCAGTGTCTGGATTAAGGATCCTTCCGATATTTTTCTGTAAGTTTTAACTTGTGGAAATGTAGTAGAAAACGCCACATTTACTTTTCTTTTAACTAATTATCTAGCTGTGTTTTAAGATATTTCTTTATTTGGAGATGATTACGTGTAACATTATCACGGTGTTTTTCAACAAAATTAAGAAATGAATAAAAATTTAGTAAAGGTTCAAGGTCAGATACTAATTAAAATCAAACAACAATTTCTTCTAAATTATAATTATACCCATCTACTCTTACATTGTATTGTATCAATTTCGAATAATGATAATAATTTCGAATAATATTAAAATAATAAGAAATTCGAATCCTAGCAACATTAATATTCTGGTCTTCAATTTTTTTACTTTATACGATCTACTTTCAAAGTTTTTTTCTAGCTTTCTTTAAATTATTCTTCTACATATAAAATGAAATTTTATTTTACGGGAATTTAAAATATTGTGCTTTCATTAAAATTTTTTTTAACTACGTAGAAGGAATTAATCATATCTAAAGTAATTTTTAGGATTCAATAGCTATAATATAGCTCAAAAAACTTTTCATTTGTTAACATAATTTGGTTCGTCAATATCACAAGTTTGAGTATTAGGTACATATAAAAATTTGGGTACCTCACTAAAATAAGAAAATTTTAATGCCGCAATAAATAATTTGACAGTTAGTATTTTGATATTAATTAGTGGCGTTGTCAAGAGGGGGAGGTAGAGGGGTTAGAATCCCCCATGTGGAATTTGTTTGTCATACAAATGTATTTCCTTCACTCTCACACATTCGCATATATGCATGAGTTATGGCATTCGTACCCCTCCCCCCCCCCATGAAAAATTCCTCGCTAGGGCACTGATATCAGTGGAATTAAATTTTAATATCACTTCTTAACGCGTATATTTTTGACATCAGCATTTAACAGCTTATGAAATTAACAATAGTATGGACAGTAATATAACGCGTCACGCAATTTAATGTAACAGACCATTTATAGACAGATAGTTCTTTTTATAAAAATACCCAGGTGTCAAAAGTAAGAATCGTAATAATAAGAATTAGAAATACTAAAAAACTCCCCTTTTTTAAAAAATTGAGATGAATTTGGTATATATAGTATATCCTTTTTTTTTTTCTTAAAATTATACTTGGAATGATTTCAACCTAATTAAAAATATCAATTCCTTTTTGTTAATTTCGTAGAAGAATTTTATAAAATAAAATTCTGTATATTTGTGCTACTTGCACTACGAGTGTGTCATTATTCTTTAGTAATATGCTTCTTACCCCAGCACTGTGTTGCCTCATTGCAGGTAAACGAAGTATCTCACCAGTTTTTAAAACTTAATGTACCTTTTCGTATTTTTAGGTGCCATTTTTATCACGCGTTATTAAAATCTCTGAATCTGATTAACAGCTGACTCTCCTTGTCGAAGATTGTAATGAACCATCGAAATATTTTGAATACTCAATCATGATGTACGTGTGGTGATCTATCAAGGATTGGTGAGTTAATACAAACTGCGTTCACCTTTTTCGTCTTTGGGGTTTCTGTTTAAAATAATTCCCTAGTAGTAAAATAGTATTATAAATAGTACAGTAAACTACTTGACTCAGGTTCTTGTACCTTAAATATAAACCTAGATTATAACAGAAACATCTTGATATGATGTTGCATTCTTTCTTTCTGGAAAAACATCTATTAGGTATGATTTCCAACAGCGAATGTGTTGGAAAAACTACAATATTAAGCAAATAACAGATCAGGTTGACAGAAAGAAAATTCTGACAAAAGCTTGGGTAATTTTAGAAAAAAAATTAACGATAGCGAACTACAGTTGTGTACATTTATTCTTATTTGAAGACTCACCAAATTTTTAAAATACTTCCGTTGATCACACAGGCTTAAAACTTTAAAAAAAAAGATACCGTTCTTCATTTTCCTTTCTGCAATTTGGCGACAGAATATTATCACTTTTTAATTGTTTTATTAAAAAGACCTGGAATGTACACAACATTTTATACGTTTTATCATTAAGCGAATCAATTCAGTATACGCCATCTCTATCCAGTAACCTAATACTCTTGAAATCTGGAGTTACACTGTTCTTAGGCACAGAAACACTGCATTTCTGTTGCTGTTGTTTCTTATGCCCTCTGACAACCAGAAGCGGTGTCAAATCATCCCAAATAGGGAGACGATGGGCAGAGGGGGGGGGGTGCCTTCCATGCTTAGTGGGACCCAGTGGGAGGAAGTGCGACTTTATATCGGTGATCCTCAAAGTTTGAACCAATTTTAGAGGAGGGACCAACCTCCTAAAATCGGCATCCACAGAGGTATTGTTAACAACTTGGAGGACATTGGGGCCACCGCGGATTTTACGCGCACCAGCTCCCATTAGCTTACACGGTCCTACAGCAGTCGAGCCGGAGGGAGTTGACTCTTCCAAGCACTGGCCAAGCCGGATGCAGCTTTACTTCCCGTGTTCCTATGGGAACGAAGTTTTCTACATTTCCGAGAAATACATATGCTCTCTTGCCTATTATAATGTTTTCCATTTGTGCTTTTTTCATAATTTTCTGCTTGACACATACGTCTATTTAATAGATTCCCATCATAAACATCATCACATTCCTATATGAACTGATACCTAAGGGACAAACATAGTTTAGTAGTATTTTAAACTATGCAGACATATATAAATCCACAACAGTCGGCAGTATAAAAAGTTCGTTTTTTGTCAATGTATTTGAAAATTTACTTTCTTGTAATAAAATTCTTTGAGTCGAGTGTAATTAAGATAAAAGAAGTGATTTTTCTGTAATGCACAATATTTTGAGCATGTTTAGATAGAATTCAGATTTCTTTTTTTAATAATATATACAACATTTCAAACATTCTCATTTTCAAGCATTAACAAATTCATTTTAAATGATTTTTTCTGTGTTTATTTTTAATCTATAATATACTTTTTCCCAAACTATCTTTACATACCCAAAATAATGTTATTCATTAAAATATGTAATGGATATCATTCATTTCTGAAGGGAATGAGTGAAACCTTACTAGCATTATTCAATTAAAAGTTATGAAACGCTTTCAATATGCAAATTTAGGTACTTCACGCAATAGTAAACCAAGCGTTCTGCACAAAGTGAATGTCTGAGGAAATGTCTGCTGCACAGCGTTTTATTTTTAGGCATGATGATTTGAACGGTTTGTTTTGGATCAGAAGTGTCGATTTGGAAGAGTCTGTAATGTGGAAAATTGTTGCGCGAATAAAATAGCAAATTTAAAAAGCAGGGCAGACAGTCATAAAAGTGCTGAGATGAATAAATCTTTTGAAATAGAGGAGGTATTCGCAATTTCAGAATACTGGAACTGTTATAAATAGAACTTGGAAAGGTTTATGAACAACTAATAAATGCCTTTTTTCAGAGGTAGCTAATCACATCGTGGCTATCTCTGCCTGAAGCTTGTGACAACCAAGTGTATGTTCGCAAGATATAAAATTAGAAAACAGTATAAAGGTATTCGTCTGTATTTTGAAAGTATTATATTATTCCAAAAAGGCTGAAAATAAAAATTCATGTTGTTACATAAATAAATTCCAATTTAAAATATCACCTACCTTTGCAATCGAAGCATTGTTAATTTGATACTAATATAAAGATTTTGATTCTATTGAATGGATACTGTCTGTTTCCGAGAACATTTATCGATGCATATTGCTGAGTTGCAACCCACCCCATCTTTCCCTAAATTAGTTTCTGAAAACAAAGGGATTTGTTTCCGTTTTTTACATGTAAATGTACTTTTGGACAAGGGTGTTTGTGGGGAATGTATAATATGTATATAAATATATCACATGTATTTAACGAGCATGTTTTTAAATTTTAATAAAACTTATACGTTAATTGGCTTCATAATGTTATTGAAAATAAACACGATTAATTAAAAGTTTTCATTTAATACGTGACAATTGATTGATTAATGTTTTACAAGCTGTTTCAGTTGAATTTGTAAAGTACCTCGAAGATATTGCACCGTTTAATAGCTATTAAATGTTATTTTAATTGCAAAATCGATAATGAAATTTCAATCGATCATTATGTAAAATTACTAAGCTCGATGTTAAGCGCTGGTATTATGTTGATGAACGGGTGTAGTTGAAAGTTATATTAAAGTCACATTGAAATGAGATGAAATAGGGTTATTAAGCAGCAGATCAAATTAAAATGTTTGGAGTTTAATTAAGTAAGGTTTAAAATAGAATAATAATTGAATGTGTAGATTTCTCAACAAGCATTTTTAAAATATGAATATGACATTTTATAAACAACACTCCCTTTTAATGTAGCAAATAGATTTGAGGCGTTCAAGCGATAGGAATCTACTCTCATGTTACAAAAAAATAAATATGATGTTTATATTCAAATTAATCAATCATTCCGATCAGTTAAAATAATCGGAACAATGTAATCGTTCAGATTATTTTAGACAGGACATTACAAAATAAGCAGTACAAAAACATAATGCAAAAAAATACCTTTTATCGGATTTGGACAAAAGGATTATTTTAATTATATTAAGAATTACGACATTGTCATCGGGTTATAAAAATATAATATAAAAAATTCCTATTTGATGAGTTTATTGCCTAAAATTACTGAGCGTAATTGTAACTGCATGACAAGGCGAAGTCAAAATCATGGCACGAGAGCTGAAAAAATTTTGTCTCCCACAGGTGCGTACGAATGCCAGTGCAAAAGGAACAAACGCAACTTCTTCCATAATTTGGGGACAACTCAGTTTCCATGTCATCAGCTATTCAATTAAGAAGATACTTTCGAAAATGAAGTTACACCTACGCAATAAAAATTTCTAAAATGTCTACATATTTCATAAAGCAATAAAGGTAGAATAGTGTGCTGCCATAAAATGAGTATAATTCTTTGAATATAATATGCTTAACATTTGCGTAAAGAGTTTAAAATAAGAAAAAGGAATTCGGTAAATATATATCTTTAATCATTTTTCTGTTGTGCTGAAATCTAAATTTAACGCATTATCAAAGTACCTTTTATTGTTTCGCCAGATAGTTGCCTTTGAATTTTTCAACATTTCAAAAATTTTTATTTTTCAAGACAGTAATAAAGTAGAATTTCTTTCTTCTTACTGGAAGTACTTTATTTTTCACACGATGCGACCATTATTTATTTTTTTTCAACACAGCAGTCTTATTTTTTAATAGCTATCACAAGTTTTGTAGCTTCAACTACTATAAATTAATAATTGAATGCATATTAGGGTGGATCGAGAAAAAAATTGTTTTTGAAACTTTTGTCTCTTGCGGTCTCAAAAGTTGTATTACGATATGAAAAAGACGTATGTAAATTTGAATGAGTTACAACATCTTGGAGTTGTGCATTGAACTCGAAATCTAGAAATTTTTGAAAAAATAAACTTTCTTTAAAAATATAACCAAAAAGTTATTTTCCGAATTTTTAGGGTTCGAAGGTCTTAGAAATTGTACGTTGTTTTGAATAAAATGAATGCAAATTTTGGAGATTTATGCCTTTTTTGAAAAATAACATAGAAAGAAAGCTTCTTTCTTTCATTTTAACGATTTAGTTCTTTTGAAATAGATTAAAAGGGATTCAGAAGCTCAGTAAATGCAGTGAAAAATAAAAAAACTACCAATACGAATAGTCTAATACAGTACACACCTTATTCTGCCTGCTTGTCTTGGGCGCAGTACATAGACAGTTAAGAAAACAACGGCCTCGGATTTGCGTGCCGAACGATGACTATCCAAAGGTGTTCGGTTACATCAAGAAATAGACATGTTTCACTGAGTTCGGCGGTTGATATAGGTAGCGTTTTCAGTTTACTTTCAAAAGAGCTAATTTGTTTGCATTGCACTGTTAAGATGCTGACAAAATCGGTGTTTGACAAGCTGGGAGTGTGGAAGGAATTACCTTGTAGCAAATTAAAAACCTGATTTCCATATAACTATTTCGTATTTGTACGCAAGGAGAAAAGATTCTAAATAACGGAAAAGGAAAAACTGGAAGGAGAGATAACCTTAAAAGTAGCGACCAAAGTACCGGAAATCGGGATCAAAATTAGATTAGATTAAAAAAAAAAAATTCCTGACAGAGCTAGAAAATGCCACCAGCAAGTTCAGTAGCTAAATAAATCCTACGTTAGACACGGGCGTCATATAATCATTTATGCGAAGAAAGTAGAAAAACTCTCTGTGATAGAGCTATTTGATATCGCAGCTTGCAAATGTAGAGATATTCTCCGGGGTAGGTGAAACAACCCCGTATTTAATAGTTCGGTTGTCAGAGTCGGTAACTTGGAATTCATCTCTTAAATTACAGTATTAAAACAACTTGAAGCTAGTTAACCTTTTCAAGGGTGGTATCAGCGTCTATGCCACCTTTATATATTTCTTTATATTAAAAAATAGAGCTTTTAAAACTTACTTCTATCAGATGCCAGTATTATAGACTACAAACGTTCTGTCTCGAAATTAAAGCATAAAAGGTTGCTTTCCCCCAATTAGAAATATATTAGAAGACGATGACTCACTGGTGATAACTCCGCCACTGAAAGGGCTAACACATTGTTCAAGTTACGCTTCCAACTTCACTTACTTTAGAATAATCTATGTGGAAATCATGATGCAGGAAGCTAAGCTGTATGGCATTATCAAACTATCAAAACTTATTAATTCACTCCTAATTCCAAGACATTTGCGTGTTCTGACTCTATCATGTGGAATTTAAAAGTTCAGACATTTTTTTTAAATTAACGGCACGCTATGAATTTGAGCTAATTTTTGTTCGAAAACTCAATTTGAAGTTATTGCACCTAGTAAACCTGGAAAAAATGTTGTTTTTAGTGTTATCATTATGGAGTTTAGACAAGACAAGATGAAGCTTTTTTCTTATTCATTAACACTTGGCAAACTCAGACATGAAAAAAATAAATAATAATAATAATACATTTTCATACGTTGAGTTTGCACTTAGTACCCAGAACGTCTCATGTTGTAGTAAAACAATTTTTATATTTATTTTTTACATATTTCTGAGTAATATTTTTTTAAATCTCGTATAACTGATTCATAAGAATGTGTGAAGAGCTATAAAGGAACTCAACACAATCCAAAGACGTTCTGATTATTATGAGGCAATTATGGTTTGGTGAATTCAAATATTTCTGCGTGGTTGTTTGGTCATTAGTATTTTAAATTGATCATACAGGCATCTAATAAAATACGGTACGAACTTCAGAGAAAACGTAAACAGAACAGAGGTGATAAACATGCACATTTGCTACTCTCTAAATGACTGATAAGAGAGATTTATTCCCAGTAATTTGCTGAGATAGAATCACTTGCAATAAGTGAAGCAACGAATTACAACCCAGGTGAATGATTCTGCATCTCCTATCAGCCAAACATATATAAAGTGATGTTATATTGTAAGCATACAGAAAAGAATTAAAATTGCGATTTGGAAAAAAAAATGCTCTTATCCCATAATATGACAACTATTATGAGATTTGTTACAATAAAGAAATTGAGTACACATTCAATCTGTAACGACATGGACCAAATGAGGAGTTCAAATATTTGCCATTATGGAAATATCAACACACTGCGTTTGAAAGGGAATTTGAGTTTGGGATTTTCCAACTTATTCAATGTACACAAGCAAGCATTTGAATAACGGATGATTTCGCCGAGAACTACTCAAATGAATTGTAAGATAATTCATATCACTCTCGTCAGCATTCAAACCCCGAACACTTAGAATGATTAATGCAACTTTGATAGATACGTCATGATGTATTTATACCTTTATCATAGCACTAAATGTTATACTTGATTAATGTTCCTCATAATACATTGATTCTTGTTATGTGAGCTCTGATTGAGCTGGGCGCTTCAATTAGCACTGTAATTTGTAAAATAGATTTTGAGACTAACAAATGGCATAAATTAAAATAAAGTAGATGTATAGAAAAGTTGAAAAGAAGAAATGTTTTCAGCTCCTTACAGAGATGTTGGATATTGAATGTTAAATAAAATGACTTGTTTAGTTACATAATTACGACAAATAAAAATATAAGACCCAGTAAGACTGTCTTTCATTTGTGACTTTTAACAGCAATAAATTTAGCTGCCACAATGCTCATAAAGCTTTTACAAGTCATAAGCACTATTTATTCATACGTAGTGTAATTAATATTTCTCGTTGATAGTCATTTTCTTAAAGTGGATGAATGTGAATCAACCATTTATTAATCTTTAGAGTGTCCGCTTTAAAAATACAAAAATTAAATTTTAAATTCTTCATTATTATGTGTTTAAAAATAAATAAAATTATATAAAAAAATTAATTAATTTTATTAATTAATTTTATTAAAAATGTGGCATTGAAAGAAACGTACTTATAACCTACTTCTATGGTTAGTTAATATTTGAGCTTAAAATAATATTACTTTAATCCCAAAACAATTAAAAACTTTTACTTTCAACAGTATTCTATTGAGTTACATAACTTATAGATGTTGGTGCTTAGTTGCCTCCATGATGCATATTCTTCAATGAGTAGGGTTTCTCAGTGGATTTTTAAAAGAAATTGTCTCGTATTGAAGTTACAGGTAAAGAATTTCCAAAATTATGGGACAGTCAGCCCAAAAGATTTTCGTAGGTTTCATCTTGGATCATTTCTGTGTTTTCTCAAACTGTGAATAAACTTGAAGATCTTGATTGTAGTAAGGGCGCTGTAATTGGAAAAAATAGATTTTAGGTTGAATCTCGAGTAAGAAAACGCTTTTTAAAACAAAATCATTCAGTTTAGCAAAATTTGATGTATTATTACACGCACTAAAATAATGACATTTCACGGACGTTGATTCACTTTGATATATCTTTAGACTAAAGACTATGCTATACGTCCAATTTATTAATTATTTAAAAACCCAAACTCAACAAAAGATGATGTTAAAAATTCCGTAAACTACATAGGTGAGAAAATATAAGAGAAAATAGGTCAATGACAATAAGCAGCGAATATACCTTTCTGGCCGAGATATAAAAAAGTTAAAAAATACTCTGAAAATGTCTAATGTTTTCATTCCGATTTTAATTACTCATGTCACTCATTTTTGAGAATGAATAACCAGATGACTTTTTTTTTTAAACTTTGGATATGAGGTAAATGTAAAGCTTGGTAAACATAAAACGGTTGAAAATGATACTTCTTTATTAAATTGGTATCTATATTTAATAAATATTGTTATTTAACTTTAGATAACAATAAATTAACAAGCAGGTATAATAGAGCCGAAACTGAGATTTAGTTTTTCTACCTACGCTATCGCTTAGCGTTTTATGGTAGCTTGTAAATGTTTTACTCCATTCGCTCCACTTTTTATGTTCCTTGTTAAAAAATACTTATTTTTATTCTAGCACACGAGATAAATGTCAAAAATGGTCCAAATAATAGTTAAATATCTTTAATGAGGAATAAAGATATTTGTCTTAAAATATTGGACATGTGTAAAGTACATAATATGTATTTCTTTCGATATGTTAGCTAAAAAGAAAAACAAAACTCTTTTTTTTTGCTTTTGTATTGCTTAATGCATCTTAAAACAAAATGAAAAGTGTTTCCACTATCTTTTATTGAAATAGAATGATTGATTTGAAGTATAAAACTACTGTTTTTAGGAACTGACAGAGGATTAATAACTGATATTTATAAGAGTGATGCTATTGGGACAAATTGACTTAATTATTTCTTTTTTCATTCGTAATAGTTTTCATTTTGAATAAAAGTATGGAAATTTCACAAATTTCTATTTATTTAACCCCCCCCCCCAAAAAAAAATACCAAACTGACAAGTCCGGCTAAAAGTATAGAGTATTTAAATGATAAACCGTTACCGAGATTTGGGAAAAAAAGCTGTTTGAAAGTTTCAAAGGATTTGTCCTCTAAAGCAATTCTTCGCGGTATAATACCTGAATCTGCAAAATAAATAAATCTTCGGGAAATCCGTTTGGTGGTACAATGCTAATTTCATGAAAAACCTGATTTTGTAAATTTACTTAATCGCAATTTAGCGGGAAAGAAAATGTGAATTTATCTGATTTTCATGCGGAAACAAATGCATATTTCAAGTATTTCAAATTGATTTTAAATTAATTTAAAACTTTTTAGAACCACAACGGGGACATTGAAATACAGGGTCAGGTAATCTTCCACTAACAAGTGCCTATTTTGCCTTACAGGATTTCGATCCTAGAAATTTAGCCTCTTAACTGCCCTGTGCGTATATGCAGTATGACCGTTAAAGCTCTTGCCACCCTCTTAACGTTGGAATGGTTGCTGCTATATTCATAAAAGCGGTGTCTGGGTAGGAAGGGGATGATTATCTTTAGGAAAAAACACAACATCTCTTCTGATCCCCCAATAAAAATAATTTCTCTTCCCAGTCAAGTACCGTTATGCCACAGTGTAGGAAATCACGAAAAAAACAAACGCGCGTTTTAACCGTTCTGTTCTTCGCATTTATACCACAAGACATCTTTTCGTACTAAAACGATGCTGCTCTACAACTTCACAAAAATCTCATTTTCCTCCTATCTCGTTCTGTTTTAGAGATAAGAATATGGACTCCGCAGTTTTCAGCAGGTGGCTCAGCAGAAGGTTTCTTTCGGTAGCACATGGCTACCTTACTATATACTTCGACAACACTTTCATGAATATAACAGCAGCCCGAAATAAAGACGGTGGTAAGGGACTTAAGTGGACATACTGTATACGTTTGGACAGTCGATGCTCTAAATCTCCCGTACGTATACCTTTCTCAAATAATTTCCTTAGTAATTTGTTTCTAGTAGTATAAATACTTTCAATTTTTTGACATGCGATAACTTGTATTTAAATAGAGATTCGATCAAGATATACTAATTTTAATCGGGAAAGGGGATTTTCTGAAATGTTAGTTAAGGCGTTGGAATTTGTGCACCCAGTTGTTGGTCTTCTGCCGTTGAATTAAGTTACATTTTGTTTACTCTAAATTTCTTACTAAACTAAATACTGTAGAGAAATCACGAATGAAAACAATGTCTAGACGAATGCATATAAAATAATAAAAATCTTAATAACTCCATAAATGTTTTAAACATCAGTTATTTTGAGTGTTTTTTGGTACATATGCCTGTATTGGTATTCCATAGCCTTTTATTAACTTTGCTAATCATATATCTAAACCGTTTCATGATGGAAGGCTGGAATTTTGTACTTATTAAAATATGGGACCATTTTACTAATAGGGATTTTTTTTTTTGTTTGGCTGTATAAAAATTTATTTTTTTTAGATTTCATCTCCTAAAAATGTAATCGATACCATAAAATTCTGCACTTTTTTACTTATTTTGTTACATTTACTATCTTTATTTACATAAATTTGAATTTTTTCCCCAATGGTCGGCCTTCGAAGGCTTTGACCACAACGGCCCGGAATTGTTGGCCACTTTATTATGGGGGCACCTAGTAGGTGGATCAACGTCGCCCCGTATGAAAAGACGGACAAATGACAGCCACGCACAGTCGGGGATCGAACCCGACGGCCGCGAGTTGAACCCGAAATCGAAGTACGATGCTTTATCCACCATAAAATCTGGTCGGCTATATTTTCAATTTAGTGTATAGGTTTGTGATGGAAATTTAAGGAATAAAAGCCTAAGTCAGTGTTTTTGGGAAACCCTGTTTAGATATAGAAATATGTAAACATATAGATATGTATACATACATAGGTGCAGATACAAATATATTTATGCATTGCACTAAAGAAATGTTTGTATGTAATTATTTAATCGTAATGGCTTAGATTTCTTAAAATAGATAAGAGTTTGAAGGATACGTGAATTTCATTTTACGTAATTTCTGAAACAAACATCTCTGAAATATTGATCCAATTACGTTATTTAAAATTCTTAATGAGTTAAAACTAACATCGCAAACCTACTGAAATTCTTTTAATGGATTTGTTTAGTATTCATAAGCTTATTTACTTTCAAGACTTAAGAAAATCGAATTATTTACATATCACATTAAAGCAGGGATTTCTGTAATAGTTTATTTACAGTCTGAGATATTCTTAATGAACTAAGATAGTCGATGTTGAATTAAAATTAAGGGTTTATTGAGATTTGGTTTACAAATTTTTGAGTAAGAAAAAATTTTAAAGTAATTTATTTGCATAATTTTTGAGAAAAAATATAAAAATTTCTATTATTTCTTCTTTCTTTTTAAAATGATTTTAAAAAACTAAAATCTTGACCACTAAGATAGTCGATGTTGAATTAAATTTAAGGGTTTATTGAGATTTGGTTTACAAATTTTTCAGTAAGAAAAAATTTTAAAGTAAATTATTTGCATAATTTTTGAGAAAAAATATAAAAATTTCTATTATTTCTTCTTTCTTTTTAAAATGATTTTAAAAAACTAAAATCTTTATGTTTAAACATAAAATTTCAATATTGTTATTGACAATCTTATTTTATTAATATATATATATATATATATATATATATATATATATATATATATATATATATATATATATATATATATATATATATATATATATATATATATATATATTTGTATATATATATATATATATATATATATATATATATATATATATATATATATATATATATATATATATATATATATATATATATATATATATTTGTTGCAATACTGAACTTTTAGTTGGTAGCACATAAAATTCAGATTATAAGTATTCTGCTGAAAGAGATGACACGCTATAATGATGCTGAAAAATGAAGAAGGGCGTCTTAGTATTTTACACCTAGTACAATCACATGGTGTACTACCACTGTGCCAAAGATCATTGAAATCCGTTTCCCCGAGGCCGGGCCTCCTCCTTGTTTGGTCAACATTTAAAGAAGGAAACCATAGGTCAGAGATTTTAGGACACCCTCGATAATAGGGATTGGACGTGATTATGATTTTTATTTAATACTAGCTGAAGTACCCGTTCTTCGCACGGGAATGAATGGACTTTTTGATATTACGATTTGTGGTGATTACTATTCATTGTAATAAACAGATATAGCAAAGTGGATATCGCGTTATATTGTGTCCAATAATCATGCATACCGAATTGCAAGGCAATCGTTTGTACGGTGCAGAAGGCCATGCGGCGTAGCGCAATCTAGTGGCGAGTTTTAGCAAAACGGATACGGCGAAAATAGTTTTCGCATTCAGATATCGATGAATACGAATTTTCATGACGATCGGCTGGACAGTCCTGAAGTTCATGTGTAGACGCGACATCTAGTGGCAAGTTATTGGAAAATGGATACCGCCAAACTCTTCCCCGTGTTCAAATATCTATGTATACCTATTTTCATAGCGATTATTTGCACAGTCAAGAAGTGATACACTGCAGGGCCATCTAGTGGTTCAATAAAGTAATGATTTGCTACAGCGCCGTCAAGTGGCGAGTTATAGCAAAATGGATAACGCCAAAATATTCTCATTGTTCAAATAGCTATGTATACTGATTTTCATAGCGAACGTTTGAATGGTCAAGAATTTGGCCTGCTGCAGCGTCATCTAGTGGCGAGTTAAAATAATAATGCATTGCAGTGTCATCTAGTGGTGAGTAACATCAAAAGGAACGCAGTTAGAATATATTCTTCGTGCTCAAATGTGTAAGTATAAAAAATTTTTGCCGATCGGTCGAACGGTATAGAAGTTGATGCTTTGCAGCGCCATTTAGCGGCAAGTTACAGCAAAATGGATAATGAAAAATATTCTCCGTGTTCTAATATTCGCGTGTACCAAACTTCATCGAAATCGGTTGGACGATATTCGCATAGCAAACGGCTAAACGGAATAGAATTCAACGTTGTGCTGCGGCACCAAGTGGCAAGTTAAGGAAAACGGATAGCATAAAAACCTTCTCCATCATAAAAGACTTAGGTGAACCAAATTTCATCGTGCAACGGTGCTCAACGGTGCTGGAGTTTTTCAACCTCATAAACACATACCAACATTCATTTTTATCTATAACCAGTGTTATTATATATACCAGTCTCAAATAAAATCTAGCTTCAAATCTAAGCCTCGCCAAAGTGCCAAGTTAAAATTGCAAGAGTTTGTGCCATTTTGCAAGAGTTTTTTCAGGGAATCATTCGAAGCATTGACTTAGCAGTAATGAATATGGGAAATGGTTCGACCGCCAAAGAGTAGCACGCATTTATTTGAAAATTGGAATTCCTTAATACAGCCGATTTTTTTTTAAATTATCAACTATAATGTGTTTTATTCATCGCTACTCCGATGTACTAAATGAGAAGATTTCAATTTTCTGAAAGTTGGCGGAATTCCCCCAACTTAAATCAATGTACTCAATTGGCGAGAATTCTGAAGTTAGATCGCTTGAAATCCCTTAATAACTGCATTATTTCTTCACGGATCATTAAAATTTAACGCTGTATTCTAATAAAACCTTTGCACTTGTTTTCAAAAATCTATTTCCTTAAGCTCTCAATAAATTGCGCCAAGCCGAAAACTGTGCAAACCGCTAGAACTCACTTTCCCAAAATCAGCATTTGAGCCATTATATTTTTTCGCCAAACTAAAAAAATTTACACATTAGCCTCGGAAATCTTCAATTCTTATTGTTCTGCGTGTAAAACATTACATTCCTGCTCTGATTTCCCATGCATACGATATTATAATTAAAAATAAATAACCTTACGAATATAAACTAACAAAAAAAAAAAAAAAAATCATTATTATTCTTTTATTTTTACTTTGAGAATTTAAAACATTTTATTCGGCAAAATCGCCACACATGGCAACCACGATCCTTATTTCACAGTTTTTTCACTACAGGGGTTACAATTACGGAAAGCTTTTTGCGTGAAGAGCATAAAAAATCTCTTAAATTCCGGGAACGGGTGGACTTTCAAAGTTTTAAAGTGGACTACGATTTATTCTATATTATTTTACATATCTGTGCTAAATTTCAGGCCGATAGGTTCATTTTTGTGGATTTGTATACGAACGACATTTTATTCGGCAAAATCGCCACACATGGCAACCACGATCCTTATTTCACAGTTTTTTCACTACAGGGGTTACAATTACGGAAAGATTTTTGCGTGAAGAGCATAAAAAATCTCTTAAATTCCGGGAACGGGTGGACTTTCAAAGTTTTAAAGTGGACTGTGATTTATTCTATATTATTTTACATATCTGTGCTAAATTTCAGGCGGATAGGTCCATTTTTGTGGATTTGTATACGAATCAAATCCACAAACAAACAAACAAACAAACAAACAGAATTTCAGTTTTATTTATAAGATTAAAAATATTAAACTTTTTACTTTCATTGTAAATTATCATAATTATTTAGGTTATCATATCAAATTATTTAGGTTTTTCGGTTAAGGGTGATCTACACAAGGGTTGTCTGCTTAATTAAGGCATGCCTTGGCGGTGGACTTTTTGAGGGGGTCTAACCCAAATTCACGTTGCATCTGGAGAAAACTGCCGCGCGGTAGTCCAGAACCCTAGATTTATACACTTCAGCCGTTTACTAATTGTCATGAAATTAGTAAAAATTATTTATACTACTATGTAAAAGGTGCTTGATTATTTTTTTTATTTTTTATTACGTAAATCTATATCTTATAAAGCTCTCTTCTTTATAAAACTTATAGCTCATTAAACTTTTAAATAAACTGAAAAAACTTGCTGAAATACGCAAGAATAATGAATTATAAATATTTAGAAAGATAACTTATCAAATATTGAACTTCATATATGAATAAAATACGGCCAGATAAAAAGGATGCAAAAAATATATTATAACTAGTAATATAACTTGATGTAAAACTGTGAGAGTATTATTAAGAAAAAGGAAAATACTATTCACTTTCGCTCAACAAATAAAACATTTTTGCATAAAATATTTTGTATTGCATTAAAAAGAAATATAAACAAATAAATATTTTAAAGAAACCCTAATGCTTAGAAAGCATTTAAAACCACAACCTATTGGAAATGAGAAAAATTGTTTAAACGAAGTGGTTAAAAAATAAACTTGTTTAAATTAAGCTAATCTGGTAGTGAATAGTTTTTTTAAAATAATATTTTCTTAAGACGCAGACTGGAGTTTTTTTTATATTTTTTCTTTAAAGGGAACGGTTAAAATGACCCGTCAAATAAATGTTTAAAAGAAAAAGTTTTGGGAAGAGAGAGGGGAAACGTGCCCCCAATTGCTACTCTTACAGTTTATATGTTTAATATACTTATGAAAACTTCAGCTTTCTAAACAAGAATTATCACCGCTCCCAGACCACTGAAAATATGGAGGGGCACATGAAAGATTTGAGGGGGTCACATATCGAAATAACAGCAGAAAAGGTTAATTTCTTTTAACCCCTTCCCTGCTTTGCCCGTATGCGGCATGGGCGTGGCTATAGGGCCTTTACTACGGGCAATCTGATTTCTATTTGGCTTTCACTGTTTCGCCCGTATCTTTTCTATTTTTAGTAACAAATTATTCGTGTAGATGTTTTGTAAGAAAACAATTGAATTGTAGTCGAAAATAAAATAACTGTAATCGAAAATAAAGTAATTGTACTATTTTACCTGTAAATGTGACTTCCTTGTTTGCCGTTCATGTAGGAAAAAAAAAAACTTGCAGGGGAAATAGATTATTTTCATTAAAGAAAAAAAAATTGTAATAAATGCTTAAAAATATTAGAAATGTTAATTTTAATAACATATCTTTAATTAAAAATGTAAAATGAACAAAAAAATGGAATAAAAATATGTGACATTTTTGTGACTATTCACGAAAATGTGACATCATGTGAATTCTGGAAAAAAATGAAACTGTTAAGGGGTTAAATTTCAAATTTGTTCGTTTAAAAATAAGATAACGTGTTCTTCTAATAATTCCCAAACAAAGTCATTATTCAAATGCCTGTATTCGTATTCGAGAAAGAAGTGATCCGTTCAATTTTGCATTCTCGGATATGAGAAAAAAAAATGATCCGCTTCATATCCGTATCCATGGATATAAAAATAAACTATTCGTTTTCATATCCGTGTCCGCCGATCTAGCTTTTATGACGATATAGCACACCGCTGTTCACAAAACACACAATTTAGCCCTTTCAACGGCATTTAAAAGTGTTCAAACAGCTTTGTGGTCAAATATGGACACTCTTTCTTTCCTAACTAAATAGCTGGGTAACAGGTGTCAGGAACATTTTTTTTTTCTCACTCCCTGTGACCCTGACTCGCGGCGAATTAACTGATCCCCCAGCTCCCGTCAGGATGGGCAGAGGAACTGCCGTGAAGATGGGGGTTGATACTTTTTAGACCACCAGGTTGTCTATCCTACTTTCTATAAATGTCTCACCTGTGCTGGTAGTCCAGCTCAATTGTGTGGATTTTTCAAAGGAGGATTTCCTGCTCGATCCGGTCTTGTTCTTCGATTTTCTGAGGATGAATGGACTCATGGACCTGGTCTAGCTCCGCTAGACCGGTGGGGATGAGAAACAACAACAACATATCATATTAAATATATAGAATCACCTAATATTTCCAGGTAACTTTATGATTGGACCTTTATGTAAAATGTATAATAACTGATATTTTTTTACATTTTCTAGTTAAATGATTTTATCATTAATTATCATTTTTAATCTAAAAATTTAATTTTATTAATGACTAAATAATTTAAATAACATAGTTTATTATCGGATATCGAAAAACACCATCTTGATTTATAATATTTTTCTCGCCTTTTAAAAGTATATGCATTCGAATGAGAATCATAACTTCATAAATCTATTTTTTTTAAATACTCATTTAAAAAAAAATACCACCGTTTTTTTTCCGTGTGGCAACATGCTTGCTTGTTTATCTTTTTTCAGTTCCCCCTGTTTTTCAGTATCTCTTTTCAGTTCCCCCTGTTTTTCAGTATCCCTTTTCAGTTCCCCCTGTTCCGTGTGACGAAGGGTTTTGGCTGAGGAAGACCAAAACAATTTTTGGTCGAAACGTTCGTATCATCTTACCTGTAACATCTTATGTGTGTTTTTTACAAAGTTTTTTATTTACTTTATCGTTTAACACCAGTGATTTGAGTGTTTTTTTCCAATGAATCACCATGTTTAAATTAAGTTATAAATAATCATCTCAACGGTAATTCAATTTCACCTAATTGAACTTTTACCATAAAACATTTTCAAGTTTTTGTGCAGAACTTAAATAAATCTCGGCTAATTCCTGAGCGTAGCTTATAATATTGGAATCCGCAGAAAATATTTCTTAAATATTAATAAGATGGTATTTAAAACTAAAAATCAGTTTCGTGCACATTTTAGGTTTTAATCTCTGACTAATATATACGCATAATTAAAAGACTAAAGCCCAGTAACAATCACTATATTAAAAACAAACTCTCTTCCAATAAATTCCAAACGGTTTAAAAATTAAATGCAAAACTATAAATTATAACTTTCCAATGATAAACTGCTCAAAATTCAAAATATACGTACATTCAAAATTTTTGAAAAAAAAAAAATAAATATTTAGATGGGCGTTAGATCGTATTATATGAAAATTGTTCACGTTTAGCATTCAAATGAATGCTTAACCTTTAACAAAGCTGGAAAGTTCAACGCTATTTACACAATCTTTCATCAAAAGCCAAGAATTTCTACAGAAATATTCGGGGAATTTGTTTGGATTTCAAAGGTAATCTAATGTAAGTGAGCAAATTTATGCCTTGTTTCTTCTCTGATGATATTTATTCAATGAATGGATATACATGTTTTTCTAAAATGCGGGGAATAATCCAATCAAAACTACCCGTAAATTCCATGATCATTTCTTAAAGGAATATTTTGCCTTTTATTAGCATTTATGTTACGCAAATTATGATATTTAATAGCTGCGTGCCCGTTCTTCGTGCGGTATTAAACGAAAATTTTCCTAGCCTGTGTAATTCCAATTACTTCCAGGGATGTGGAATCTAAAATAAAAACAAAATTATTTGACTTTTGATGTAAAGTTTGCGTCATGAGTACTAACCTGGCATCACTGGCAATATAATGACTCAAAATACTTACGTCAGTGTCATTCGCGATCAGAAAAATAAAGCTTAGTTACTATTTTTAAGGTTCAAGTTGTAGCATTAAATACCTTGACGCTACATGAAATGGACAACCGTTTATTTTAAAATAGCTGCGCATCCTTTCTTCATACAGGAAGAAGCCAGTATTTTACTAAAATCATATGTGCATGTGACAAAACAGAATTTAATAAAAAAAAATTCAAGTACTTTAGTTTGTTGAAATTACTGCGGGATATATTAACACAAAATATAATTACTTATCGTTCAGTTGGTTGTAAGACAACCCTTGAAAAAGAATAAAGAGAACACTTTTAATTTCATGAAATATTTATTAACGTGGTATATTGTGATTTATTCATATTATCCTTAAAAGTCTACTAACACTACCTATTCCGCATATTAATACTATCTATCTTCACTTCTCCCTCTTTAATGCTCAATTTAAAGAAATAGGTTGGTTGGTTGGTTAGTTGGTTTTGTTTATTGGCACAAGGTCCAAAAGGACATACTGCGCCAGACTATGTATAGAGAGTGTAAAAACGATGTTGTCAGGTAAAAGGATGTTGCATAAAACAAGAAAAGCTAAAAACTGTGAAATCTAAAAATGATAAAAGCAAACTGTAGAAGGGTCAAAGTGTATAAAGTTAACTAAAGGACATCTGGATGGGGGCTCCCATCCAGATACCAGTCAGACAAAGGTGGACACTTCACACTGAATAAAAAATATTGGTACGTCGGAGGAAAGCGAACAAATTACGGTGTGGGGTTTCACCCAAAATTTCGCCAAGTTCGGGATGAGAGCAGTTAAAAAATATGTGGTAAAAATTATTAAAAGCAGTACATGAGGTTAAAAGATGACGAATGGTGAGATGAGTATGACAATGGGGGCACTCCGGAGCAGGCTCACCCAGGAGTAAGTGCTTATGGGTAAGCCTAGTGTGACCTATACGGAGACGTGTCAGAATGACATCAAGTCTGCGGTAGGGATGAGAGGACCAATGAGTGAGGGCTAGGCAGATTGAATGGAGTTTGTTCCCTGTTTCGCAATCCCATTTATCATTCCAGATTCCTTTAATTATGCCAGAGATGCTAGCCTTAATGTCATTATAAGTTAGAATGTCGTTGTTAGGGAGTGTAGCTTGCTTGGCTAGTGTGTCGGCTTAGTGTGTCGGCTTTCTCATTGCCACTGATCCCAATATGACTGGGTACCCAACAGAAGAGTATGCTGTACCCACGGTTTATAAGTTGTTCGAAGGTATGCAAAGCTTTAATTATATAGCTATGTGTTACAGTGCCTGATTTCAAAGTCTCCAATACACTAAGAGAGTCAGAGTAGATGATAAATCTTTTTTTATTCGTTCTGGAGATATATTGAAGGCTTTCATAGATGGCTAGGAGTTCGGCTGTAAAAACAGAGCAAAAAAGTGGTAGAGTATAGCTGCAGGCATGATTACGAGTTATAAATGCAAAACCGACGTGATTGGGAGATTTTGAGCCATCTGTATATAGGTCTTCGTAGTTTTGATATTTGTTTTTGTGGTCTAGAAATAACTGTTGATACACTTTAGGGTCAGTGTTTGGTTTAGTAAAGCCTTCAAAAGGTTGTAGATAAGAGATCTGCAACACAGTCCATGGTGGTATTTTATGAAAAAAACATGTGGATACATGTATATCCTCCAGTTGGGTACCGGCGAGAATCCTACGAATCCTGAGTCCAAAAGGGGGAGTATAAGAAGGAAGATTGTCATAAAGGCGGTCCAGATGGGTGTCTAATAATGAATTCTTTAAGGGATGTGAGGGATGAGAAAGAATGCGAAAATATGTATTTAAAGATAGTTTTTGACGTGTGAGGGTGAGTGAAGGTTCGCAACAGGTGATATAAAGACTTTGCACAGGTGATGTCCTAAAAGCTCCGGAGCAGATGCGTAGTGCAGTATGATGCACTGTGTCTAGTTTTTATAGCACTGATTGACAGGCCGATCCATAGCCACAGCAAGCGTAAACCATTTTTGAACGGATGATGGCTCCGCAGATCCGCATGAGAGCATCCCGCTCTGCCCCCCTAAGAGGTATTGGTTAAAACCTTTAAAATGTTGAGTTTTTTTTCGCATTTTCTACGAATGTCAGAAATATGATTAGCAAACGTAAGTTTTTTGTCAAAAGTTAGGCCTAAAAATTTAACAGAGTCCTTGATAATGATTTTAGTATGATGGAAGTAAAGTTCTGGATCCGGGTGGATCCCTCGCTTCCGGCAGAAGTGAGTACAAGTCTGCAGAAATATTATACCCATTGGTATTGCACCATTTTTGGATGCGATTAATAGTGGTCTGAAGCTGCCGTTCTATGTAACGCATGTCTTGCCCCTGACAGGATATCTGTAGATAATCAACATATAGGCTACCGTGTACTGTCAGAGGGAGCTGGTTGAGGATATTGTTGATTTTTATAGAAAAGAGGGTGACGCTAAGGACAGATCCTTGTGGTACACCCTCTTCTTGTACAAAGTTATCTGAAAGGGTGTCCTTGATGCGTACTTGAAGTACCGGAGTGAGAGAAAATTCTTGATAAATATAGGTAGGTTTCCACGGAAGCCCATATTGAAGAGATCACGCAGTATGCCATATCTCCATGTATGGTCATAGGCTTTTTCAATATCAAAGAATATTGGTACAAGGTGGTTCTTTCTTAAGAATGCGTGACGGATTTGAGTTTCTAAATGTAAGATATTATCGATTGTGCTTCTGCCTTTGCGGAATCCACTCTGGAAAGGGTGTATATGGCCCTCAGTTTCTAAAATATATACTAGACGAGTATTAATCATTCGCTCCAGTAGTTTGCACAGACAACTAGTTAGGGCTATGGGACGATAGTTATTGGGATTAGTGGTGTCTTTTCCAGGTTTGGGTAAGGGAATGACCATTACATTTCTCCACTCTAATTGAAAGGCATGCTCATTCCATTTTCTATTGTTTAGCTGCAAAAGACTAACTATAGAATCATAGGAGAGATTTTTAAGCATATCATTAGTGATGCCATCAGGGCCCGGGGATGTGTTTGATGACTGTCTTAAACTGTTGCGTAGTTCATTCATAGTGAAAGGACTATTGTAGGAGAAGTTCGAGGAACTTTTGAAGTTTAATTTATAGCGTTCGGATTGTTCCTTATATGGAAGAAAGGTGCTAGAATATGAGGTACTGCAGGATGTGAATGCAAGAGATTGACCTATTGTATTTGCAATTCTTTTTGTATCTGAAATAATTTGGTTATTGATGGATAGGCAGGATATGGAGTGATTACTATAGATGCCCATGATTCTTTTGGTTTTGTCCCATAGTTCTTTACTGGAGGTTGAAGGAGAGATTTTTGAGACGTACTGAATCCAGGATTCTCTCTGAGAACGCCTCCTTATTTTGCGTGCATTTGCACGAGCTCTTTTGAAAGTAATAAGATTGTCAGTGGTGGGGCACCGCCGAAAAATACCCCACGCTTTCTTCTGCTGTTTTTTAGCGAGGGTGCAAGCCTCGTTCCACCACGGCTTTTTAATTCTATGGTTGCTTTTAACAGATTTTGGAATGCTCGCGTCAGCTGCATTAATGATAATGGAGGTGACATTCCTAACGACCTCGTCTATGTTTCCTTCAATAATATTTGGTAATATGGTGGATAGCAAAGTAAAAGTCTGCCAGTCTGCTTTATTATGAATGTATCTGTGTATGTTAGTGGTTTGGTTGAGATTCTGATATAAGGGTGAGAGAATGATCGGAAAGTGATCGCTGTTATGCAAGTCGCCAGAAACTGAGAAATTATATAGGGGGAGGAGTGAAGGAGAACAGATGGCAAGGTCGATGGCATGAAAGGATTTAGTTGGATGATGGAAGTAAGTATTGTCGCCGTTATTCATAATACATCGAGAGAAATCAGTTGTAATTTGTTCTATTTGTTCACCTCTAGTGTTGGTATCTTTGCTGCTCCATAATGGAATATGGCCATTCATGTCGCCTCGCCAAGAAGTAAAAATGGTGTTGGGAGTTGTTGAATAAGATTACTGAGAGATGTTTGGTTGATTGTTTCATTAGGAGGGAGATAAATGCAGCAGATGGTAGTGAGCTGTTTTAATTTGACACGAGCGGCAACTGCTTGGAGATTTGTATTCAGATTGACTATTATGTGGGAATAGTTATTTTTGACTAACAGGGCCACACCACCAGAGGCCCTGTCACTGAGTTCGTAGTCTTTCCGAAGGATTGTATATTTGTGGATGGTCGGATGTTTATCAGCTTTGAGATAAGTTTCTTGAAGAGCAAAGCAGGCGGGATTGAGGTCATAGAGAAGTGTTTTAAGGTCATCAATTTTATTCTGAAAGCCGTGGCAGTTCCATGAGAGCAACAATGCCATAATTATGTAATGTTATGGACATTGTGCGTCTCCTTTGTAATCCCTGCAGCGATATCAGGCGGTTTTATTTCTTCATGTTCCATTCATTCTTCATCACTAAGATCTGATTCTGATGGGGCAAGTCTTAAGATTGTGTCATCAATATGTGGCTGTGGAGGTACTTTTTTCTTGCTAAATTTGTTATATTTTAATTTTTAAGTGGCTGTTTTACTAAGCTGTGGTCTGACTTGGGTGGAGCTATTACTTGTTACCTTTTTCTTTGGTGGAGTTTTTGGGGATTTAGAGCAAGGTTTGTTCTGTTTAAGAGTTGTTTGTTTACTTGTGGAGGTATTGGTGGTGGAAATATTTGATGGACAGTCGGTTTGAATGGCTATTGATTTTGTATATTTTACTATTGCAGCATAGGATAGGCCAGGTTTTGGTGTACGAGCTTCTATCTTTTTACGAGCTTCAGGGTATGAGATTCTTTGTGTAGCACGTATTGACTATATTTCTTTTTTCAAATGCCCATTTAGGGCATGACTTTGAATATGATGGACGTTCCTGTTTACAGTTGACACATTTTGCAGCTGCAGAGCAGGTATCACTGTCGTGGTCAGAGGCACCACAACGAGCGCAGGCCGGTGACCCACGACTGGAAGTTTTAGTATGATCGAACTTTTGACACTGGAACCAACGGATAGGATTTGGTACATATGGTCTTACGGGACATAATAGATAGCCAGCTTTGATATTGGTTGGAATAGTGGGTGACTGAAAAGTTAGGACTATATGTTTAGTGTTGATTGTTTGATTATTGCGTCGAATAGTTATTCGACGCACAGCACATACTTTTTCGTCTCTGAGATTTTCTAATATTTCAACTTCAGAGCAGTGCAAAAGTTCGGGTTCTGATACGACTCCTCGCGAGATATTTAGGGATGTGTGGGGTGTCACTGTAATAGTTTTTAGGCCAAAGTTTGTAATCTTCATGATTTTGGAAGCTTGTCTATTGCTTGTTACTTCCACTAACAGGTCTCCAGATCTTAATTTTTTAACTTTTTTGACCTCTCCGACATAGTCTGTGATGCATTTGTGTATTAAAAATGGCGATGTTTCGTTAAAGGTACCTTCAGCATAGTGTATGATGAAGAATCGAGCGCTCATGTTTGTTAATTGTGTTTCAATGTTTTCATTGGTAGTGTACAGCGGTGCGTTGACGATAGACAAAGAATTTTTCGAATCCATGTTGGGGGAATTGAGATTCGGACCCGACCGCACCACCCACCACGGAGCGCAACAAGGGGGTGTGCACTTGCACACCAGTGCTAATCGGGTCTATACGCGCACAGTACATCCCTTAGGCAGCGTCCACCCTTAACGACGTGCCCAGTAGATGTCCGATTGCTTGATCCCTAGCAGTTGATCGAAATCAGTACCACCAGCCGATTGATATACAGGGGAACGCTGTATACCTCCCGTTTACCCGAAGCCGAGGCCAAAGCAAAGTGTTGAGGTTTCTCCCGTGTCTGTGGAAATTCTGTAATGATGATTTCCTTTACGGGAACACCCCTCAATTACCAGGATCCCCATTTTCGGGGACACGGGTCTCCACGCACGGCCAACACGTGGGTAGTTTTCCGCCAACAGAAGCTGACGGCACAGGGCGACCGCAGCTTCTAAAGGGGGGCCCTCACCTCCACACAGGAAACTACACTGACGGGGGGGAAAAGGAAGGAGATAGCTAAGAGAAGAGGAGGGTAGGACAAAGAAAAGCGAAAGATCGCTGGGGCCCCGGGATTGCGACACCCGTAAAAACCTAAAGTAGGTTTTTCCCCTGAGGTGTTTAAAGAAATAATTTGCATTATTTGGAAAGACGGTACCTTTTTATTCTATGGCGATTCTTTGCAATTTACGCATTAGCATAAGCAATAATCATTTCACATATTGGTTGCCATTAAGGTAGCTCTCCGTATATATTTAATTTATGCATAGTTTTGTAAGATTGACGTATTCAGTACCGCAAAAGATTTAATCTCTAGTAAAAAATATTCAAGCGGTGCCAATTGAAATATCCATCTATCCAATATAATGATATCTTATAAATCCTCCATATTTCTGCCTCCTAAAAACATCAAACTTTGCAATCTCAAGGAGCTATGAGCTTTTTGGAATCGCTATAATTGTGACAGGACGTTAGAGTTGCAGAGTTTACAAACTTTCACGTTTAAAAAAAAATATTATGACGTTACTGTTTAAGTGCCGTAAAAGATATCACGGTTGGTTGAGGGAGTTAATTTGGATATTTCGCACAGTAGTTTTCAAACAGTATCATATTAAAATTTACAACGACGTTGAAAACTTTTTTGCTTTATATAATAATAGGACACTGTGGAGGAATGTAATCCAACTACACTCGCAACATGCACATGCTAGGAAACATATATGCCTGTGGCATACTTATATGCGAAAACTAAAAAGGTAAATAGAAATTTTTTAACATATCGCGCTTTAAAACGAAGTTTGTAGCTTTTAAAATGAAGAACCTTTTCAGCTGCGTTTGAAATAAGCAGCGGATTAAAATACCACTTATGATAAAAATAATCATGAATGTCTTAGTTTATTTCTAAAGTAAGTTTTAATCAAAATATCGCCTCCTTGTGATAAAACAAGTAATATATTTAAAAAAATAAGTCAATTCCTACTTAGGTCAACAAAGAAAAGTTTTATTGTAATTAATTTTTATTAAATTTAATTACATTTAATCAATTAATTAACATTTGAAAAAACTACTTGAATTTGAGTGGATGAATAAAAAGTATTTTATTAACGGCTGAAAATTTGAATAAGATATATAAATATATATAAGGAGAGTGTGAACTAATAGTAGGAATTAAAAAAAAAAAAGAAATGAAAAAAAAGAGATGCACAGTTAGATGTTACAATATTTCTAAATACAAATTTCAGCGTTCTGCGGTTAAAAGTTTTAGAGTTATGCGAAATGAGAAATAATTTTTGGGTCCAAATTTGGTCATATTTCGGCAATACTCGACAAGGTTGACGACAAATGACGAAGTTTTGGGCATGGACCAAACAATGACTGACTATCGCTAAATTTGGCGATATTTCGTCAAAACTCGCCAAGGATCAAGACAAATGGAGATATTTTGGCATGGACCAAATGCATGACTGTCATCAAATTTGGCAATATTTTGGCAAAACTCGCCACGGTCAATGACAAATGGCGAGAGTTTGGGCATGGACCAAACAATGACTGACTACATGTAATATATTGAAGATGTCCATACATATTTATCTATTGAAATTCTTTTGGGCCGCCCTGTAAATAAACTCCCTAGTAGATTGGAACCAAAAATCGAGCACAACTAGATGTTATAACAATCTTATATATGAAATTTTAACATTCTACGACTAAATAGTTTTTGAGATTTCCCTACTAGCAATTTTGCTCGGGCCATCATCGGCTGGCTACGTGGTCGGCGGTAGCCCGAGCAAAATTGCTAGTAGGGTTGAGAGTAAAATACATGCACACGTACGAAAGTCGCCAAGCTTGGCGACTTTTGGCGTAATTCTTAAGGGAGCCACGTGACCGTGGTCGGACCATTATCTAACTATATAGTAGGACGGTATTGTACTTGAAATAGATGAATGTCCCTAAAACTGGCATTGACTGTAAAGTGTTGGAAATATTTTGAGTGTTCCTGTAGCAGCACTATAAATGATAAAGTTACTTTTTTCGATAGAAAAATTCATTTTGTAACCCATAAGAGCATATATCACTTGTGAGTCGTTTGAACTAGCCTAATACTTCTAAAATATGCTTTAATGAATTTCTGCTCATAGATCGTAATGTTTTGAAAATCTTTTGGGCGGCAATGTAGATAAACTATCCAGTTGAATGGGACCTAAATGGCGGTTGCACAACTAGATGTGGCAACAATCCTGGATATAAAGTTTCAATTTTTACGTCAAATGTTTTATGAGATATGCGAGTTTAATGAATTTCGGCCCATAGAGCTTATGTATTTAGAATCTTTTGGGCGGTCCTGTAGATACATTATCCAGTCTTTTGGGCGGCAATGCAGATAAACTATCCAGTTGAATTGGACCTAAATGGCGGTTGCACAACTAGATGTGGCAACAATCCTGGATATAAAGTTTCAATTTCTACGTCAAATGTTTTATGAGATATGCGAGTTTCATGAATTTCGGCCCATAGAGCTTATGTATTTCGATGTGCTTTTGGGCGGTCCTGTAGATACATTATCCAGTCGATTGGAACGAAAACTGTATTAGCATCCAGTGTCATGCACTGCAAGTCTAAAAAAATTTACTTGAACATGCATGGATGAATAAAAAAGTAACTTTATTAACGATTAAAAATTTGTATAAGATATATATAGGGAGAGAGTGAGCTAATAATAGGAATTGAAAAAAGAGCACGGATAAATGCGTTAAAATTGTGGCGTAATTTTTGCGTATCTTAGAGCATTTGACGTCATAGATCCTCACTTGCGATTTGAAATTCCGATATCCCATTTAAAAACTCGATTGGTTGAAAAAAAAAAAAAAAACTTTTCCTTAATCCTTTTTTGGCAATGCAAAAAAATTATCTCGTACAATGATTTTTTAATGTAATGCCGTAAGCTCTTCACGTTGATGCTATTAAATTCTAAACATTAGGATTCATTAAAATTCGTAAAAATTACCTATTTTACATAATTTTTTTGTTTCTGTATATTAAAAGAGGCAGAAAGAAATGCTTCATGATCTGTCAAAATATCAAAAAGTTATGACGGATAGAATTCAACATGTGGCAGTTTTAAAATTATTTTACGAAAAAATTCGCCGAAACATATACTTAGTATAAAAATTCCTAAAAAAAATTCCTGATAAATTATGTTACATATTCAGAACAAATTGTTTTTAAAAGAAAATTTTCTCCTTTATCCGATGATACAAATGCCGTTTTCCTGCAAGCGTAATCACCGCCGTTATTACGAATTAGGTGAGAAAAAATGCCAAAAAATGCACAAAACATAAAATTAAAAAAAATTATATTTCGAAGTTTGAAAACAATCGCTTCGAGATGCAAAACGTTCATGTTTAGAACTTCCCGAGTACTAAATTGGGTGTTTCTAGATATAGCCGTTTGTCCGTAACGCCGACGACAGACAGACCCCACTACACCACACCCACAGACAGACATCTTTTATAATAAGTAGAGAAAAGGGTTCAACGGTTATTTAACTAAATCTATGATTTTTGTTGCTTTTGGTCTCTATATTTTAAAGATAGGGTCAAGGTAGGTTCAGCCATTCCAAGGAGTTTTCCTAATCATTCCAATAAAAAACAAAAATGTGCTATTTTCAACTTAAGTATATATTTAGATCTATTCAGAAGGTAACCAGTACTCAGTTTACCAAATGTTTATGATAGATTGCATGGATAAGGACTTCACTTATTTAAAAATTACTGACTTTGGAATTTTGTACAAAGTATTCAGTAAAATCATTTGCCTGAATTTTTAATCTCGAAGCTTTAAGGTAAGGTGGAAAATCATATGTAAACTAAAGAATTATTTTTTTTTCCAAAGTGCTTGTAAATTAATCCATGCGACTGTACACACAACCATCCATAAACATGTTTAATAGCAGGAAAGAAAAATTAAAGCAGGTAAAACTTCAGCTCTAACAAAATGTTCAAATTCAATCTTCATCTAAAATCATCTTAAGGTTTAAGTCAATTTGTGTGTCATGTGTTAGGACTTTATTTTATAGTTTTTTACTACGGACAACGTTAATATAAATTCAATAAATATTCACATATAACTAAGTACTCGTATTTTGAAAACGCTAGATGCAAACCTTACATATTTGTAAATAAGTTCCCTTTTAATATTGCAGTAAATGTTCTCATTTCTTTATCTCGAGAATATTTAAGATTTTCTGTGTATTATTTGGAATTTCTTGAACATAATATGTTATAGTCTACTTTATGATGAATACAAAAAATTCCTTTAAATAAGCCTTTAATCAGATTTAGATGCATCTAATTTGACACTCAATTTAGAAAGTTTCTTGTGAGATATTTTTAACTTATAAATAAGTACGAATGTTAAGTATTCCAGATAAATCAGATGACAAATAATACACAGGAAACTGTTAGTTGCGATATATAATTTAAGGGCAATATATTATTAATTTTAAAATCAGTTAAAAAACACTGTTTTGAAAGTAAAAAAAGTTTTAAAATACATTTTAAAAATGTTTTGAAGGGTGCTTTTGAAAATGGCGTGCACTTATATTTTTGTGATTCATAATAACAGTACAATATTCTTTTTTAATTAGAAAAAAAAATTGTGTTATTTTTTAAGTTTGGAAATTTTTATTTACAATAACTTGACAATTTACGTAACAAGTTGAGCAATATGAATGAATTATAAGAACACATATGTTTATTTGAGTTGTGTAACCATACATATATATGTATAATTATATGTGTATAGTACATATAAGCTTCAAAGATAGTTACAATCTTATATTTTGATGAAGGCAGTAGTTCGACCGGTAAGAGCGCTTTATGCCCCTCATCAAATGCCTACGCAACATTTATATGCATGCGATCTAATTTCCCCTTGTCTTTTGTGCTTTTGTTTTTGTGTATGATGCCTTCTCGTACAAGTTAGTTTTCATGCTTTTTAATGCTTTTCAATATACTTGCTTATATGGATGCATTATTTTAGTACTTAGTCTATTTTATATTTATACATACCTATATATAGAGAGAGAAAGAGCATGAGAGAGAGAGAGGGGGGAAGGAGAGAGGGAGAGGGAGCTATAATTCTTTAACTATAATCTTGATTGTTCAGTAACTGTAGATAGATAATTGTATTATGAAATCTTATTTAGACATCCTATGAAAGAGTTTTGGTAAATCGGAAGATTGTCAAAAATTTAGAAAAAGTAAAGAAATACTTTTTTGAAGAACAAATTAAGATGACTGATGCAATTTATATTTAGAGAAAGTGGTACTTCTTTAAGTTTGGAATTACTTTACAACCATGAATAATTTGATTGATTTTGCAGTTTACTGATACAGTTGCGAATTTTAGGTTTGTTCTGCCTTCCAGCAGTTAAAAATAGTTTAAAATTCGAGCCCTACGCGTAAAATAGTTATATTTTGCATTTTGTTGTATCAAAATCGGTTAACTAGTACGGGAGATACAAAGTTTTGAGTTTCCCCATTGGTTAACATAGTGTTTTCTAGAAATATCAAGAAATATTGGTGTTAGGGCGTAGTTGACCTCACTTTTGGGGACTTATTTTTGGCGCGAAATTCGGCACTATTTCGCCAAAAATCACCGAGCTTGGCGACATTTAGGGCGTTTGGAGCGATTTTTCCAATGGGAATCTGTAAAGTATATTTCTCTGCCTTAACATTGCGCAATAGCCTAGTGATTCAACCGTATTCCTATGACATAATATAAATTCGTGCTTTATGGGGGCCCTTCGAGAAATAGCTCTTTCTGGAAATTTCTCCTTCTGCGACACCTATAAATATATAGACCGAACAGTTCATTTATTATCGAACGCGCTTTGAGTTCACTGCATGACTCTGTGAATTGGGCTGTTGAAGTGATATTTTGCATATTTTTAGAAGCTTGTTTTTGAGTGCTGTGTGTGAGTCCTGAGGGACTGTTTATGATTTTCCACCTGAGTTTCCACTGAATTTTTGCCTGTGGAAGTGTTTTATTTTGTGTGAGAAAAACAGCATCTGTGAAAGCTTCTGTACTGCACGGACTGTTATAAGCACGTTGGTGGCCATCAGTGCCTGTGAATTTCGTACAGCTGATTGTTCGACAAAGTTCTAGAAGTAACAAATTTCGTTTTTCATCCTGACAAGTGAACTTTTTACTAGAACTTTCTACACATACGGGACTTTAGATTGACGAACCCATGAATTAAACAGAATTTTCTGCAACAATACTGTGTAGAAATGTGTCTTTCCTTCATACTTGCTAAGAGTTAAATTATTTTTACCATACGCTAAAGAAAGAACAATGGAAACTATGTAGAGGAGAGGATGTGATTATGGAATACCATTTACATTTCTAACTGTAACTTCATAGATTTTTAAATAAAATCCCCCAAAACAGCATGAGTACATGCTATAATTAATCGTAATGAAATGTCAATTGCAAAGAAATACATAATTTATTTTGTTGTTATAGAAAAAAATATTTAAAAAAAAGTTACGAATGGAGTATAATATGGAATAGTCGGGTAATATGGTATAGATGGTTTAAACCGATGAAAAGCAATTTATATTGCTTCATATATAGTTATTTGTTACTATAAAACAAATTTTTATGTTTTGTAGTTTAAATCATTATACTGGAGTCATTTCTGCTTCGAGTCGATTTAGAAAAGTTGTAGATATAATTTTCTTTCTTTGCTCCGATACAGTCATGGTGAGCCCACAGAGAACAGCTGGATCTTTGAATCCAAACTTATCGTCGTTGATCATTAGAGAATTTTTCGTGACAAAAGATGCATTCAGCGTCTTTGTTTTCCGGGTCTTTAGTGGATGACATGAAACTCATTACAATATTACCCAGTATTCCATAATACCCGACACGCCATCTCGGAAAACGAACCTTTAAAACTAATTGGCAAAACACTGTCATCTAAAAAATAACCACAGTTCAACAAACTACCATTCTCTTAGTGTACATTATGCGTAACATCAATGTTCATGTCACGTGTTTACTAGTAAGTTAAAATGTTTGAAAACTTATCTACAAAAACTCTTGAAAATCACAAAACATACTTTTTTCTGTAGCGAGTGGTACGGCAACAGAAAGCGGTCAACTCTTACTGCATTGTAAGAAGGGAATCTTTCTTGAGTTATTCATGGTATTCCCTTGTGGCAATAGCAACTAACAGAGCCCAAAACTCGGTATTCCATATTTCCCGACTATTCCATAATCACGTCCTCTCCTCTACTATTTCCCACTTTGAAAACAGTTTTTTCTTCGTAACTTCTTAGTGTGACCTTTATTTAGCTTGAGCTAAAAAAAAACAAAAAACAAACAAAACAACAAAAAAAAACAACAACAGCAAACAAAAAAAACATAATTTTTTTACGTGAGCCGTCTTTAAAATCACAGACGGATACGAGATCCGAAAAATTTACCGTAACGAAAAGGCTTATACTGTCTTACCTTCATAATTACAAAACTATTAGAATTAGAAACACATATCCAGTGTCATTATTTAGCTTAAATAGTCAGTTCGCTGTTATGAACCTTTGAGCTTGCGTTGGGGCTGTGTGAGACGGTGGTGGAGAAACATTGTGAAAAACGACTTGAACTGGCTCCCTCGCTCGTTCCTATTAAGTGTAACTCCACGATTCACAGGTGATTCTTTCGTGTGTTTATAGAGTTTATTTAGACAGATCGATAAAAAAAAGTGTTATTTGGGCAATATTTATAGATTAAAATAAACAAGAAGTGTATAAAAAGATTACCCAAATGTCGGCCTCAGTCCGTGCTAGAGCCATCCGGAAATATAAATCACGGCTATAATTGGAGAGATCGAATTATGGGCCATGCACAACTATCCAAATGCCAGACGCCAAGAGGGCAAAACGGTTTTGGTAGCGCCTGAACAGCTGCCAAGGCATGTTCAGTAAACTAAGACTCGAGCACTTCTATCGCTGCTGCACTTGTACCAACAGACATAAGGAATAAAGATGCAACCCATACCTCTGTTGAATCCGTCACAGAACTTCAAAATCATTTTTTATGTACTAAGTATTCAGTGCCAGTATTGTATTAAATTATTTAGAACGAAGTTAATCGTGTATTCATAACACTAAAGGTTACTCGCTGACATTGCCGTTTCATGTTAAACCAACATCCATATGCCTCGACATAGATTATAGTACTTTTAGTTAGACATGATGTATAAATTTTTATAGAATTCTAAAAATATATTTAAGGTACAAAACATATGATCCTTTTGAAAGACTTTCTTTCCTGAAGCTTTCATCTTTAACTCACATAAACTGTAAGTTAAAACTATTTATGAGAGTTTCAAATTTATGAATCTTCGTTATAATGGTTTTATTAAATACTATATCGTTCCATCAGAATTTTGCGAAATAATTCTCAAGCCAGTGAAATGCAAATTAGGAAATATAATTGTTTAGTTGAGATAAACTTTCTATACTACCGTTTAAATCTAATGTCACATTGTTATTTTTGCCTTGTTATCACGTAGAGAATGTTTGTCATCTTTGTCATCTTACATGACGCAGTTTCTGTAAAGACTTTTATTAGCTAAATTTTAGTAAAGCGGATTAACTCAAATTTTCTAAGGCCTTAATTTGTAGCTCCGTTGAAAATTTGATGCTGTAGGATATTGTGATATATTTATATTACTTGAGTACAAAATAACTTCAAACAATTTTGATCATAATATTATTAAAACTTTTTTTTGTTCTAAAAGTTTTTATTCGGCTCCTTTTTTTACATCTAGTATAAATTGAGAAGGGAAAGTAAGCATATAAAAATCTTGCTTAGTTTATTTTCCAAAACTATTTACATTAAATTTCTCTTTAGATTTCTAACATAGTACGCATTTTATGCAAATGAGAAGTAATATTCTTTGATGCACACACACATTTTTATTCTTAAAAGAACTCCGCGTAAATGTATTTTTGAATCCTAAAATTTAATGCAGAAACGAATTGTTAAAAGTCATTTTACGAAGAATTTAGATTTATTGCGTTGAAGCATTTATAACATTCCAAGAGGCTGTGACGTAAATCCCCGTCCCTTCATGCCAGTTTTCACTGCAATGCATATATATATTCAAATTATTTTATAACACTCTGGCATCTTAAAATATATTTTGATATTAAAGCCTGTAAGAAATTTAAGAACTCATTTCTGAATAATCACATATCCTCCTATCATTATTGTGTTTTTTTAATATAGTTTTAAAGCTGTATGAAAGTTTTGCCGCATAAACAATTTTACATTATTCGTTCATTTCGAAGACGCTCAAAAGAATAAATACCAGAGAAAAATATATCATTAAAACGGATTTGATGGATTTTATCTATAATCTCTTATTCACTCATGTTGTTATTACCCACGGGAAGGAAGGGTTTACGACTGCGTACTCTACTGAGGACTGGCAGTTCCTAAGTTCTCAACCAATTACATATAATAGAACTGCACAATCTATTGCCATCCCCAGATGTATCCCTACAACTGAGGCATTAAAATATTTTACGTGCACTAGTTCCCTTTAGCGACCACGGTTCCTCAACAGTTCAGTCAAGAGATGTTGTAAATCTTCCCGAGTGCCGACTCCAACCGGCGCTGCTTCACTTTCAGGGTTCTATTGAGTACCGAGCTTCCTCCAAATATGGCACTGCAGGACTTTTAGGAACCGAGCACAGCAGTACATTACATCTTCTTGAACTTGAACACACGCTTAGATTACTTAATCTCTTTAACTCTATACTGCCCACTATAGGAAATTGACAAGCAAAAAAATATTTTTGCATTAAAATGGTGTTTTTTTTGAGTCAAATAATGTAAATATTACAAAAAAACTGTGAAAAACATTTTTAACCTCTTTTTTTTAAGGGTAGCATGCATGCTACTAAGATTTTGAAATTCTTCTAAACTTTATCAATGAAACGTTTTTGTTAAAGGATATATTTTCTTAGATATAAAAGGCAATTATTAATTTTTCTTTATTAACTATTATAAAAAGTGTACTAAAAGATGCCATTGGGAAAAATGTTTATTTGCTGACTTCAACCACGTTGCTTAGAAAATATTTTTAACTCACTAATGCTGGCATCCGTAGATCCAAACTAACTACTTTTGTTGTTAAAAGGTACAGTTAATGGTTTTATGACTTCAAAATTACATTTAGAAACGTTTTTCCTGCAAAAAATATCGTTTAAAGGATGATAGTATACATGCTAAGTTAAAATGAGGGTTAAAATAGAAATATATGTTTGAATGGACACTGAGCTGGATGCTGGACCAAGATACTTCAGGATTTGAGTTTTATTGATATTAAAAACAGTCCCAAAATACTTGTAAATTCAAAATAACCACCCACAATACTGAAGTGCCAACAAAAAATACATAACCTTTTGACACATTTTACTTTCAACATTCACTCATCTATTTAGGGAAGATAATTTTTGTTTGAACTCAACATGATGAGAAATATCTATCAGTATCTATGCAAAATAGCCACCATTTAATATATTTTTACTAGGCATACTTATATGAGCGAGTAGCTTATTTTACATTATATATTCTTTATTCTCCGAGTTATCGTTAATGCAGAGGGATAGATTATAATTTAAAGTCTATATGAGATTGGTAATTATTCTTCAAATAATCTAATATTGTTAATGATAAAGTTGTGCTAATTTTATAAGTTATACTAATGAATTATAAATCAAACATTTCATCATGGTCAATTTTGTCACTAACGTAATGTATATGCGTTGAAGATTTATGAAAGTTCAGAAACATACAGTCCGTTCGTTTCATTAAGCTAACTGAACGCAACTCTGCACAAAATATTCAAGGAAGAAACATATTTACTTTAACCTATTTTCAAAAATTGCATTTCCACTACATCATGAGTAAAACTTTTCCCCGGCAAAGGACGTTGAAACATGCTCCGCTGAGCAGCTTAGTGCATATGCGATACAAATGCATTTGAAGCTCCACACATAAAAGTACGGAGAGCAAGCAGTATTAATTTTCATTAAACATGACTTCCTGGTAAACAGAGACAAACTGTTTCTATTTTCACCGAAACAATATTTAATTTTCGTCTTCGCTGCAACAAGTCAATTTATTACCTTATATCTCAACTGAAAGAAGTTTTAAAACTGGAAAAATTGTGTTTCGCTAAGTTAGCAGTAGTTTGCCTTTTACGAAAGAGCAAATTCTTGAGAAAACTGGCTCGCAGAAATAATTCATGCATAATTCTAGTCTACAAGTCTTACAAACAATCCCTGAACAGTCGCATGCAACTATAACTTTATAGTACAACTAGCTGAAGTACCCGTCTTCGACGGGTTAGTGAATGCAAATTTCCAAAAAGCAAGAATTTTCGTCAGCATTGTAGGAGTACACAGAATGAACGTAGTATGTTGCCAAAGTAAAGAAAGCGAAGCTATCATTTTTATGCATTGTTAAAATATTACAGGTTAGAGAGTCACTAAGTAATATCATTTCATTCGCTTTAGTCGTAATTATGTGATGCGCGAACGAATATTTACGCATATTGAAATAATTTTCGCAAAATCTCAAAACTTAATCAACATTTTTGAAAAATTGGAAAAATAGAATTTAAGTTGAATGACAACCTATCATGTCACCCAATTTCGTTTCATTCCTTGCTGTATTTATTTCGTGATGCTGGAAAAAATTTCAGCATTTTGAAACGATTTTCGCAAAATCTCAAAATGTAATCAAAATATTTTAAAAATTCAACGCCTATAAATTAAGATTAGCAGCTACCTATCATATCACTAAATTTCGTATCATTCGTATTAGTCGTTATTACGTGATGTTCGAAGAAATATAAACGTATTTTGAGAGAATTTTCACAAAATCTCAAAATCTAATAAAAATGTTTAAAAAATTGGACACCTATAGTTTATGTTGAGCAACCATCTATCATGTGACCAAATTTCATGTCATTCGCTTTAGTCGTTATTACGTAATGCGTGAACAAAGATTCACTCAGTTTGAAACGATTTTCACAAAATCTCGAAATCTGATCGATTTTTTTTTTATTAGATGCTTATAGTTTAAAGTGAGTGACCACCTATCATTTCACCAAATATCATTTTTTCACCTTTGCAGTTATTACGAGATGTGCGAACACAAATTTACGCAGTTTGAAATGATTTTCGCAAAATCTCAAAATCCAGTCAAGATTTTTTAAAAATTCTACGCCTGTGTTTTAAGTTGAGGGACCACCTATCATGACACCCAATTTCATATCATTCGCTTCAGTCGTTTTTACGTGATGCTTGAACACAAATTTACGCAGTTTGAAACGATTTTCGCAAAATCTGAAAATCTAATCAAGATTTTGTAAAAATTCGACGCCTATGTTTTAAGTTGAGTGACCACCTATCATGACACTCAATTTCATATTATTCGCTTCAGTCGTTTTTACGTGATGCTTGAACAAAGAAAGTGTCACGGACAGAATGACAATGACAGAAGGACAGAATGACAGACAGAAAAACTTTTTTTTTGAGGGTCGCATCGGATTCCCGGGTGCTTGAAACGGATAGAAATCGCAAAATTTTTAAATTCCAAGAAATGTACAGACAAAAGTCTAATTTTATTTATATAGATAAACCCAGTTCTTGAGATATTCATTTGCTTTACATAGATGTGAAACGAAAACGACGGTAAAATATTTTTAAAATAGGGTGTTGTCGTTTCACTTTGTAAGAAGTATTGCTCTTTCTCAGCTTGTGTATTTCAAAAATATGCGAGCATAGCGAGCTGTTGCAACTGTTTTAAAATTTGCTTTTCCAGAGTTATTTAAAATATCAACCCCTGAACTGTAGAGCGCACCTTTGAGGAAATCAATATCCCATATGATTCTATCCTTTCTTAAAAACTGAGACTAGCATTCCAACGAAGGGAATCGACGGTAATTTGATTACGAGCGCAAAATCTATATAAATAAAATTAGACTTTTGTCTGTACATTTCTTGGAATTCAAAAATTTTGCGATTTCTATCCGTTTCAAGCACCCGGGAATCCGATGCCACCCTCAAAAAAAGTTTGTCTGTCTGTCATTCTGTCATTCTGTCATTCTGTCCGTGACGCTTTTTTTGTTTAAGCATCACGTCAAAACGACTGAAGAGAATGGTATGAAATTGGGTGTCATGATAGGTGGTCACTCAACTTAAAACATAGGGGTCGAATTTTTCAAAAATCTTGATTAGATTTTCAGATTTTGCGTAAATCATTTCAAACTGCGTAAATTTGTGTTCAAGCATCACGTAAAAACGACTGAAGCGAATGATATGAAATTGGGTGTCATGATAGGTGGTCACCGAACTTAAAACATAGGCGTCGAATTTTTAAAAAATCTTCATTGGATTTTGGGATTTTGCGAAAATCGTTTCAAACTGCGTAAATTTGTATTCAAGCATCACGTAAAAACGACTGAAGCGAATGATATGAAATTGGGTGTCATGATAGGTGGTCACTCAACTTAAAACATAGGCGTCGAATTTTAAAAAAATCTTCATTGGATTTTGAGATTTTGCGAAAATCCTTTCAAGCTGCGTAAATATGTGTTCAAGCATCACGTAAAAACGACTGAAGCGAATGATATGAAATTGGGTGTCATGATTGGTGGTCACTCAACTTAAAACATAGGTGTCGAATTTTAAAAAAATCTTCATTGGATTTGGAGATTTTGCGAAAATCCTTTCAAACTGCGTAAATTTGACTTCAAGCATCACGTAAAAACGACTGAAGCGAATGATATGAAATTGAGTGTCATGATAGGTGGTCACTCAACTTAAAACATAGGCGTCGAATTTTTAAAAAATCTTCATTGGATTTTGGGATTTTGCGAAAATCCTTTCAAACTGCGTAAATTTGTCTTCAAGCATCACGTAATAACTGCAAAGGTGAAAAAATGATATTTGGTGAAATGATAGGTGGTTACTCACCTTAAACTATAAGCATCTAATTTTAAAAAATCGATCAGATTTCGAGATTTTGCGAAAATCGTTTAAAAGAGTGAATCTTTGTTCACGCATTACGTAATAACGACTAAAGCGAATGATATGAAATTTGGTCACATGATAGTTGGCTGCTCAACAAAAACTATAGGTGTCCAATTTTTTAAACATTTTTTATGAGATTTTGTGAAAATTCTCTCAAAATACGTTTATATTTCTTCAAACATCACGTAATAACGACTAATACCATTGATACGAAATTTAGTGATAGGATAGGTAGTTGCTAATCTTAATTTATAAGCGTTGAATTTTAAAAATATTTTGATTACATTTTGAGAGTTTGTGAAAATCGTTTTAAAATGCAGAAATTTTGTTCCAGCATCACGAAATAAAGACTGCAGGGAATGAAACGAAATTGGGTGACAGGATAGGTTGTCACTCAACTTAAATTCTAGGCTTCCAATTTTTCAAAAATATTGATTAGATTTTGAGATTTTGCAAAATTATTTCAATATGCGTAAATATTCGTTCACGCGTCACATATAGTTACGACTAAAGCGAATGAAATGATATTACTTAATTACTCTCTAACCTGTAATATTTTAACAATACATAAAAATTATAAATTCGCTTTCTTTACTTTGGCAACATACTACATCCACTCTGTGTACTCCTACAATGCTGACAAAAGTTCTTGCTTTTTGGAAATTTGCATTCCCTAACCCGTCAAGGACGGGTACTTCAGCTAGTAACTAGATATAAGTGATACGATCATTTAAATATATGTGAGTTGAAAGTAAAATAAAACATTTAGACTAGGGAAGACTTTAAAATCTACTCATTTTTCTTCCATCTGAAAAATTTCATTACACAACAATTTGGGTTAGAAAAGATGAAATAAAATAAATAAACTTCAGAATATTTAATATCAATATTTTTAACATTTTTAGTCAACAAAAAATATCATGCAAGTTATATCGTTACTGAATTTTAAAATTATAACTATTCTTTAAAAAACAAACCGTTATGATCTGAATGATGTCTTCAACAATATGTGTTAATCTATAGCGCCAAAATAATAAATTCACACATTTCATCTAATGGCATCACCAGATGTGATTTTAATTACAAAATCAATATTAGTTTTCTATGTTGATAGTGAAAATAAAATTAAGACAAAGGGATGTTCGCAGATTTTAAGAAACCTTTGACTGGCTTTAAATTTCGTAACATTGCTTAGAAATGCTTAGAAATAGTTAATAGGCCTTACAATATAACATTATTCACGGGCACACTTTATTTAAATTGGTGCGACCAGCACACAATTGCAAATGGAGTATATATATATATATATATATACCATAAAAGATCAGGGTACATAAATTCAAAATAAATCATAGCTTAACATACTTTTGGGAACACAAAGTACAATTTTTAAATCTAATTCTGATCTGACACGCAGAGTTGAGATGTCGAGTTTGAAGTTAGTATTCAGGCATTAACAGTATGATTTAAAATGCTAACGATTTCTTTATTTATTAATACCTGAGCATTTAGGCACACATTCCATTTAGCTGCAGACGCATTTTAGGAAAACCCTAACAGCACGGCCGTCCCTTCTGACAGAAATACGAGAACGGATTGCAATCACACTAAACTTAGAAAAAGTTGCAGGGTGGTTCCGTCACGGTCCCTATGTCCGCTCGCCATGACTACACCATGCAACCCCTCCATGTAACCAGAATCCGACCCTAAAGTGACTTCGGAAAAATTTGAAAAAAACAGTTTCGTAGCACACTCTTATGTTACACATCTGCATGCTACACATATACGATTTAGTAAGTCTGACCTCAAATCGATTTTTAATAGAGCTTGACTGTAAACCTATGCTTGCAGGGCCCGATTATGAGCAACAGGGGCCCCTGATCTGTGAAATTTGTTTTATTTTTTTATAAAATTTTGATATAAAAAATAATACTTCAGAACAATATTTGAGATAGGGGGGCCCTTTCGAGCCGGGGGCCCGTGCAAAGTCCCGATTTGCCCATGCGATAATAAGGCCCCTGTCTGCTTGAAGATCAGTACTCTAAAATTAGTTTTGCTTCTTTTTCCATATTAAGCCAGAAAATGAAATTAAAACCTATAATTTAAAATTTCAGTATTTATATGGTCCCTTAACGGTTTGTCATAGCGGGACAGTTTTAAACATGGAGAAGTGACTTGTGTCAAAACATTTGCTGCTTTATAAGTCGGTAAATTTTGGTCGTATAAGGAAGAATTTTTTTTATTGTGCTTCAAATTGTATAAAGAAAAATTTTCTAAATATAACTGATAGGACCGAGGGACCGTATAAAATTTTAAATTCCGTAATTTTTATAGGGATTGATTTATTGACTTACATTGTTTCTGATACAATAGATTATACAATTTAAAGCATTTTTGCAATGGGGATTGTGTGTCTCTGACTACCGGTTTAGGAAATAGCCATTGGGTTAAAATCATTTCGTAAATCCTTGCAGGTGTAAGTTTCTAAGAGGGAGCTTATTTTTTTACATAGTTGGAAGTATGGTAAATTTCATCATTAAATAAAGCACCGTGCTTTAGTGTAGAAACATATTATTTGACTAACACCACCATGCATTTTCACTGATTCATATCAGGATTTATGTATGTGTATGTACATGCGTACATCCCTCAAATTTCACTTGAAAACATGACATTTAAAATATTGTTCTCCGTAAAAGTGAATTATCATCTTCTTTTTATTATATATATTTATGTATGTGTATGTACATGTGTACATCCCTCAAATTTCATTTGTAAACATGACATTTAAAATATTGTTCTCCGTAAAAGTGAATTATCATCTTCTTTCTATTATATATATTTATGTATGTGTGTGTATGTAAATAAAAATGTAAATGTCCGTTTGTTCATAACCTCAAATCTCTGAAATGTCTTCACTGATTATTTTGGAATTTTGACACCATGCTGCATTCGAATGTAGACGTGATTTATGTAACTTTTATATGGATGTCCTATCCCCTGTGACAGACAAAAGAGTTGCTTTATTTGAAAAAGGCGCAAACCGACTACCAGAAAGCGTTCTTATCGCCTTCTGCTAAGTACTTTGACGTGCGTCAAGGTGCAAGTAACTTTTTTTCTCCTTTCCGTTTTTTTTATAACAGCCAAAATATCCGGAAGCTCTTCAAAATTAATATAGGACGAAAATAATTTGTACCTTTTTGTAGGTTTTTATCACTAAACCATCTTATTTGTGTAACCAGGGGCGGCCCGACACGGTAAGCATGGTAAGCGTCACATCGGGGCGCAGGTTTCGAAGGGGCGTCATGTCGAACACAAAAACTAAGTAGAGCACAAAAAGAGGCGTCTTTTTTACGTTAGCAGGTGGCGCTACTTACCCTAGGGTCGCCCCTGTTTGTAATCATCTTAATTTTAAATTCCATTCAGAATCTGAGATATTACAGTGCCAACAAAGCCGGTGAGAAACGCAAGATCCATTAAAATGGAGAACAAACTGGTCACCGGAAGCGGCTAGTATATAATAATAATTTCTAATATTTCCGCCTAATGTTGCATTTTCCAAATCCTAATTAGTTACTGGCAAAACTAAAATAGTAAATTTGGCTATTATTCTAATTTATTTTTTGGGAGGGCGCATATATGAGTTGAGATTAAAAAAAATATAAAATTAAATATTTGCATTCTCTGAATATAATTATTTTAACCACCTATATTATGGATTCCCTGGTAACGTGCTTCTTGTGTAAATTCAAAAAGCCAAACATTAGTAATGGTCATGTTTCAAAGAGAAACCGAGCCAGCATTTGTATCAAACTGAAATTACTGAGCATCTGGTTATTCATTGTATTCTCAGCTTAATGGAAATGGTTAAGTAAACTAAACCCTAACTATTCCAAAGTATGTGGTGGCAAAATTATCACCGTCCAGTTAACTCTATTCTATTATTATAAATGAAATATTTCCAAGCGATTCTTTGTGTGAAAATAGACTATACAGCCGTCAAATAGACAAACACAAATATACAGCGCGTATCAGTATCTCATAAATATTTATTTTTCGGGCGATGAATATTTATACGGTTGCACAGTATGAACGCAAGCTATAGGCTTCCCCTTTGGTCATCTTATTTGAGCCTGACAAACATGTTTATGCTGTCTCATCTCACCCATTTATTTTGGGTTGTAAATTATGCACATAGTAATGCATAAATGCATGCCATATTGCTTAGCTCAAAATAAAGGCGAAAATAGTTGTACTTTACGTAGTAAAGAACATAAATATTACATAAAACAGAAAATTAAACATATTTTTCTAATTCGAAAATTGCATTTGGATAAGATTAATTATTTTCAAATATGTGTGCTAACTTCCAAAATATTTCCTTAGAGAATCAATATTTTCAGTTAAAACAGAAGTTAATAAATTATTATTATTGCATAATTATTTTAAAAATGCAAGAAATATATATTTAATTAGTCTTTAGTGAGATATCTAATATAAGAGGTTTTATTTTATTTTTATTTAGTCATGGGTTTTTTAAGTTACCTTCCTAATAACATGAAAATGCATTTAATACAAATATGAAAGAGAAATGTTTATTCCACTTTAAAGATGTATTTTATATTTTCTGAGTGATTATTTAATGACATTACGGGTAGTTGATACTACTAATTTCACCAATTCTTAATATTTCTCTAACACAAACAAAAACAGAAATTTTGTGAACTTTTTTTATTCAAATTTAAACCTGTAAACATTTAACAAGAATATGATCAAGCAAAGTTACTTTCAAAATATATTTTTTATATGTACAGTTGTGTAGAAAGCGTTTTGAATTTCAGTGTTTTTCATTTTTAATTATTATTTCTATGACAATTTGAAAAGCTGAGAGAGTTGTCTTGCACATTATAAAAACACATGTTCCTTCAACATTAAAGACGTATTAGTAGGTAATTAAGCCTGAATTCATATTCAAAAGTTTAATAGCTTTATCATGAATACGTATATATAGTTATATTCTTTAACATCGCTTATGCAAGCCCCTTCTGCTTCCCCAAACTCTCACCTTTTTAATCAAAGAAATTTCTTACCTCGATGCAACTTTCTTCACTTCATTTGATTTCTAGAGCATATAGGGAACCTCCAACTTCTGCTCTACAAGAGTGAACTGGTATCCCCCCAATCGATTTAACCCTCACTATAGAATCAAAATTTGCACTAATATCTCGTCTTACTTCCTCAATTCATTTAAATAAAAGCAAATTTTCTTCACACCAATTTGAACATCGCATAGATCTTTGAACCCAGCATCAAAACCAACAGAAGAAATCTTACACACCTCCAATGTTCCTACCAAAGCATTAAACATCTTTACGGATGGCTCCAAATTCCCATCTGGCACTGGCATGGCTTGCTGCGTTCAATGAAACAACCGCTTAATACACAAATGGCTGGCAAAACTTAATCTAAATAATTATTCAGGCAGAACTTCTGGCTGTACTTTAAGCAATTAAGTGGTTCCTCCTTTCTTCCTTTGATTCAGCAATTAGTCATTCCGACAGCCAATCTTCCGTAAAAATCCTACACAGAACCCAGATTAAAAATTCATATTACACCTAAATAATAACACACCAAATGAAATACATATAAGTTGGGTTAAATCGTGCGTTGGTATTCTAGGTATTGAAATTGTGGATTCATTTTCACGACAAGTAGCTTTAAAAACACATAACCAGTTCACTCTTTTAAAGCATGATCTCCCTCTTTTTTATTTAAAACACCAATTATTAAAAATCTCTGAACCTGATTACCTCTCAAAAATTGGCAAACCCCTAATCCCTTTTTGTATTTGTAACAAACGTGCAACCCCTCTCCATTCTATAATCTAATGTCCCTTAAATTAGAACTTCAAAGTACTACGCACAACTTCACAAAATGTTTTATTGGTGCTACATAAAGAATATTTGCGTCTTAATACTTTTAATGGCTGGCCACTATATCCATAAACAAAATTTCAAGCCCACCAAGTACACGCTATAAAAAAGGCTGATGCATTATCTAATACATCCTGTACCTATTTCTAAAATCTTCTAAATCTTCCATTATGTTTAATTCTCCTTACTTTAGATTAGTCTATAATTATGATCTTATCTTTTTGATAGTTATTACGTACAACAACCATATTTCAACAGTTTTGTTCTGCATATTTGCTTGTGAGAGGAACGCAAATGTTCTCTTATGTTCATGATTCATCATGCAAAAAAAAAAAAAAATTCCAAAATTTGCGTTCAAACTCTACGCATATAAACATTGCTAATAAAGGGTTTTCCAATAGGGGTGGCGCAATTTTAAATGGTTAGAATGGCAACACTGCGTATTCCGTTTTGACACTTCTTGTGTCATTTGTGTTTAGTATGCTATGCCATTTAATCATGTAAAGATACACGCTTGAACAACGTTTCGAAATTATTAAATTGTTTATCAAAATCAGTGTTCGTATGTGAATGCTGAGAGAGATTTGAGAAGAATTAATGGACGTCATTATTCAGTTCTTGGGATTTAACACCTTGGGATTTCTTTCTGTGGGGATATGTTAAATCACAAGTTTATGCTGATAATCCAATAACAATTGAGTAGTTAAAAACCAACATTGAACGTGTTATTGGTGAAATAACACTAAATTTATGTGAAGGAGTGATGGAAAATTTTGTTGACTGAATGCGGTATGTACAGAAAAGTCGTGGTGCTTACTTGAATGACATTATTTTTCATACTTAATGGCATAATGTAAGCTTTAAAAAAATGTGTATCACTGAATGATTTATGTTTTTTTGTTTTTTAATTTTTAAATTGCATCACTCTTAATGAAAATCCCTTTAGAAGTAGGTCAAGTTTCACCATAAAATGATTCTAAATTAGCTGCAACATTTTAATGGAGAAACTTTTTATCATGATTTGTTACCATTCATCAATTAAAGCACCAAATTATCGTGCATTTTTTTCATAGAAAAGTGGCTGCTTTCTTTGGTGAAATGCTGTACTACTTCTGGTCAGAAAGTATTTAAAGTAAATCTACAATAACTAAAATTACTCTTAAACTTATATTTCCTTCGGTTCAAAACTATGAAACCATTTCCTCATTACATTTTATGCCTTAACTTACGTGTAAGAGCGATAGATTCAATATCCGCTAATCTGTATTGACGAAATTTCACACATTCCAACTAATGTTTGGCATAGATGCGATTTTAATTACAAAATCAATAACATTTGTCCAACAAAGTTTGAAAACAAAGGGTTCAATGAAGACATTTAACACGCTCTTTGAATACTCAATGTTTTCTAATTGCGTGAATAATACTTCCAAAAGTAAAACAACTAATAATTCTAATGCATACCATCTGTTTACAACTAGATATAAATGTCACTACATGTAAAGAAAGAAGATGATTTATTGCCAAAAATTTTTAAAATATAATTAATATATTTTCTCTAAATATTACGTAGATATGTAAACTTATTTTTGAGAAAGTGTAATAAAAATATTTCTATTCAATGAAATTAAGAGTTTTCCATCCTTTTATAATGTTATTTGTTAATTTTGTCAGAAAAAATCCAAATAGGATCTATGAATTGGAAAGACGTATCTTTCAGACAAATGAACTTATTCTAGACTCATTCCGAAATTGCATTACAGACATGTATAATATATATAGGGAAGGTGGTCCAAAATGACCTCCAAAAACTTTAAACTTGTATAAAATAACATAAATGTTTAAATAAAACTTTGACACTTTGCTATCATATTTCACACAATATTTTGTATCATAAATATGTTTTAATATTATTTTAAAAACTCAATTAAAAATTAAAAAAAAATACAATTTTTGAAAACGTCTAGAGGACCATTTTACCCCCAAACCAAGTGCAAAATGATCCTTCATTTAAAAATGATTTTATATTGTTTTTATCGGCAAAATAAAATATATATAAAGTAATTATGACTACGCATAGTAAAATAAAATTAATTTTACAATCATGTAATATGCTAGATTTATTTTATGAAAATTTGAAAATAAAAAGTGGGACAAACAATAAAAACGGAACGTTTTAAAATTATAATTAAAAAATTATGGCGTAGGGGAAAGTACCCCAAAACGGGATAGCTTATCTATTCTTCGTTTTATTTCTTATTGTGTACAAGGTACATTCCAAAGTTAGACGTCATTTAAAAGTATACACCTCTTCAACTACTTAAAATACCTTTGTCACATTTGTTCAATAATATTTATGTGAAAAATACTGGTTTCACAAAGTCTTACACGATCCCGTTTTACCCTACCAAGGGTGAGTAAAAAGGGATAGGGATTTGTATGTTATTAGGTTTTTAATGATTTTACTTTTGATTTAGGTTTTAGAACAAAAATAGGCTACGTTTTTATAGGAAGAAACTTTTTAATTGTAAATTTGAAAAATTACATAACACAGAAATCGCATAAAAATGTGTCGTCTTCTTCTTCTGCTTTGACTAGACTTCGTGGGCCCATCCCTGGTATTGTCTCCCTCCGAGCATTGTATCCAGCCTTCTCCAGATTTCGATTCAAGATTCAAAGCGTTGCAGAAAATACATGCTTCATCTTTTTCAGCTTCATCTTCTGAAGACGACGACGTCCAATCTTGGCTCAACATTAAATGAATGGGCAGCTTTCAGAGAACCCATCCTCCCTTCTAAAACTTCTCGAACAGCCTCTGCCATGCTTTGCTCGTCCCAGCTATTTCTAGATGAAGTTCGCTGATAATTGCGAGGCATCTTGTATTCTGAAACCAAAATAAATTATTAGCTTTTTAAAAATTGCCAAAGAAAATATGGTCAAAGTTTACTTGTGATTAGCTTATGTTTTTATAATATTATAGTGCGCGCAACGTGTGGTTTTCTGGTTTATCTTTGTATAAGCTGCCCCCCTAAAAAAGATTTAAAAAAAACCCTTTTTAATTTAAAACTTAAATTTTTCATCAAAACATTTTTCTGACTTCAATTTTAACCTATAACTAAATTTTGTACATAACCCAGGCCAATTATTTGTACCCCAAAAGTAAAGTAAATTATTTTATTACGAAAATATAATTATTTAAAATTAAAATAAATTGTTGTAATTTATTATACATATTTTAATTCATTACTTATTTCAATTAAAATAACTTAAACACATTGCCAAAACATTAAAAAAATGGTCAGGTAAAACGGACACATCAAAATTGTATCCCGTTTTGGGCAACCCAAAAGTGTCCCGTTTTGCCCGACCGTGACGCTGTTGACAACAAAAATGGCTGAGCCCTGAACCGTCACTCACTAGCAATATTTAAATGCATGAAATTGTTGTTAAAAGAGCTATGAACAAAACACAGTACTTACCGGAATTGTTCCGAAGGGCGGAGAAGCACAAGGATAGTTGTTCTGCAGTCGAAAAACGTACAAAGTAAGTAAAAATCTCGCTTGAAAACTTTGAAAAATATTTCTTTGCGAAACACGTGGCTAGCATTGAGAGATCAACTGAGAATGCTGTCATGGCGATCGGGAACCAGTTTAGCCTGTCTCCAGCGAAATAGCACCACCAGTCAAGCTCCGAGGCTCAATATCTCGTTTTGCCCGCCTATCCCGTTTTGGGGAGCTCTCCCCTACAATAAAAGCAGAAATAAATTAAATAATCTAATGGAGAGTCACGCATTTTGAAAACGGTTGAAGGACTGCCATGCCGTTTAGGACACGGTACTGGAGTTTTTGAAGTCGAGGGAACATGTTACTCCACAATATGGCTTCCCACTTTAAGTATGCCTCACCAGTGGCTAAGAGGTTCTGCTCTCGAAAGTGGAAGCCGGTAGGTGTCATGTTCAAAACTCGGTTGCACCTGTTGACTTAGCTGTTCGGAGTTTTCCGTAGTTTTTTCCAAAACCTTTTTGTAAATACGGGCTACGATCCTTTAGAAAGTCCTCCACGGAATATATTCCCCCTACATGCCTAGGACCCTAGTGCAGTCTATCGGCCTTAATCTACAAACAAACACAAACCCACTTTAGATCATATTACACGATCAAGCCAAGAAACATAGCAGAAAGTGTGATTCACATCTAAAAACATACTCTATTCAGTAAACCAAGTCATATTTCTGAACATTACAGATTGTGTTTCTAAATAATAAGGAAAGATACTGCTAACCTTATAAAAGATATGATAAAGCGCAGTTTTTTGACACGTAAGTCAACTCAGACACGTAATACACCTATCGCTTAAATACCGCTATTGCTTCTTCTTGACTTGGAACAACTGTTTTATGTTTTACCTGGTAGATAGCGACTTCTGTCTGGAAGAAAACGTATGCGGATCATTTTGCCCATTAGGATCATTTTGGGCCACATACAAGGTGATCAGAAAATGAGTATGCATTTGAAAAAGTGTTAATTCAGAAAATAATGTGGGTAGAGAGGACTGACATACATTCACGCAATGACATGGGGCCTTATTGCAACCACACAAAAAAGTTTAAAAAGTGGCCGACAGATGGCGCTTCATGTGGCAAGAAAATTAATAATTAGAATAAAAATTTATGACAAATCAAAGTAGATGTTCTTTTGAACAAATGCTCAACATGTTGACCGCCATTCCTCAAAAATAGCTGTAGTCGAGGGACAATGTTGTGAACAGCACTGTATAGCAATCTCCATTTCTTCCTGAACTGTCTGAGCAGTATTAGAACGTGTTCGGTCGGCCGTAACGGAGCCGTTATCTAAACAACCCATGGTTTCGATCTTCGGAAATTTTTCTCTTCACAGCTGAACCTGTCATAGGACCTTTACCCGATTAAACAGGGCCGTACCCCGAAAATAATTTCGGGGGGAGGGGGGCGGACCCATAGGCCCACCCCTTTGGGTACGGCCCTGCGGTTCAAATACCTTTCTTACCACGATAGGATCGCACAGTCGCCACAGCAGAATTCTCCATTCTGATAGTACAGCTTCAGTAACGGTGCCTTTTTTTGGTAAAGACAACATGATGCGATTGCTGATACATCTGATGCCCTCTCTCATTAAAGGTCCTTTTATTCACAATTCTCTTGCAGCGTCACTGACATTTCACTGCCCAGTGCCATCTGATGGCCATTTTTGGAACTTTTTCTTTTTTGAGGTTGTGTTGAAACCCCATATCATTCCAAGCATGAGTGCCAATTTTTTCCTCTCTACCTATATTTTTCCCCAGAATATTAATTTTCCAAATGTATACTCATTTTCAGATCACCCTGTACTATAATGAAAGTTCATACATTCAAATACAGACCTAAAAGTCTATTTCACGATGCGTCCATCTAAATCTTCTGTGTTTTATTGCCAAAAATCGCATATCAAATGAAAAACGCAAAAAAAAAAAAATCAATCACACTGTTTATGTTTCAGTTTTAACACGAGTTTTGACACATTCCAGATAAATTTGAGTCACGAAATCACTGTATTGAATTTTATACACAGGCAGAAAATCAGCACTCCGTTTTGTTCGCACAAAATGCTCTGTTGTGTGTGTTCCGATATAGTATTTCATAATATTTCATGCCCATGGCTGATTTCACAATTAAAATTGATGTACATTTTCCTATCAATGCTAGTAGAGTTCATATAATTATTTACTATGGCTATTTTGATTCAAAATCTCCTCACATCAAAAGGATTATACTCAGAATCATCAATCAGAGAGGCAACATATTTAGGAAAATCCGTTGGGGGGTAGCATAACTCGCGATGCAATCAAGTAGACAAATCCCTTCGGGTGCTCTATCTTTATAAAACTGTAGGCGGATTGCAACACTCTGAATGGATTTCTATTTGGAACTATGCACATAACTTTTGAGTATCTGAAATCAGTTTTAGTAAACATATTAAACATTGAGTACATTATTTTGTCATTACGAGTTGATATAAGCACTTTGAATATTTAAGGCTTTGTTTTTTGAATATCATATTAATTACATGAGGCTACATTTATTGTCAGCATCATGCAGTTGTGCATAAAAAGTGAGATTTGTTATTCGGATTTATAATGAAGAATTTATACAACTAAACCGTTCATTGAACGCGCGCATTTTTTCAGCAAGATATTTTGGGATAGTTGTTCATGGTAAGGGAAACCACAACTTTTCCAACTTTTTAAATTTAATTTTTGTATTTTGTATTTTTTTACTCATTTTGAGGGAAACATAATAATATTGTATTTTCCATGCCTTTCACTGCAAACTGGCATATTTTATGTATTTATGTACTTTTTAAAGTAACTATAGTTTTTGACGACAAATATTTAAGTTAGATTATTTTAAGATGGAAAATGTGCCCCTTATGCAGGGCGAGATTTCCAACCATTCTTAACTGGTAAAACACAGGTAATAAATCTGATTTTTTACTTAATATGTGCTTTTATTTTACTGTGAACAAAAAGGCATAGTGGTTGTGGATAATATAACAGTACAGTAATAGAGAAAGTGCTAAGTAAAGTAATTGGAAGTATAAAACAAATGCCACTTAATGATTTTAGAAAAAATATCACTTAGTGATTTTATACAGACACATATTTTTTTTCGACAAAAGTCGTCATTATTTGAATAAGATTGTGTTAGCAGCAATAGCTATAGCTTGTGATAGAACTGGAGTTTTAGATGATGCTGGAGGTATTATTATAAGTGCTGGGTATCGGTTTGATTGTGGTGTCTTTTTCCTTTCAGATTGTATCAAACTGGCTGTATGAGAGGAAGGCTTGAAACAATCCATGTCATTATCAGAATTACGATAATATTCATCAGAATCTTGATCAGGAGTAGCGATCCTAGACTGCGTAGAAGACGAAGAAACGTTTCTTTTAAGAATCATTCGTTCTGTGTCTTTCTGATTTCTATCGGCTCGCTTTCTCATTTTTAAAGTTTCTTTTAAATCAACTGCACCTATGAACATTTGCCTAAGTATTCTTTGGTCTATAAGACGAGGTTTTTCAATTTCATGAACTCTTTTAGAATTTGGCCAAGAACATTTATCAAATGAAACACATTTACAGAAAGAAATGTCGAACAGCTTCTCAGGGCCTTTCTGGGAGGTTATAAGCTTCGTTTCTAAAGTTAAGGTTGTCAGTTTTTTCACACCAAAATATTTCTTTATGTTCTTGTATTTTTCATTGTACGATCGAATCATCTGTGCTATACGTTGGCGTTAAATAAATGGCAGAGATGCTGTGAGCCAAATTTCTTCCATTCTGTCTGCAACTTTATCTGCGATTTCTAAAGTACTTGGATTGGCTATGTTCAACTTTTCTTTAAAATCAATTCGCACCAACAAATAATATTTCATTACATCCCTATATGTTGGCAAAATATGACAACTTAACTCTGTTGGAGCGCCAAACACTGGAAAAATACACTGCTTCTATTCTGCATTATTGTTTTCTTTCAAATAATTGCTAAACCATACAGTATTATTAATATTTAACTAGTTTTAACTAATTTAGAATGCACGATTATAAAAATTAATCACTAGCTCGAGAACAAAAGCAAAGAGAAACACTCTTGAATAAAAATACGAAATGGAATTCCCCCTCTAAATGAAGGAGACCTTGATTGTGACTGGACAGTGAAAACAGCAGAACATCTACGTTTGCGCACGCATTACACTAACTACAATCTATTTGTGGTAACTTTCTTTTATTTTTCATTCTGAGTACTAGTTCTGACATTTTATTTATAATTCTGAGTTTTATTTATAAACAAAATGACGAGCTGCGTACAAAACAATAGAAAAAAGCATTTATAATAAAAATCTGTTAAAAAACATGGTCATTTTGGAACCGCAAGATATTTTTTGTTTTCCTTAAAATTTTGCACATGTGACCTACCCACGAGTACACACCTTTTTAGCACTAGGGCAAAAACAAAATCAAAATTTTCTTTTTTACGCTCCGCCCTAATGTACACTAACTCGACCAGTAGCGGTGTGTGTTATTTACAAAACGCGCAGTTGTAATATTCAAATAGTAAGTTTAAAATACTAGTACGTTTATGTTAGATTAGAATAAAGAACTGAAAATTTACCCACAGTCGATAAAAAATGTGAAAACAGCGCTTCCGTTGGTGGGATAGCAGCTACTGAACAAAAACTTTCGTAGAATATGTACCCAGTCTTGTTACTCCAGCTACTTTGCACCTTGGCGTCATTTAGTACCTCAATTCAAATACCCCCCCCCCAAATTTTACACCCTCCAAAAAATATTCGAGTAAAAGTCAACTTCTTCTACGCTGGTTTCGTATTTAAAAATCCTTTATCCTATAGCATGGATTGTGTTATGTGTAATTGAAATTTTTTATATTTATGGTATTGTGAGTTTCCCAAAATCTCATTAATTATTTATAAAATAGAACATTTTGCTTATACTCAAATGTATTGAGAGTGTGTACTTATTAAATGATTCTAAACTGCATGAGTCTTAGAAAGAAAAATCATGGATATTTTTCATAACAAAATTAAATGGTGTTAACATGGGTGGTAATGTTTAAATGTACGCGAATTGTATAATGAATAGCGTATTTAAAAATATCTCATTGTTGTATTGCATGATTTAATTTATTTGTTTAAAGGAATATATAATTTCTCAAATTATATTTTACGATTGCAATTTACAAAAGTTAACTTCTTAAAACTAATTTATGATTGAATAACGCATTCTTGTCAGAATGATGAAATTTCAAAAAGCAAAACAGTAATATTTTGTAGCTTAATGAATCGCATACTTCAGAGGAAATCACATCATGATTATACAACAGGTTTAAAAAGCCGACAAAATTTAATATCCATGGCACGATTCAATTACAGATATATTGAAGTGCTAATGCACTTTATATTTATCAGTTAATTACTTAAAAATGGAATGATATTTAAGAAAAATTCAGCACTTCTGTAATTTGAAATTCAATATTTGTCTTCATCAGATGATTAATTAATTTTAATAATAAATAGTTTGCTTTCAAATATATAATAAATTTATTATAGAAAATATTTTAATTGCTTTGAACTTTCGTTCTCTATATATGCAAAATTTTAATGAATGAGCTTCGATTTAGAAGAAAGAAACATTTATTACATTAAATTAAAAAAACCTTTAAGTGAAAAACACTTTAATCACGTATATCAAATAGATACGTTATTCTTTCATTGATTACGACCATATTTGATACATAAAACAATTTCACACAGATATTTCATAACTTATTCCTTTTACAGTGAAGGATTGCACATCATATTATTAATCAAGTAACTGTGTGTTTAGTTAAATCTCGTGAATGGAGGTATATCTTTCACGGAATTCATTGAGGCAGTTTGTTCTATTCAAACGAATTCAATTTTATAATTCTTAGGTAACTGTAGCCATGTCTGAAATTCCAAATCAGTTCATTTATGCAATACTTAAAGTGTGTCTACACAATCTATGCATGATGTTGAAAATATTTCAACATAATTTAATTAACAATACTATGCATGTCGCTTTAAATGAATTATACAGAAAATGATATGCACAGCATATGTTATACACATAAATATTTAATACCAGTGATGATTGAGAAAAAAGAAAGTACATGTTTCTCGTTAAAGTAATAAATATACATTTGATTAAAAAAAGTTTCTTTCACTTTAATTTCTTCAGGTTTGGAATAATGTTTTATAAACAACTCTACTCAGTTTAAATCCCGAATTTTGCTATATGTATCAATTTTTGACCACCCTTTCTTCCTGACAGTTGTTTAATATTATGAAAAACTCGTACATCATAAAACCAAATTTAATTCCACGATTTTTCTTTTTTCATCATGTTTTTAATCAGAATTTCAATGATTTAGATATATTAAAATGTGCATGTCAACTCAAACATATGTATAGAAGTTGAAAACTTCAATCTAGTTTTTCAAAAGTGAATGGATTGTACAACAAATAAATTTTGTTTCTCACAGTACAACTTGAAATAAATGAATATTACTTAAGCGCAAATTCAATGAAAATTAAAAAATTGCATAATACAAACAATGTATATATATACATACATATATATATATGTATGTATATATATACATTGTTATATGTATGTATATATATACATTGTTAATATGTTGATATATACATGCATATGTATTATATCAACATATTAACATATTATGATTTACAGAAAAACTTTCCTGTATAGTGATACTTAGAAAAAACATATAATATATTGTTCTCACCTAGCTTGTTTTCCCACTTCTCTTTACCTTTGATAGCTCTGTATTTTACAAAATTTATAGCCACTGGTTTTCGGATTTTTATTTCAAGGTTCTAGTTTTATAATTGTTATTATGTGCTATCACTTGCTTGATGATTTATTTGGAATTCCATACTACGTAAGTTTAGCTATTTTATATTACATATGTAATAAATAAATATGTAATGAAATTACAATCAATAATTTCTGAGTGATAGAATCTAAAGCGTTTCATTATCGGCATTCTAAATCTGAGCCCTTTTGTCATTTCGTTATGCTAGGTAAAATCTCAAAAATGTTCTTTTTTACTAATATCGCGATTCCTTACGCAAGGTCTTGCAAGAGGGACAACCGTTTAAATAAAAAGTAAACATTAGGAAACAACGCTATTGTAGAATTCTTCTCACCTAACCCTTATCTTAGGTGCAAACGTCATACAGTCTGAAATCCAGTAATATAAGTTGCATGTCACTTAGATTGACATATCGCTTACAAAGGCAAGCAATGTTGTCGTCTTAGAGGTTATGTGACATAGTATTTTTAAGGGGGCACAACGAGGAAGAAAGTGTTTTTTCCCATAATTTTGTATTCCTTGAAGTCTCTATGTCAACCCCTTCGATGTAAGCTCATGAAGGAATAAAAAACTGTGCCTTGACTGTTATTATTTCAAGATTACACCTTGGCTCTAGAGGCCGGCGGGTTATATCTTTTAATATATGTATATATTAACGACTATGTCATTTTATGTCTCACCCCCTTTATTGAAAATTGTCCCAAAAATCTGTCCCAAATATGTGCCCCAAAAATGCGACATAAAAGTAAGAATGAATTGTTGATTATTGAATGGTTTATTTTTTTACTGTGCAATGTCTTATCCTCCTGAATTCTGTATCCCTCAATAAACATTAATCTACTTACATGCGACATAAAAGTAAGACTAAATTGTTGAGTATTGAATTGTTTATTTTTTTATTCTACAATGTCTTTTCCTCCCGAATTCTGTATCCTTCGATTAACTTTTATCTACTTAACTGTACTGTGCTCACGTACGAATTCTTTTTACGTCTTCTATACTTTTTTCCTTCTTGATGCTATCTTGTTAAAAACATGTTGTTATGTTACCTTGTTTAATAAAAATTTGTGGCACTTCATCAGATGTCTGGAAAAACTGGGAGAAATCTATCAGCCTAAAGGACCTGCTCGTAAAGCTGCATTACGGAAATCTTTAATTCAATATAAGATACCCGACTCGTCTAATGGAATTCATGACCATTTGAGAAAATTCTTTGACATAGTAGACAGACTTTCAGAAATGGATATTAAAATAGACGACGACTTGCTGACTGTAATAGTGTTATATGGCCTCCCTTCTACTTTCAACAATTTCCGATGTGCTATGGAATCAAGAGATGAGCTTTCGAAGCCAGAAATACTCAGAATCAAAGTAGTGGAAGAATACAATGCCGGGCGTAGCGATGATAGACAAGCGGAAGACTCAGGAAGAAGGTGTCAGACAAGCGGAAGAAGGTGCTTTCGTGACCGCTCCTAGAAAACCTGCGTCTAAAAATAAAAATTATGGAAAATACTCGGGCCAGCCGACTCATAAAATTAAGGATGCATCAAGAATAACTTGTAAAAGGTGTAAACGCATCGAGCACTGGGCTAGCGAATGTGAAAGTTGAAAAAAGAATAAGTTTAAACATAAGCCTAACATTCAACAATCTTAAACATAAGGCCTGGGATTCTAATCCACTCTGGATGACTCGCCAATAGGGTTACCAGGCGAAATACAACAACCCTACTCTCCTAAAGCTCTCTCAACAATATCAAATAACGATAAGCAAAATTTTTGGTGTGTTAAGATAGATACTAAAAATTATATAAGTTTCTTCAGTTATCATCGATCCACGTTTGCAATCGCAAGGAAAGATCAGGAAACCACCTACTTCCAGTCGATGAAATAAATGTAAAGGAAGAATAAAAGAAAAAGATGAAGGGGTGAGAGATAAAAAGACATAGTCAATTAATATCGTTTTAATATGGCTTTAATGAAACTAAAAAATTAGGGGGGGGGGTTCAGGGGGTCTCCACCTTACGAGGCTCGAAGGCCGAATATTATATATATATATATATATATATATATGTGTGTGTGTGTGTGTGTGTGTGTGTGTGTGTGTGTGTATAATATTCTACACATCACTATACAGGAATAATTTTTCTTTAATTGTATGTAGAAATTTTTTTCAAGTGATTACTTTTCCCTTTTTTTCATGGTATAAGCATTAAAGACGTGCTTTGAAATTTTCCCTCTATATGAAACAATTAACGAAAAATAAATTTAAGGGCTATTTTAAGTGTTTCTTATATTAACTAATGTAAAATATTTATATTGATGTAAGATGCAGACCAAAGAGTTTTATGAGTAATTATCCTATTACAAGCGAGAAAAAAACAAAACCATAAAAACAACTGCCCATTTATATTTTAAGAAAAATACTAACTTAAGATATTTTATCAGATGTATTAAGAAATGTAATGTTCTGCTTATTGCAGCAAGTCTCCCGATAAAATGAAGAACGTAGAATGTACATGCCTTCATATAACGCTGTAAAATGCTCACACAATATTTTTAAATTACATTCAATATGTCTCAAGTATTTGAAATGTTCATTAAAGGTATGGTTCCATCCATACTGTTAAAAAATGAAAATAATGCAATGAAATATGAGTAAGAAATTTCGCTTCATTTTTAATAAAAGCTTCTGGAGAGATGAGTCTTTTTACATTTTTCAAGAAACTCATCAATTGAGCGATTACTATGTTTCTTTTAACTATGAATAATGTTTTGTAAAAGACTATTTTTTGTATAAATTTCAATTTCTTACAATAACTCTGCAACTGTGCTTGTGGATGGTGCAGTTTACTTGTAAATTGAAGAAAGGTGGAACTCTTTTGGCCATGAACCACACGAAATTATTATATTACCAATAAAGAAGCGTTTATGTGTTTATCGCACAAATTTTTTAGTTATTTTTATAAAAACAATGTTTAGTATCATGTTGCAAGACTGAACGATAATTTTTAACGGAAATTCTCCCCGCAAACGTCAAGTTTCACAGTTTGTGCTTTAAAAGTTTGTCAGCATACACTTTTTGGCTAGAAAAATTTAAGCATTTGAAGAATAATATATTATTTGATATATTTAATATTTATATTGAAGTTTAATGACTTATTTTATCTGATATAATTTATGTATGTTTAAACTGCAAATCGATATTTTAGCCTTAACAACACAATAATATTTATATTTTACACTTCAGTATGTTTTTTTTTGTTAATTGGAAAACTCCACACATACACACATATATACCCGAAAATAAATAAATACATATTTTTAATACTTTAATTGTTATCTAGAATAAAATAAAATTTAAACATTTTTTTTGACATTTTTGCTGATAATGTATGCATGAAATTGAAAACGCTTTAATTATTTTAGGTTATAGCTTTGTCTCATTTTTTTACCTTAACGATTTCATATTAATCATGTAATCGTATATTACGTTTATACAACGCATTTACAATGATTTTTCTAAAATATTAATAGATATTCGTTCTTTATCATCATAATTTTATGTCAGACTGAACGTGTAAACTACAGCTAACACGTTCACACATTTTCCAAATAGAAGTCCCCTGTCGACAATTTAGGGAGTAAAGGATAACTCCTGAGTTGTTTAATAGATGAGATGACGAGGAATTCGAGCGTTATTAATAAAAATGAACTTAAATTTCCCATAATAACTGCTAAAAATTATTTCCGAAATCACACATTTTCCCCAACGGTACTAAAACTTTCAAGTATGTTCGGCTTGATAAATTGATGCATTATTGAGAATAGATTTTACAGCAACAATTTTGTTCCTAAAACAAGCGATAAATAGTTAGTATTAGTAGTGTTTACAGAATTAATTCAGTGAATTAGAATAGATGGCAGAATGCTTTTCAATTTAAATACATCTGGATGGTGATTTTATTTGAAACATGTCTTTAGATAATGTTAATTTAGGTTTTTACACAACTTGTCTGAATCGAGGACCATTGAAATAAATATCTATACATTTTGAATATGCAAAATGCACAATGTGGAACTAGCACGTTTGATAAATTCATTGGATAAACTTTAATAATCATTTTATAATGCTAATATTATTAAAATACTTCGAGTGGAGGACATATGTTTTTCAGTGGATGTAAGTTTAGCATATATATCTTTTCTCCTCTGTGAAAATCGAATAAAGCTAATGGTACGCTCTTCATTACTTATGTTTTTCAAAGACTAACTTTATGTTTAAAACACCATCCGTTATGTTAATACATTTCCTTTCTTTCTAAGTCCTCTTTTAGTCATGTTACCATCTTAAATCATGAATTCAATGTATTAAATATGGTTTTCTGCAGTTGTTATTCTTTTAAATGATTTACATTATTGGATTATTTTAACGATTATTTATTTTAATTTGTTCTAATTTGTTCTTAATTAAACTGAGAGTAATTGCGTGTATTTTTAAATGACTGATGAAAAATTATAACTGAATTTGGGAGTATTTCCTTAAACGCCGCTAAGCTTGGCAGCAGATTGCGAGATTTTGGTCTTGGCTTAAACACTTATTGTGCACAGAATTTAATGTATCTATCGCCTTTTGCGTCACCTTGCAAATAAATTGCACAGTTCTCTGTGAACAAAAAAGAAGCGCAACTCTAGATATTATGACATATAGCCTACTTTAGTTCGAAATACAAAAATTCAACATTCTACGGCTAATACTTTTTAGTTGTGCGAGATACAAAAATACATGTACATGTGTCTTCAAAACTTGTCACAATAGATTAACGGTTGATCAATAAGAATTGTAAATGCATACGTGCCAATATATGCGTATATTCTTGAGAAGAGAGATAACTGATTAACTTAAAATTAGGGTCAAGGAAAATAAATTTTTGAGCCAAAACATGTTTTGCTCCGTCACAATACTTCTTTTTTATCCAATGCCGTCTCTATACTCTTAATTATTTAGCTTTGGAACGTGATGGTGTCGACGAATTTCATCAAAATGTCTTCGGGATATATTTAACTATTATTTTATTCTAAGTCATGATTTTAAATTTTAAATTATCCCAGTTATATTTATTTTACTGTTACGTCGTATCAATGCTGTACCCTCCAATGTATTACAAGACAACAGAATAATTATTATTGATTATAATTTTGCTCTATCTAAATATTTTACAGTCAACATACACTTTCTTATTATTAAATTGAAGCACCAAGCGAAGGAATAAGGATTTATTCAATGTTCACTTGCTTTTGTTAGGCATATACCACAAAAAATGAGATTAGGGAAATGCAATATTGCAGTGAAACTTTTTTGCAGTAAAAATATTTTTATAAACTCTCATATTCCCAAGGATAGAATTATACTACTAATATATAAATATCAGTGTTTGTATGTATGTTTGTTACTTTTTCACGCTGAAACGGATTGGTGGATTTGGATGAAATTTGGAATAAAGACAGTTAAAGTCCTGGATTAACATATAGGCTACTTTTTATCGAGCTAAAAAAACACTGTTCATATAATATACAAAATAACTATCTTTTATTCAAAAAAAGAAGAATACAATTAAGTTTTCATTTTGTAGAGCCGTCGACAGATGGAGCAAACTTATAGAATAGTCTGTTTTTAATAAATAAAACATGAGATTTCCTTTTTGCAAGCGGATTTGAAATAATTGTTAGACGGTTCATTTTATGTTATGAAATCTTAATTAAATGAGTCAGTGAAAAATCGTCAACATGTTTTTTTTTCACGACGTGCAAAAATACAACCATTTTTAACAAGTAGATCTGCAGCATTTAATATACATTTGTAAGAAGCCCACAACATCACGTGACTAATGTTCTATCATCGTTAAGTGATGGTTAAATAATGACAAAATATCATTTTATTGTCTGCTACGCCTGACTTGGATAAAGAATACATCTGAATAAGATTTTGAAACTTTTATTCACTTTAAATTGTGCATTTTTCTGCGTAACATTTTCCCATCCGATTTCTATTGCATTACATCCAGAAAAAGGATGTTAGATATATCAATTTTGATTTTGTTTAATCACACTGATGAATAATGATACACTTTCCAACCTAGGTAAGACGCATGGATCATGAAACGCTTTTAATATATAGCACTTTAGTGCGTATTTAAAATATGAAAGTGTTTCAGATTTTCTTACATTTTTTTCTTTCCGTTTTTTGATAACGGCCAATATATCCAGAAGTTATTTAGAATTAAGGTAGGACGAAAATAATTTATACCTTTTTTGTAAGTTTTTGTCATTAAACTATCTTATTTTTTAACCAGAGATGGCTCGACACGATAAATATCGGATCGGTGCGCTGACTTTGAAGGGGCGTCATTTCGATCTCAAAAACTAAGTAGAGCATAAAAGTTGGCGTCTTTTTTGTGTTAATAACAGAAGAGGCCCTAGGGCCACTTATCCTAGGGCCTCCCCTGTTTGTAACAATCTTAATTTTAAATTCCATTCAGAATCTGAGAGATTTAAGTTCCAAGGATGATTAGATGGCGAACCAGCTGGACGCCGGAAGCGGCTAGCTAGAAATAAAAGTCAGTTAGAAATAAAAGTCAAATGCTTTGAAACTATGTGCTGGCAACGTTGTTTGGTAGCCTCCGGAAAAATTGTGCCTTGTTGGTAGACAGTTGTTCCTGCACGCTATATAACAGATGTGTACTTGGTAGATAGTTGTTATTAAGATTAATTTTTAATTTCCATTTGGTAAAGTACTATTAGGAAAACAAATTGGAAACATCATATACGTTTTAAGATAACCCCTTAGACTCGCGGAAAAAAAAGAATTTGCGATATCTCCGGAACTTTTGTAGAAAATTCGTGAAAGATTTTCATTTAGAATACTTTGATTGTTTTCTTTCGTTTATAAGTCAAATTACTGTGTTACGATTTAAGAAAATGGTGATTGATTACGGCCTTTTGTGCAAATTGTAAGAACAGCAAGTTAAAGATGAAATGAATGACACATACAACATCGCTGCATGAAGAATGACGACCGAATAAATATTAAGTGGGCCTAGTTGTACATTAGAACAACTGTTTTGAATCCATATGATATGCACTGCATTTCACTATACAGCGCTTATAAATGTGCTTCTTTACAAAATTATGAATTTGTTTTCTGAACAAAACATGCAGAATAATCAATAACATATTTTTGAGCATGAGCGTATGCGTACAGTTTGTTGCAGGTATACAGAAACAAGTGCATAAAACTTTATAATTCAGATTTAAATTATTTATTTTTAAATTATTTATTTTTTTTGTTTTCTGAACAAAACATGCAGAATAATCAATAACATATTTTTGAGCATGAGAGTATGCGTACAGTTTGTTGCAGGTATACAGAAACAAGTGCATAAAACTTTATAATTCAGATTTAAATTATTTATTTTCAAATGATGTGTCTTGAATTACTTTTAATAACATACATTCCAACGTTATGTTATCTATTAAAAGCATGCATTCTTGGCAACATCACATTTAATGTTTGGAAATAACATCGTATCTTTAATCTAAGAAATTTCAACACGGTGATAAAACTGCCCACTCTATTTTAAAAGTACATTCGTTAATTTATTACTGAGTTATGTCGTAAAGTTCACGTGTTAATATTATCAGTTCATTGTCACATTTATAAACTCTAACTTTAGACGTGGAGGTATTTTGATTAGCTCTCCCTTGGCGCCAATTTATACACTCCCGAGATAGCTATGAAAATGATAAAACTTGTCAAGTGTATTAAATGTCGAGAGATTCACGAGTTATTAATGCAAATAGTCTTCCATTTTCGAGAGAATTTCTAATAATATAGTTCTAAAAATTAATCAGCAGAATACATAATAAGCAAAAAAAAAAGTTTATGGCTTTAGAGTTACGCATGAACACGTTCCTTTGATAAGAAATGAAATATGTGTATATTATTGAAATATTCGTTAAAAGATGGGTAATGCAGGTAGTATATTTGTAAACTCACTTATAGTTGCAACTTAAAAAAGTACTTTCTGACAAACGGCAGATAATTAGAAATGCACAAACGTTAGACGTAAACGATACCTAATTCTGAAATTCTACCTAAATACTAAAAATCAGACTTAAAACTAAAATATTAATTTTATAAAAATGAATTCTAAATTTGATATTCATATTTCCAATCTCTTTGTAAATTGTCTTTATTTAGTTTCTAATAATTATGGGTCCCTTATAGCAATAAAAGACAAATAAAATTTGTACCATACTACCCACCCGAAACTGAAAACAAGAAGGATAGAACTCCTATGCAGACGGCACAAGTTGGAAATTTTGAAGGCATCTTCTATCAACAATGCTTGGTAGCATTTGGTAAAATCACTACTGACATGGGACCGTAGATGGTGGTACCATCTATGGTCCCAAGTCAAAGCACGATGATATAGTTGGTAGATGGTAAAGTCGTAAAACTCCTCCTCCCCGACTTCGCCGTTAAACGTAGAGGAGGCCGCTTGTGGCATCTTCCATTATTGCATACTACTTGACTAGATCTGCAAATAGACTCGCGGTGATGGTTAAAAACAGGTTATTTCATTGCATTTGAGACAGGGAGATTTTTTTTTTTAAAGTTGGCTACTATGTATTATTTTTTTTTTTTAGTTGGCTAAAACCTCAGTTGCTCATAATTCAAAAGTAACTGTCAATACTTAATTTTCTTTTCCAGTTTTTCAAGTCGCACTTGTGTAAAACCTTGTTAAAGACTTAGTTGTGACGGTAACAAAGTACGTTGGGTTCCATTGCGGAACACGAGTGCGTCTATCGAAATGTTTGACGTTCACTTGATGTGTGATATGGAAAGAGACTATAAAATATATCAACCTGATTGATAGATTTAGTAATAATAAACATGTATAAACCAGAGAAAAGTGAATAATGGAAGTCAAGAATGCAATACTGAAGCAACTATAAGTACTAATGCAAGTTAATTTTCATTATGCATTATTTTTATTGCTCTGCTCGGTCACTGTGTTCCTCATACTAAATGAATAACAAACGATAAATTAAAAAAATATTCCATTCCTAGTTTGTTCTTAAAATTCAATAAAGAAAAAGTATAGCAGTTGAAAGTATATTTTTGAAATTTCATCTAGTCTCTAAAGCGTCATTTTCTATTTTCTTTATCAGAAGAAAATAACTTGTAAGGTGATTATATGTCACCAAGTTCGTTAATCATTACCACCATTACCTTTTAGTCATACAGAAAATTACGCAACTCTAAGTTAAAACATCAAAAGAAATGTGTAATACTTCGGAAAAAAAATTGGAAATATAAATTCGATGTAACACCAATAGATCAAACAGTGCGCTGTTGAATTTTTATATTCAATTTCATAATCGTATAGACTATACTGATGAAACATGCTTAGTTCTTTTATGTTATATCAGCTTTAGAACTAAAAGAAGAGTTAAGAGATTCAGGAACGGATTCCATCTGTTAATTTTTTGTTTGGTTTAAAATTTTAGACTGTTATAGTAAGTATATGAGCACTTTTTTATGTAACGCAATTTATATTTGTATTACGCTATAAATTGAATTCTATATAAATTGAATTCTGTTTAATCATACTAAATATTATTACTTTCTAGATGCTAAAATTACAGTATATCTAATTATTCTTTGTGAATTAAGTCCTAAGAAATAAAGTAAAACGTATATGGAAAAAGACTGTTTGGCAACAAACTAAAAATTTGGAATTTAATGTTTGTTAAAGGATATAATCTCTCTCGTGTTTAACTCATTAACGCCCAGCGATCTATTTTTAGACCGTCACAAAATTTGCAAGTCACTCAAATATTAAAGCCTTAGTTTATTTTCTAGTTTAATTTCTTCAATAATAAATTTGATTTCCACAAAATATCCAGTGACAGCAAGTTTAAATGAGAATATTTTCCTGTCTTATTCATATTTTTAGAAAAGTATTTACGTTCTTCATACCACACAAATCTCGGAAATTTATTTATCACTTCTGGCATCAACATAAAGTTGAGAATGTGCTGAAAAAAGTTGGGCGCTAATGGGTTAAAACAAATATGCAGTAATGTGTTGAAACATCAGTAATCTCTCTTAGTTACACGAATATTTGAAACATTAATTTAAAAAGTGCAATGGCATTTCCTCAAATTTACCTAATAAATGTTTGTTTATTATTGATCTTACTTGATTAATTTGTTTGAATTTGTTTCTTGAAAAAGCTTGCAATTCAGGGGATATAGAAAAAATAAGTATCATTGCTTATGTAAAATGTTATATAAATTTTCGAACTGAACATTTTAAAAATTATTTTTTAAGAATTATTTTAATTAAACGGAACAATTAAAAATAATTACATTTTTTTTGTTAAAATGAAATGCACATTAAAAGAAAAACTAAAATATCTTAACCAAAAAACACTTTTTAATATCCTATGTCTAAGCTTCTAAAACTTTTTCGAGAGCTTACATCGTGTATTTACTTTCATCTTGAAATTTCATTAAAAAGCATGAGATGGTACTTGAAAACAATAAAATTGCTTTCAGCGATAAAAAATATGTTTTGTGGGTCTCAGCAGCTTTCTGGAGCATATCATTTGTTGTCATGAAATAAAGTTTAATTTCAGAGTGTATTTTAAAATACCTACAGCATAATCGCTTATTGAGAATTGTTTTTATGATTCATTTTACTGCAACAAAAATATGCCTCATTTTATAGTTATAATTCTTCAACCCGATGAAGATATGAAAACTTCAATTGATTACTATGTCCAGTAAGATTTCTCTGTGCTGGTACTTAATTGATAATAGTGACTATAAAATTTACAATGCCTAAAAAACTAGCAGGCGTTTAAAGTTCTAATTGACAGTTGACGTACAAGTAAAAGAAAGGTATCGCATAACTTTCGTAAATTTGAATATTATATTGCAAGCAACAATTTTTTCCCGGAGATCACACGCATATTAAGAAGGAATTAAATCTTTCAAAGTGTAATGACGACCTTATATAATACTTGGTACAAAAAATCAGTATATAGTAAAAGAAAACTGAAATTCAGGCTTTCATTAATTTTCTAAGAATAGTGTATGGGTTATAATGCGCAGAAAATGACCTTTGTGATGCTAAAAAAAAAGACCTCCAATTTGGCGGTATTTTAATGGATTATTTATTTTAAAATAGATTTTATCCCAAGAACAGCCCAAATACACCGGAGGCAGCTTTTTTTTTGGATCTTTTATACTACCATTATGTTATATTTGTGTAAAAAAAAAAGACAGAAACATAACCAGAAACACATATATTTTATATATATATAAAAAAAAAATAACCAGAAACATATATTTTATTTTTATTCAAACATGCATAAATATAATGTGCTTAAATATATGAATACTATGATTACATAAATAGTTTTAATCTCACTATACAAAGTTATTGCACACACCAAATGTTCCTGTATTGTACATATGCCGAATAAAACACTTGAAAAATCCTACTAAAAGCTACACAAATCCATTTAAATCCATTGCACATTCAAGTATCATAATATTAAGTTTCAAGTTATCAGAATTTCTTCTTCGTCTTATAAATTATAAAATGGTTAAGTTTAAATCCATGTTCTGGACAAATGCTGTTCTTTTCATGTGAAATTTATGTACAATAAAAAGATAATGACATCGTTTTAACGCAACTTCTTAAACATTCGAAGGAAATTAATATTTATTCAGTATTGGTGTGTTATGTCATGGAAAGTCTGCACTAGGGACATCTGTCTACAGGGATGTGACCTGGATTTCTTAAAAGGTTCTAATGCGTATTCACGTTACATGAAGAGAAAAAAGACACACATTACGATCCTTTTGATAGACGGCCGTGCGGTAGGACATTCACAACACTCAACCATGTTAAGCGTATTATCCAGGGGTATTTATGCATTATAGAGGCCATTAAAATTCAATCGCCATGGTATAAACCGAATATCAAAATAATATAGCTACAAACCCTTAGAAAAAGAGTAGTAGGCCGCATAAAATGGTCTGAGCATCACATAAGGTCTCAGGATCTATGTGGTGTCAAATATGTTACTGTCACGTTGACACAATTGGCATATTTTTTTATGAAAAATTATTATTACAAATATTAATTACCATCCAGAATGTATTCTCATTCTATGAAAAGATGTAATTGTTCGTTCATTTAGTGTTTTCATTCTATTTGACGATCTTGTGATTGGGAGAATAAAAATGGTCACTATCGTCAATTACATGTCTTCTGTGATTCAAGAACGAGTGCAATTTTATGTATCTTCATCTAGAGAAATCTGAAGTGATGTTTTGCTTAGTGCAAGAAAATATCCATGTCTTGCATGTTGGTGACAGTCATTTTTTCCCTTCAATAATGTGTTTACTTTATCTCCAGTATTCTATGTGAGTGTGTAAAAAAGGGAAGGTGGGACCTCATGGCTATTGCCAGACGCCTGCGAGAGGTGAATTCTCGGGTTCGAATGCCGTTAACCCATGGGTTGTGATTTCTCCACTTCTTCTGTGCTTGTACTTCTGTTGCGTTCTTCTATGTTTGTTAATAAATGTTATATGCAATTAATAAATGTCAAAACGGATATTCAGGGGTATAAGACCGCATCTTCAAGATTGTAGTCAGAAACCTCAAGAAAAATTCAAAATCCAAACGAATAGACAAACAAGAAAGGGAATTTAAAATATATCTTCGAGTTTGTTCGATCTTCATTCGATGAGCCAGTCTTCACGACCCAGTTTTTGAATCGTATCGCACAAGTGTTTCTTTTACAATTATCAAAAAATACAACTCAACACGATGTATTCGGGATTTTCGCTGGCAACATAAAAATAAATAGCACAGAAATTCTACAGCATAGTTGTTTTTATAATGGTTAATAAATACAAAAAACTGAGTTGTTGGTGTTATGTGTTACTGCACTTTTCCAAAATTTTATTACTTTTCTCGTAAAAAATACTAAACTGAAATTTATTAGATAAATAATCTTTCACTTTGAATATTATCCTTAATATTCTGTAATTTTCGGAGGGTATAACGCTTGTTACAAAAATGGATAACATAATTTGTGTAACACTTCAACACGTTTTGTGGAGCGAATAATTATCGTTATATGAAAAAGGAAGTTTTTGAATTAGCTTTGCTGTGTAAATCCTTATTATGTGTCCTGCGTCCTCTAAAGTTTGTCAAACAATTTTAAGACACCCTGTATATTATCAAGAAACGTTTCTCCTTTTATAGAACGTTTGTAGTTCTTCAGCATAGCTGAAAACTTGGTTGTATCCTATTGTCACCAGACTCACTGGTCATGCTAAAGCAACCCACAAGCACCATTTGTCCATATGCGTTAAATGTATAAAATGGAATACATTATGATAGAAGCAATTCCGAAGAAAAATATTAGATTTTGCTTCTACGAGAGGCCAATGCATTTTGCAGATACACGAATATACAAGCACTGAAACGTCAACATCTTACGAAAAGTAAAATATTTCTTTCGTTATAATCCTGGAAATAATCCGGATTCATAAGATCAGAATTCGGACTGTATATCTTTATTCATTGGAGTGGAAATACTCGACCAGAATAAATAAATGACTTCAGCTTAAATAAATAATAAATAATCCGATTTGGAAATCTTATTTGCATTCCTTTCACAAATCTAACTTTCTATTCCGTGTACCCTGACACACAAATAAATTATTTCGAGTAAGAAACGAGATAATCAGTTTCAGGATTGCGATATCTCTTGTAAAAATATGACTTGAATATCTGAAAAGTTTTTGAAATGGTATATGAAGCAAAGAAGCATTTAGATACTTTGTTTAAATATTGTGGTATCAAAATGCAGGGATTTTCTTTTTAAAGTATACTAAAGATGATTGCTGTAAGATTACAATGTTTATGGTACTAAAATGCTTCGTATGCAAAATAAAAATACTTTTTTGTTGCATTCAAATGTTGACTTTACCATTTTACTACTTGTTTACTTTTATAAGTCAAATTTGAAAAGTAAAAATAAGCCATGTGAATGGGAAGCATAAATTAGTTTGTTTTTCCAACACTGAATTGCAAGAAAAAGTACAAAGACAGAAAAATACATTTTAATCAGCTGTAGCATATCTGGCCTTAAAAAATCGGGTAATAAAGAATCAAAAATATTGATCTTATTTAAAGAAAAGTTTGTTGGTAATGTTACCCGATCATCTAAACAATTTCCATTGGTTAACGCGGAGAAGATAAAAGGTGTGAATAATAAGAGTAAATCAATAATAAAAACATGTTTTATAGTGTGCTATTTTAATCCCAACAAAAATTCACATTTCTTGAAGCTTTTCATGTTTAGTGTTTTTAAAATTACTATGTTTTTACTTAAAATTTTCATTAAAGTTAAACAGTCATTAATTATGTAAAAATTGGTATTTTTGAAAAAAAAATATTTTAAATTTGTGAGTTAATTTTAATGAGCAATTTTCATATTTAAAGTTGAGGAAATAAATGAAATCATGTGATAAACAATTTTATCTCACTTGACGAACAACACTTTCAGTATGTCCCCAAACTATAAAAAGACCTTGAAAACATTTCAATGCTATTGTTTCTAATTTTAAAAAAATCACTCTTTTAGAACAGAAACTATTTATAAAAGCAAATATATAAATAAATAAAGTATAGAATATTTTCTATGTATTTGACTTAAAAAGGAATCGAAAATCAAATATGGCGAGCTTTTGTTGCTGTGGGTAAGGGAGAAGTGGCACGAATGGAACATTTTGTATTCTAGATTTTTTTTAAAAATCAACCGCAATTTTTCATGGAAATTACTTAAAAATGAAAATGAATATCTTTCCTTTTAGGAAACACACAAGCAAACACATTCAAACAAGTTTAATAAGTGTAAGAAAGTAAAAATACATAGTTTCATAATTTGTCCCATTCATGAACACTGTGTAGTGAATGGGAACAGATAAGGCATGAATAAAACATGATAATTCAAATATTTTTAAAGTTAATTCACACCTTACTTTTCCAGTCAACATTATTACTTTAATTTGCAACGACATTTTCAGACTTCCTCCCACTGGGGCCCCAATAAAAATGGAAGGCGCTTTCCTCTGCCCATCGCCTCCCTATCTGGGGGGATCTGGCACTGCATGCGCTTTTCAGATGGCATATGCAACAGCAACAGCAATAACGATCGTTTTAAGGTAAAGAATAAAGCAATTGGTTAAGATATTTAAATATATTAAGTAAAATTACATTATAAGAAGTGTAAGCTGTAACTCTTGCTAAGCCAGTTGCTTATTATACAGAGTGATTAAAGTTCCACTTTAAAACGATTAGAAAAGGAAAACTACTGGACCAAATGCTATCAAGCTTGGTAATTGTTTAAAGGTGGTCAGGGTACATATTATCCGCTGAAAAAAAGCTAAAAAATTTAACACCAGTGGCAAGGACGTATTTAAAAGGGGGGTGCAGGGGTCCGACCCCACCCCCCTCTCATAAAGAACATTTTGGAGCCGGTTAAAAAATTTCGGAGGGGGTCCAAACTGTAAAAAAAGCAGTATTTTTCCCAAAAGGACACTATATCATTAACATTTTAGTAACAAAAATCAAAAATTCGTGGGGGGGGGGAGGTTCGAGCCCCTGAACCGCTCCCCCTTAAATACGTCCTTGCGCCTGGTGTTGAATTTTTGAACTTTTTTTTCGCCGATAGTAAATCCCCTGACCCTTTTTACACAATTACTTCGTTTGATAATATTTGGTCCAGTAATTTTCCTTTTGTGATCGTTTTAAAGTGGAACTTTAATTATAATCAACCTGTATATGCCAAATGATAACTTTGAATGACTATTCATGAAACTTTTATACCAATTTATTTTTTATTTTTGATCTACTATCCAAGTTTCAGGATTCTCAACGTTAAATGCTTCAGAGTAGAGGAAAACTAATTTTCTTTTATCATAAATTTAGGTATGTTACAATTATTATTCAAGTTAAATTACAAGATGTTAGTTAACTCGATTTCCTACTCTAATTATTTGGGGAAAATAAATATGAATTAAAGGGTAAAATTCAAACTACTTAAAATATGAAAGTACTAGGTTTAAAAAGATGTAATGAATACATATGAAATTTGGTACAGATACCATATGCTTTTATAGAATATTCTAAGTAGCTGTTTTCTAATTTTAGCTTTAAAGTATCAGTTTTAACTTTTAAAAATATATGAAAGATGTAAGCAAACATTCTTACTTACATAATAATTCTTAGTAATGAAAGAAGCATCCCATTCATCCTGTTCCATTTAGTATTTTAGCCTAAGCTATGATAAAATCAAATTCAGCTTTGTGTATACCTGATTTAGTACTACAATTTGCAAAGTTTTATATATTTATGAAGTACAGAAGTTATTAGCATTTTTATAACCGAAAAAAACTCTTAGAAATAAACATTTCGATATTTAAATGTTAAGAAATATGTACTTTTGTATCTTGAAATCACAAAATAGGATTTTTTGTAATTACTACAGTAGTTTTTTACTTTAGTTTCATTCAAGAAGTTGTAACACCTAGTTGCATCTACTAGCAGAAACTGATAGTAAAATGATGTACACTTAACTTTCGTGGCTAATATCCATTTATACCACTTCTCCCATGTATAAAGTTAACCTTTTAAATTGTTCTTGTCATGTTTGAAACGTTATAATATTTTTTTGGACATTTATAGTTGCTTAGATTTTTAACCCATTTGTTTCTAGTGTCCCCTTTTTGGGACAGCATTTTCGCTATCTGTCGAAAACGGTATACACTTTTCCTGTCCTTTATTCACGAGTATTGAACAACCTAAACTCCACAAATATTTCAACATGACCACGTAGAATGTCGACATTTCCATTTTATGCATAATGATTTTAAAAGAAATCATCCCTTGTTCAAGAATTTGATATCAGAAATTTATCTATTAATTTTGGTATTAGCAAAAATCGAAGAAAGTCCCAGAAATATATGGGCACAAATGGATTAATTAAAGAATAGATTACAAAATATTAAATTAAGTTATAATGTTTTTTTAAATATTAATTTAAATGTATTTTGATTATAAAGGAAATATTTTTTACTGTCTTTATGTCTACATATACATAATTATGTAATATATTACAATCTATATTGTTACAGTCTTTACTTAAATGTAAGTATTCGAAACAAAATCAGGTGCTTGCATGTACGTTTCGACTTATTTAAACTAATTTTTAAAAAATACTGCTACTGAAATATATTACAAGCCGCCACTTACCTTAAGAAAAATTAGATTTAAAGCAAATAATAATAAGATTTTCCTTCAGACTGGCACGTCTACTAAACAGAATTATTCATTATACGTTGTATATTTGAAAAAATAAACTAAAGAATTAAAAATAGCGCGGTTGCGAATGCTATTTTAATAAGTAACACTTTACAATGTATTTTATTTAAATCTAAACAAAATACAATATTCGAATTAACAAGCTACAAAGCCAAGATTTTAAGATTCCCTTACTTGGATATTTCGTTTCCAAAAGTAGACAAGTTTCTCACCAGTTTCTTAAGTATCATCTGTACAACATTCTTTTTATTAATCAAATGTTTAAGTGAGATATTTTACACGGACTGACACGTACTATTTACATTACTCCAAGAGAATATCAAGTGATACCGACTGATTAAAAATGTCCCCCTTCTGTTTATTAAATATTATTAAATATTTTGTATTTATTATTAGATAGTACTTCATATACATAATGCCATTATTGTTAACTCGAAATTCCATTATGCAATTTTTAAACTATACTAAAAGTCTTTTGTTTGTAAAAATTAAATTATATTTTTTACTACTAATGTACTAAATAAGTCATAATGAACGGCTTGAAGACACATACTTATGATTTATTCATTTATTTATTTCTATATCAAATCTATGGAAGGATTGATTGCATGCATACTTTTTAAAAAGTTTAAAAATTAATAATAGGATTTAATACTTAATAATAGGAATACTTACATAATAATACTTACATAATTAATGATAGTAATAATTTTTTTATTTACGTAATATCTTTCTAGAGCCCTCACTTAGTCCGATATGGTTCTACAGTATAAATAAGCATGTTAAACATCAGATGATGCAATAATCTAATAATCATTTTTTCAAAACTGCTACTTCGTATAAATAAAAATAATTTTCCCGGGTTTAGAAGTATATTGATAAATACGAAATAAAAATTTATGCATGCTAAAGGAAGCTGCTCTTTTGAAAGAATATTTATTCATTGAATAATTCATAATCGAAAAAAAATGTGTAAGGATATATGAACACGCACATATATACATGAACGAATTATAATAACATCAAATACGTACATTATCTTCAGAGTTATGAAAATTTGTTTAACTTCTCATTAATTTTAAACATATAATTTTACAGGGATTTGCAACTTATTTCCTATTCTTTGAAGATATTTATTTGAAAACCAAATAAGCTGAAGTTATACTATTTTAAAATATTTTACAGAATAGAATTTCATAAATATAAATTTAATTTTCCAGTTTTAAACCTGAACATGTAAATAAAACTTCTCGAATTATAAGAATATTATTTAAATGAACTTTACATAAACTTATTTATACAAGATTCATTTAAATTCAGTTTTGTTTTATTCTATTCAGTTCTTTATTAGCAAAAAAAAAAAAAGAATTGATTAAAATAATTTACTAAATTAAGAAATAACGAAAGATTTTACCTGACTTTCATATTCAAGCGACCTCTTAAGCAAGGGTTTATTTTCCTAAAAAAATAAGAAAAATATATCTAAGTTAAAAGGAATTTATTTTCTGATTACGTATCCTTTCCCTTACTTTATCAAATAAATACCTTTTTTAAAAACTTTTATCATACCTTACTACTTGCAAACCATCCCCAAAGAAATTTATTATCTGGCACAAAGAATAAACATCATCAATGCTTGGAACTACTGTTTAATTCTGACCAATCTGGGGCGAGTCAACTACAAAAATATAGCTTACTGACAAAGCTTCACAATGCTGCAATTCTCTCACACTAATCCTAGACCCTGAAGATAAACGTTTCATTTGACGGGGAAGTTTTACATTTAGTATCATAAAGCAACATTCCTTTGTAATATCTTATTATCCATTTTAACACCTAAAATATACTTTGGCAGTTCCAAATTGCGAAGAAATAACAATGATGTAAATTGGTAGTTTGTGGATCAGACGAAAAGTTTCTTTTCAGAGGGTTTTCGATATTTAGTTGAAAGTACAACAGTTCCGAAACCAAACCAGAAGATTATGTGGAAAATAAAGTGAAGTATGTAAAATATTCTTTCACAAAATTTTTTTTTTCCTTAAAAAACTGACCCTTACTTAAAATTTGTCTAGTAAATGAATTTACTCCGGTTTTAGTATTATAAACATACATTTATTCCTTTCTTTCTGAGTAATTAAATGGTCCAATCAGTATTTTAGTATCATAAGATTAAGTAAAACTACAGCCTAAATTTTTCGATTAAATATATTCAGTGTATATCGGAAGCTTATAATGTGTACGGATAAAAAAGTATATTACCTCTTTTTCTAAAATATTTGTGGCTTGTGATTTCTTCCCTATTAAATTTGGATCTTATATGCGTGTTTCATATACAAGATGATTAAATGATTAGTTATTCGTTGTTATCATAGTTATTCGTTGACGAATCTACTATTTTTATCTTTCGTCTTATTAATACATGTGGGTATAGTAGACTGCCAAGAAAGCTCAGATTTTCTTAAGGACACCCCAGAGATGTAACCACATAACAGGAAGGTTGTGAATCTAAGGTGATTCAGAACTTGATTGCTCGGACAAATGAGACAAACGAACAAATCGTTTGAGCGACCTCTCTCTGATTTATTTTTACAGTACCTTTTTTTACAATCATGAGACTAATAGTCGTATTCATCAAACAGTTACCCTGAGTTAATTCAATAGAACTAGCTACATCTAACGTTTGAGGAGAAAATGGTATACACTATACCAACTATAGGGTTGCTGTCTCTGAGAGCAAACCCTCTATTCGGGTTACCAGACTCGCGGAATCATGGTGTTCAGCCGGTGGTGCAGTGGCGCTAACGGACAATTCTAATAAACCTTGGGAGGGGTTTAGATTACCATCTTGGGCTTGAGTGTCGTCAGTACTTCGGGATTGATCTGGGGCGAATGTTTGATTAGCATCTGTCTGCACTTGAAAAAACAAAAGGTATTGGTTTTGGTGAATACTGATAGTAGCATGATATTATATGGCCTTTAACTTTCTTTAAAAAGCTGATTATTTAAAGGAAAAATAATTTACCAAATCGTCCTGTAAATCTTGTGCATTTATATCAACTTTTCAAATTTTTTCCATGCATATTGAATTCTTTAAAATCATTGAGGATGGCTTCCTTTTAGATCAAATTAAAACATCTGGAATGTTTGCACTCCTTTAGAAGAAGTTTTAAATTGGTTTTCTTTAGTTAAATTCGGTATTATGTATATATAAAATTTTTATTTTATTTATTTACTTTTAAACCGTTGAATATTTCCCGTGAGAGTATTTGATTTTATTTTAATTCGATTGAAAAAAAAAGATGTATATTGCTCATTTTAATCAAAGATTAAATCACTACTTTCATAATTAAATCTTGTTCACGTTTAATTAGCATTTGCAAGCCATTAGAGTTAATTGCATTCTGAAATGCAGCAATTTTTCACTCAGTCTTCTTTACTAATCACGTGTTCTGGTATATTTCGTGCTAGCACATTTCGCAATAATTTCTTAAAATTCGCTAATTAGTTATGTTTGTATATTCATATTCGCTAATTAGTCAGTGTAAATATCGAATATTAAATTTGCGGTGTAATAAACATGTGGTTAGTGACATTAAGGCTTAGTATTATTTTTTTTTTCATAGAACTTTCCAGCTTGTACTTACAGAAGTTTGGTGCATACCGTACATTAAAATATTCATGCAAAGTGGTAAAATTTAAGCATCATTTTGTTAAATGATACTATTGTTTATTCTTAAGTGGAATTTGCCCTTCCTCGTGAATCACTAATAGTCATTACCGAGGATATTTCATGTATCATACTTCCTATGGAGTACTTTGTCCATAGACATTAGAGGAGAATCTATGCTTGCGTAGCATACAGAAACTTCTCGTAATGCATTTAATGTTAGAAACACGATCTTTAATATCAAGAAACAGTATTAAATCCATGTTGTTGGACTGTGATGGATTCAGTTTGTTAAACAAACCTTTGAAATAGATATTCCAGAGACATATTATGTTCTTAGGTATTAAATAAAATTTTAGTGGAAATTATTAACATGACTTGTGCTGCTAATTTTTGCGCATTATATTTTTTTCTGTATTCACTGAACACCAATATATTTTTTTCAAGGGAGGACACATCCTCATCAAATATTCGTCCCAAATCAGGCCCTAAGTTTCCCCCAAATTAAGGTTTTAATACAGCTAAATTAGAATGGCAGAATGTGTCCAGTAAAATAAGCTGTCAAATCTCACTTAAGTAACCAATGTTCGGCGCTACTTCGAAATGCCGGAACCGATATAACAAAAACAACAAACAGCTTGAATATGGGAGCGAGAACCTTTAACAACCAGAAATGAATCTGAGTCTGCAAATCGTTTGTCCCCTAAATCACTAGCACGCATAAACGAATATATTTTCGGATACTTAGTCATGTATCTTCTCCAAGTATACCAAGTTCGATTATATCCAGTACCCATGAACCATCGAGAATAAAAACGACAGTCTACCCAGTAGAATTTTCTTTTGTCCAGCTAAAATTGGTACACGAAGATCAATAGCAATAGAAACGCCGAAGATTTACGATGATAGTCATTTCTGTCTAAGCGTTCAGATTGCTAGAACATTGATTACGAAAAACAACGCAATGATCAGTGTCTGGACACACAGATCAGAAAGAAAACTACATTTTTAAAGTCTGTAGTTGGTTTTAGATAATGATAACTTTTATTATATAAAATTTTTTTTGGTGTGTGTGTGGGGGGGGGGGCGGCAGAAATAGAAAAAAGCACACTTTTACGACCGTACTCAATGGAGATTCATTTTACAGCTGATGAATTAATTGCGACCTTGAGCAGAGTGATGTAGAGAAATATTATATTGGATAGCATAGAAATATTCTTCCATTTCATGACTTTGACTCACTGCTATTTCAGCGTCTCGATATTTTTAGCACAGGAAAAATTTGCACAAAAATATTCTGCGATTTAATGACTTCGTCTCTTGCGGGCTTCGGCCTTAACTCCAATATGTTCTCTTCAGTGGGGTAGCCATAAATGTTTCATGGGGGGGGGGTTAAGACTACTGCAACTCACAAATATATATACGCGTGTGTGATAAGGGACAGAAGAATACAAATTTTGCATGCAAAAAATTCCTCGTGTGGGTTTGTGACCCCCCCCCCATCGATCCCTTGGCTACCCCACTGGTTCTTTCTTTCCCATAAGACATAAGATAATTTATTCTTATACTCACTACTGTATTAATGCGCACATAAAATTCATATGGAAAAGTAATATATTTTAAATGTCACGCCTCATATAAGCAGTGCATGATATCACTCATAAGGCACATTCATTTGGAAGATAACTTTCATAATTCAGGTAACCCGATTTCCTTTTGTTTGTTTGTACAAAGAGATAATGTATAACATAAATAATAATTATTTTAATATAAAAACATTGCACAATGCACTAGATAAATTGCATAGTATTTGACAAATTATAATTATATCAGAAATGCATGAAATATAAAGAAATGCAAACGGAAAAGTATAACTAGATGATTTGCTATTATATACATATGCTTATCCAATAAGTCAAAAGGTTTTATATCGACCCTAAATTCTCACCATCCATCTTATATGAAATTGTTATTTCTAATCTCTGTGTAAAATAACGCACTTAACTAAAATTTCCATCATAAAGCATTTCAATCTCACCAGATATTTGCACTTCACTTAAAAACCGTCAATAAAAAAAGAGGATTACTGCATTAATGCTCTAAATACTTTTTCGTTCATGTGTTTTTCGGTGACACATAGTCTATACATTCCTATGAGTTTTAACATAAATATCCTGCGCGATACATAATGTACTATATTTTTTTTTAAATCTTAATAGACCTATTGTTTTTCAGTTATAGTTATATATACAGGGTGGTTATAATTAAAGTTCCAATTTGAAACGGTCTGAAAAGTAAAACTACTGGACAAAATGTTATCAAACTTGGTAATCATGTAAAGGAGGTCATGGGAATTTATTATCCGTTATTTTTTTTTTAAACTCACCACCAAGGGGAAAATGGTATTGTATGCAATATCGGTAAGCGAAATTAATCATATAAGACATAGGTTTAAAATATTCGTAAACGTTTCTGAAACGTGTTACAAAGCATGTTCAATGTGGCATCATCCATTGTCCAAATGCAAGTTTAACCCTTTAACGCGCAGAGTTCCCGCTCTGGGAACACCAAACTCTGACGTTTTGACTGTTGCCAGCCACGAAGGATAGATTTAATTTCTATTAAAATAGTTGCGGGTGACGTAGCTCCACGAGAATGCTTTACTTTTTAGCACGTCATTTCAGATAAAAAAAGGGTCACGATTATTTTTAACAGCACTGACATCTGCTGAAAAATGGAAGAATGCGAAAACAGGTGGATAGATTGTCGAATGCTGAAAAAGGGCAGCCGTTGCCATCGCTCAACTTAACTACCAGCAAGATGGCGGAAGATCTAAACGTTCATCGTGGGCCACAGATCTAGAGACCTTTTTTTGACGACAGCTGGTTGTGCCGCACAGCCAGCTGCACCAAAAAAGGGTCTCTAGATCTGTGGCACGCGATGAACGTTTCGATCGTCCGCCATCTTGCTGGTAGTTTAGTCGAGCGATGGCAACGGCTGCCCTTTTTTCAGCTTTGGGAAAGTTTTGCGCCAAAGTGTTAATCTTATTACTGCATTCTGAACAGCAGCTCTTGGGATATCAGGATGAATGTCGCGGACATGTGCGTATCGTACCTTTCAATTTTGCCAGATTGTTCAGATTATCGCCATAAACAAGGCTTTTGAGATAACTACACACATATTTTCCTTTTAGAAACAATTACAGACATATTAAACCGATGCTTTTATGTCTTCTTCTGTTTGCCGATGTTGCATACAGCGCCATTTTTCTCTGGTGATGAGTTTTCGACCTCTTGTTTTCGGATAATAAATTCCCATGACGTCCTTTACACAATTACGAAGCTCGATAACATTTGGTCCAGTACTTCTTCTCTGACCGTTTCAAAGTGGAACTTTAATTATAACCACCATGAAAAGTTCTATTTTATTTATTTTTTTAGTAAAAAAACTTATCTCCCGTCCTTCTCAAACCCGATCTCCCATGTTACTTCTTGCATTAAAACATTTTTGCTGTTGGAAATTAAACAGACTTCTCTGAATTAGTGTTCGGTGTTGTGGAAACAATAAATATTTATGTTTTTTCGGGTGATAAATTCAGCGATTGTGTTTTTAGTGGTTTGAAAAGCAAAATGTAAGTCTAAATTAAAGCATATTTTTAAAGCAGAGATGCAAACAAAAACAAATATTTTTAAAATTCTAAAACTAAAACTGACTCACGATACACACATTAGTACTATGTATTCTATTTGATAAAAATCTTGAATCTTTTTTTTTTTTCTCATGAAATTACAATATTATTTTATCAAAATTTTTGAACATGCCTACAACATCTTATTTATAACTCTGTTTAGGGACAAGTAACGTCACTTCTCTTTTCAAGTAAATATTGCCTCAATAAATAAAGAAACAGGAATGTTCTCTTCATGATAGTTAACTGCAATAAGACTACTAATGCAACTTTTGCTTTATATAGGTTTCATTTGAAATCCAGCTTTACTTAGTCGTTTTAATTCTTCTGTAATAGCTCGTCAAGTATGCTCACTTTAGGGTGAACATATCAAAAATTGTATTTTAGACAAGTGTAAGCTGAGTTTTCATTATGTCATTTTTAATCACAGTTATTAATTAGATTTCACCAAGTTTTGTACTATTTGATGTACAAATGCTATGTTTTAATTTACAAAGAATCTCTCGCAAAGCATTTATTCTGACATTCTTCCAGAAAGGAACAAACAGAAAAGAAACGAAATAAAAGTTAATACATTTGTTTTTTCAGATGATAGCCTTTTTTCTTTACTTTTAAAATAAAATAGGGGAAAATAAAATAATTTTAATTATTGGTCACGACTTTTTTTTTTCGGTAATAAAATAAAGATGTCGAAAGTTCGCTTAAAATATAATTATTCAAGCCTGAAAAACTTAAGATTACTTTCAATTTTTTGTTCTGTTTTATAATGTCTTGAACAAAAAACAAAAAAAAAATATAGCGAAAACATTTTTTGTAGAAAAGCACGAAAAATTCACTAAGGCACAAAGATACATTGAGTTTTCTCATCAAAACGACGACAATGAAGCAAAAATTTAAAAATGCCAATATATTAACTATATATTATGAAACCACACGAGAATACAGATTATACGATTTTTTTCAAACTATAGGTTTTGAAATATTAAACCATGGTTCAATTAAAACTGTAGTTATCACTAAAAATTTTAATTAAAAATACGATGTGAAATTGTTTATTCTGCACAGGAAGATTATGTTTCAAACAACAATGAGGAAAAAGATAATTATTTTTACCGAAAAACATATGTTATCAAAATCTATAAAACTGCACAAAAATGATACTTTTTTTTCCAAGTACGGTTTGATGTGATATTAAAGATTTGGAAAAAAACGTTTACGATGTATTCAATTAAAATTTATTAAAATAAGTGATAGAATGAGAGGATTTGTTTAGTATCGTTGAAGTCGTTTTAATTCTTAACAGTTTTAGACAATGTAAGTCCAACTAAAATCTCATGTAAAACATTACTGTACCCAGCAACATAGCAAAAACAAAACTGCAGGTGTAAGTGAGTCTAATTTTATTGATGCAGATTTGTTTTCCCTCATGGTATAAGCATTTAAGACAGTTAAAAGTTACAAAAATTCGGATCTGTGGTTTATTCTCTTTAATTAATTGATAAAATTACCTGATATTATTTTGGGTAAGCACAAATTCTTAGTTTAAGTCTAAGAATTGGAAATAAATCTTACATTATGTTTTAAATAAAAAGATTTAATACATGAAGCAAAACGGAATTTTAGTACTATGTATTCTATTTGATAAAAATCTTGAATCTCCTTTTTTTCTCATTAAAGTACAATATTATTTTATCAAAATTTCTGAACATACCTACAACATCTTATTTATAACTCTGTTTAGGGACAAGTAACGTCACTTCTCTTTTCAAGTAAATATATCCTCAATAAATAAATAAACAGGAATGTTCTCTTCATGATAGTTAACTGCAATAAGACTATTCATGCAACTTTTGGTTTATATTGGTTTCATCTGCAACCCAGTTTTACTTAGAAAGCGTTCTTTATAGTGAAGAATAAATTTGATTGATTACGTTTGTTAAAGCTAAATTTTAGGTCAAAAATGACTTTAGTTTAAACTGTTTTTTAAAACGTTAAAAGGGGTTAGTTGAAACGGGTTTTGGTATTGGGACTCTAATGTTCATTAAAAATGTTTCTTTAGTGCATAATTATTTTTGTATTACTTTAATTAATATTGATGGCGTGTTTGACCAATATTCTCAAAAAATATTGCATTACATATACATTGTTTTTTTAATCTTAGTCAACACTTAATTTGTTTTTTACTGAATGATTTTCCCAAAGAAGTTTTTCCAGGAAAAGCTAATTTTACCTAATGTTCAAAGTAGTTTTATCTTAAACATAGCAGTAAAATCTAATTAGAACATTCTAGTTGTTACAATTCTAGTTATGACCTTTAAAACTTTTCAGTGCATAGTAGTTAGAATAAGAGAAAACGCGTTCTAAGTAAAAACCAGTTTTAAGATAATATTTTGGATGTATATTCCTTATATGTTGTATTGTGTTAAGGCTAAGTTACGCAAGAGTTATCTGTCTAAGAGAGGTGTCTTTTGGACTTTTTAAGGAGTTCTAACCCGTACTGGCGTTACATCTAAAGAAAACTAGCTAAGACTTCAGACCGATAGATCAACAGCAGCACGATAGGCCAGAACGTTGAACCTTCACCCTTCCCTCTTCTACCATTTTCAGTGGCTTCTTCACTCAGATATGGTGCGAACTTATCTTATATAATAAAATACGAGAGAAAACAAAGTTTGTAGCTGGCTGACTGGGTATGTGTGTAGGTGCGTGACCTCTGATCTTCTTACGTGTGCGCCTTTCGATTGTATAGCCACTAGACGGGTGGTCGCAGACCTATGTAAGTTTGTATACGGCTTCACTAGGATATGTTTTAACACACCTCGGAGCAATTTTTTCAAAATTCGAGTCAGAAAACATTTTATTTTATGTTTTATTAGATTTTTGGCATTTTTTTTCGCTTAATGCGTAATAACGCCGGTAATTTTACAGTCGCAAAAAAAAAAAGATATCTGCATCATTGGACAAAGGAGAGAATTTCCTCTAAAAAACAGTTTGTTCTGACTGTATAATGCAATTTACAGATTTTTAGTAATTTTTTAAAGAAACGTCACTTTCGATAAAAGTCTTTGTAAAATAATTTTAAAATTGTTACATTTTGAATTCTATTCATCATAACTTTTTGATATTTTGGAAAACGATGGAGCATTGATTACGCCCTCTTTTAAAAGAAACATGGGGGGTAAATATAAATTAGGAGTCTTTTATGAGTATTTAAGTAAAGAATTATTTTGAATACAACAGCTGCTGCTTCAAGATTTCGTTTGACATTAAGCTTGCAAATTTTGCCGTCATGGGAACTGAAACTGAATAGCTGCCAGTTGAAAAATAAATAAAATTACTTTAAAATAACTGAGTTTTTGCATGTGAAATCTACTTCATTCTGGTGTAACGAGTTTAAAACCCCTTTCGAAACTCAATCAGAAAAACGGACACGCAAGCAAAACATACGACACGCACGAAATAATTCCAAATTTTATATTACGTTTCCCGAAAAAGAATTGAATGCTGTTTTTCCAACAATGAATTATCCAGCATTATTTTAGATCGAGTTTTTAAACGGGACACGTTTTTGAATTGCAAGAAATATTTTACTGTGCTAAATACGCCAGTCTGACAACAATTATGCATAAAAATGTATGGAAGCTGTTTTAATGGCAACCTTAAAGTGAAATGACTATCGTTTATGCTAATACGTAAATTGCAGACAATCACCAAACAATAACAGGCTACATTCGTGACAAATATCTAATTTTCTTCTTTAAATTAAGCATTAAAGAGGGAAAAACGGAAATATATAATATTGGTACAAGCGAAAGATAGTATAAGCAATAGCAGATATGCTAGGCCAATATTCATCAAAGCACAATATACCGCATTAATAAATATTTTGTGTAACTAAAAGTATTCTATTCATTTTTCAACAGCCCTTTTACAGCACAGCTAACGAAAAATTGAATTCTACGTCGCGTTAATATATCCCGCGGTAGTTTCAACAGAAAAGACTGTACCTGAACTTTTTTTCCGTTTTATCACAAATTGTCATGATCACATTTTAGAAAAATGTTATATTCTTGCATTGCGTAGAACGGGTACACAGCTATTTAATTATAAATTAAAACGGTTCTCTACGTCAGTAGTATCTGATGTAGTATCTAATGTATTAATGATATAACTTAAACCCAAAAAAGAGTACGATGTAGAAATGCGTGATTTTGAATGTTAGAAATTTTCGCTGCAAACCGTCAAGCTTTTCTTTTTCTAATCGCAAATGACACCGATATAGTTTTTAGTGTCATAATATCACAATGGTCTTAGGTCAGTACTTATACTAACTTTACGAATAACTAATGAGTAACTTTACGCCAAGAGTTGAATCACTTTGCGTATTTTTAGATTCCATATCACTGGAGTCAATTCGAATTATATATGTAAGAAAATTTTTCTTTCCCTACCGTGCGGAAAACGGGTCAATTTGACATCAGTTTAATTTTAAACAAAAAAGATACAGTTTATGAAAGGAATTCACATTTTAAAAATGATATCCCATTTCATATTGGTTTTATGCAGTAATAGCCGGCAAATGATTACGCAGCTAGTTACATATATTCCTTATATGTTAGCCGGCTTTCAAACAAAAATATGATCAGAAATAATTTTTAAAATTTTAAGGAATTTACATATCTTGTATTTAGATCTATACTTCTGTTGGATATAATTAACCAAAAAAATGGAAAACAGGTATTTATATGACAAAGTTATCTTGTTTTTTTCTTAAATAATTAAAATTATACAATGTAAAAATGAACTTTTGACAGCTATGAAACTTTAAAATGAAACAGAATTTTTAAGCGGTTTTTACTCAACAAAAATTTCGAGTAATGTTGCATGCAATGAACAAGTTTTATAGGCTTAATTCAAACGAGCGAAATTCGATCAGTCGGAGCGTATTTTCGATGCTTTCCATACTTGAAAGTGCACTTCTCCTTTAGGAGCGTAGAGAAATATTCGGAGCGAACCTCATCAGTATTTTGGTAAACAGGAAGCGGGGCGTGGAATCCTGGGAGAAATAGTACTTAAAGAGCATTTTTGCTTTTATACTTTGGGTTTCGATGTAAAAAGGTCGAAATCGACAGTTTTTCTTTTGACTCCGTCTTTGATGGTTATTTTAGCTCCTTTGAATTAAGCGTGTCCATACTCCTTCCTAAAACTAAAATGTTAGAGCTACGTAGTTCAATATATTTTTAACTAAAATGATAGAGCTACGTAGTTCAATATATTTTTAACTAAAATGATAGAGCTACGTAGTTCAATATATTTTTAACTAAAATGATAGAGCTACGTAGTTCAAGATATATAATCTGTTTTTTTTCTGACTTCAAAATTTGGGCAGTTTTTATCAACCTAATCAGTTTCTCAGTTTTAATGGCGTTTTCATCCGAACTCTGTGTTACGTGTGTTTGATAGTAATACTTATAATAAATGATACGTCTCAGTTTATCTAAACAATAATTATCAAAATACAACCTAATTTTTTTCCTATCTTATAATTTCATGTTTGTATTTTTTTAAATGTTCATACATGGTATTTTTTTAAAGAAACGTTCATAACCAATCTTAGCTTTTTAAACAAAGCAATCACTTTGTGCTTACTTCTGTTTTGTGCGTACTATCGGTTTCTCATCACATTTCAGAGTTTTTTCTTCCAGTTGCCAGTGGTGATCAAAAAATTTCCAAAATAATTCTTTCAAATAATTTCTCATTTCTCCTTACAAATCAATAAAAAAAATAAAGTGAAATGTTCACATTCTATTTCTGGCTAAGGAATATGTAAGCCAAAAGATTTATTACTCGTTAGACAAATACCAGCTTATTGGCAGTTGATTTTGTGACAAGCTGTTGAAATGCTGTAATATGGAGAGAATTAGGCTTTATTATTACGTTCAATTTGACATCAGTTTAATTTTAAACAAAAAAGACACAGTTTATAAAAGAAATTCACATTTTAAAAATAATATCCCATTCCATATTGGTTTTATGCAGAAAGTGCAAACATAAACAGATAAAAAAAATGGACAAATATCGTTAAAAACCACCCAAAATCAATAAAATTAATCAATTTGTTTTAAAAAATATCCCATTTAAGAACTGCTATGAACAGAATTCCTAAATTTCGTGAGCATTTATGTTGCATACTTTATCCCTTAAAAGCCCACATCTTCAAACATTTCCATAAATAATTTTTATTCTCTTATTTATTGATTTTATGCAGAAAATATAAATAGTATCCGGAAAAAAAAAAAACAAATATCTTATAGTATCCTCCAAAACCGATGAGAACAGGGAAAAATCCTGTCCCAATATTTAATATCCCCAGCATATCAAACATGTAATTAAAACTTCTTATCTGGAAGCAAGTAATTTCTTGCGTTAGAAACGCAATAACCTGATCACATAAAAAACAACCCTTAGTTTTTTTTCTCCTCCTCATCACACACACAGAAAAAAAAAAAAAACGCGAGAAATAATTCACTACGCATGCCGCGAATTCTTGGAGACATCTGAAGTGGCCGAAATAGCTCACAGCGCCCTCTCATAGCCGGCAAGAGAAAAAGGCGGGCAGCAGAGGATCTGGATATATCTCAACTAAACGGACGTTCTATCCTGGATGTGGGAGGATGCGGACGGAATACGGTCGGGTGTCGGTCGGTAAGTCATTCGAAAATCCTCGCTGTAATTATTCGCTAACAAGACTTTCATAGGGCGGAGGCAGTGTCATGGCATGGGGAGGTTTCTTAATTGTCCCGGGAATGGAATTAAGTTTGCTCGAAGTTTTGAGGGAGACGTGCGTTTAGCAAAGACTGAAATCGTTTATTTGAATGTGCCCTTTGAGGTTGAAGTTTGTGTAATGACATATGTCTGCTCTACTGAGCTGTCTGTGAAAGTTTTTTCGTTGTGTGGAACAATGGAACTTAGTTTGTCACCTCCCTTTTATTTATAAGTTGGCGACTGAAGATAGTAGTCTGGGAAAGAAAACGCAAGACAATGTTTAGAGTTTAAATTATGCAAAATATGTGTATTTATCCTGATATAGCATCGCTGGCAATTTATTCAGTTTTAATTGTGAGTATTTATTTCACAAAGTACATGCATAAATGGAAATGTGTGTAAATATATTCACGCGACTTTAAAGTTTTCAATCGAAATTGAGTTTTAAATTTAAAAATGAACCACCAAATACATTTTATGCATATTTATCCACAGGCCTACCCACGGGAGAAGCTATGGCGGCTGAAGCCCCCTCAAAAAGGTAGAATGTTGGAAGTGAAAGTCTTTAAAAAATGAAAATTATTGCTATAATGAATTATTTTTTTCTTTCTTTCTTTTTGTTTTTAATTGTCTTCAAATTAGTTCTAACCGAAAAGACATTTATTTAATTTTTTTTTAATATATGGTTACAGTTGGTTAATGAAACACTGTTAAACTCGGTTACAACGTCACTGAAAAAAATCATATAATTATTTATGACTATAACGAGTTACATTGCTTCTGGGCTTGTGTTCCATGGGACAGTCAAGTGGTACCGAATATTTTGACGTTATAAAAGAGGTGTAAGTAATCGAGGTTACTATAGCTGAGTTTATCAGTATTTGTAGCCCCGCCTCCCCCTAAACTAAAATCCTTGGTGCGCCACTGTATTTATCTTATTATTTTTTTATGTTCACTTTATAAACATTTTGCATTTCTATAAATTACTTTCTTATAAGTAAAAGATTGGCTTTTTAAAGATATAATATATATATATATATATATATATATATATTCAGTTACAATCCATCCTTTCATTGTTCATTTTTAATTAACTTATAAAACCAAGAGTACCCTTTCTGTTAATTTAAATTCCTACGGAATATATTATGTTTTTAGAATTTTTTAATACTCAGAAAAATGTATTTAAATCATAGAATGCATGTGAGTGATTTATAATGTGACACATGTACAGCAAAATACAAACTGATATCAGAATCGCAATAACGTTTCTTTCTAAAACTGTTGCTAGTGTACAGCTGGATTTTCTGCTGCAGTACAGCTAAAGAATTGACATTAACTCAGTTATTCTATAAAAAAAGTAAAACGTCAAGAACCTGAAATTTAAATTTAAAACTGTCAGATAATTTATATAAATGTATACATAAACACACACGCGCGCACACACACACACACACACACACACACACATATATATATATTAAAATCCAAATAAAATTATAGCAAAATATAATGATTATTTTTATATAGATAAAGATGCATGCTTATGAAAATAAAGTATATCTACCTAAAAAACATATGCACTTTTTACTGAATGATAAGTTGCAAAAGACCATAATAAGCTTTGATTACACATCTGCTCATACGTCATGATATTTTCTGAAATGTGTATAATATATTCAACTTATTTGCTATATGCATATATATATGCACGGATGTAAACCATGTGCTATGTTTGCACTTAGAAATCATATTATTGTCACAGCACTCAGAACTTCTGTTTTTTTTTTTTTTTTTTTAAATCAAATATCAGAAATATGCATTTTTGATGGCACTTCAAATAAATATCTTAAAAGTATTAGTTAAAGGAACACTGATTATTCTTGTTTAAAGGATATATTAATTACGCTAAAATATTAATACAATTTATAAAAATTACTTTTATACGAAATATAATATGTTTTGTAACACTTCTATCTTCTCGATGAGAATAAAAGTAAATCCATAGTGTATGTAGATCTTAGACTTGGAATGTTTTTCGAATTGGAAAAAGCATACATTTTTAAGTATACTTTTAAGTAACAAAATAAAATTATTAGCTATATATACGTAATTTACATAGTTAGCATATAAACTAAATTTAAAAGCTTTTTATAGAATTACAATAAGCATCAGTTTCATGCTGAAAAGTGTATTTTTGCATGACTTTCGTGAGTAATATTACTACAAACAATAGTTCATCTATAAAATTAGATTGTTTCAACTAAATGCATTATTTTGATATAATTTTTTAATGATTAAATGCAAATAAGTGCTTTTAATTTAGAAGAAAAACTAGTCAAAGAAGACAAAACTGCATTTAACCATTAAAAATATTTAATGTGATCTGACTTTACAATCAATCGTTAGCTTGTAATGGACATTAAAAAAATTATTTTATTGATATTCTTGTTTATCATTTTTTTCTTAAAAATAATATTTAGATTCCCATTTTATAGAATGAGGAGTTTTTGTTGAAAAACAGTGAAGCAATTTTTAAGCAAGCTTTCATATTAACATTTGAATAATTAAAACAAAAGCCTGATGTACTGTATGCTGAATGACTATTATAAATATGCCTACATTCAAAATTATTGTTACATATGTTATGCTATCTTTGAAAAATGTGTAATTACTTATATTATTGTATCGATTATTTATTTCTATCGTCAATATTTAGTAACTAAATCATACATACTAATATTACTTATTTAGAGAAACGCAGGTAATTTTTCACATATATAAGGGAATACAATCAAATTCCAACAAAGATCATATTAATAAGAAGTCAGTTAAAATTGCAAAATTTTACCGCATTAATCTTGCAATTCTGTAAATAAGACTAATTAATGCGACGATGTATATTTCCTAATAGCCTAAAAAACAACGATTATTTTGTTACACTAAATTAAAATACAAGAAATTTTTTAATTCGTAAGTAGCATATCTTGATCTAAAATGAAAGAAAGTCACATTAATAAAATAGAAACTATTACACTACTTAACTATTACACTACTTTCACTATTACACTACTTTAAAAATTACGTTAATAAAATAGAAACTATTAAGTGAACACACTTTAAATTCACAGCATCTCCAAGCAAATTAAAAAGACACGTACTTATACAATCTGTCTTTTACAATTACTGTTTAAAATAATTGTGAAGCAAAATAATATAGAGAGTACTAGCTAAATCTGAAGTTTTTTTATAAATATTGTAACTTAACTTCAATATTTTAATGCTATTTATAAAATACTTACAACATAAGTATAACATAGAAAGCTCAGACTTTTAACATGTCAAAAATAAAAACTATACAAACAAGCACTTTATTTTTTTAGCTATCCCAAAATTATAAATTTTAATTTTAATGAGATTTTTTTAAATCTACAACCAGTTTTTTATCTAGATAAATGCCGTACTAAAATGTAATTAATTATTTTTAAATTAATTATTGTTTGGAGGATTGGAAATTTTATATTTAATTAAAGTATTCGATGGAAGATTCTAATTATAGCTTCACGCCTTGTAGCTTTATAAGTATTTTTGATAAATACTCCACATTTTTTATCATGATTTCTATTACATTTTTAAAAATACATTTTTAATGTATTACTCTTACACGGTAGATTATCCAATATTTAATTTAATAAAACACTGTACTTTGAAACTAAAATTTTGCTCGAAACTTTATGAATGGACTTCGAAATCTAAATTTAAATTTGAAACTCAAATCACTGGCTAACATTGGAGGAAAACTGATCTATAGAATGTTATAAGCTTAGTCTATGATGCCTATACTAATAAATAGTAATGATGGTTTTACAATTTTCAGTACTTTTTTTATTTAATATTACTTATTTATTTATTGATTCACTGTTACATTGTATGCCATTACCTGATGCTGTATTCATACTGAAATAATACAGAATAACTAAACATAATAACCACTGAAATATATTTCATACTGAATATTGCGAAATATATTAAATAATCACTGAATAATGATGGTTTTACAGTTTTCTGTAATTTTTTATTTTAATATTATATATAATATTTATTTTGTTACTGGTAGGGACGTAGCCAAGGGATGTGCCATAAAGGCCTGCGTACCCTCCGAAATTTTGAATTTTTATTAATTGAATGCAAATAAATCAAGTGTTTTTGAGATAAATTCAACTTTTTTCTATTTTGGGTCACCCTCCGAATTTTTTTTTTCTCTGCGTCCCTGTACTGGTATTTTACTGTAGATTATTTCTGATGTTGTATTCATACTGAAATATTAACTACAATTTCAAAATATTATTCGAATTTTGTTTGAACTTCTGATATTTACCATTTTAATTCACTTTCGTGAATAAAAAAATATGTTAATCGCATAGCATACCTATAAAAAAACACCCAAGAAATGCAGAGTTGATCTAAAATGCATTGATCCGGTCAGGATAATAAACACATGCCTTTTTTAAATGCATTTGTCTGTGAGAGTAATTTCTTACCATGGGTTACTGGAATAAGGAAAAACTCTTCGAAAATTACAACATTCGTAGGAAGAAAATATTCTAAGATTTTCTTCTCAGAAGCGTGTTTCCTGGAGAACACAATTATACTCGAAGGTTGTGGAGCAACGCTAGAAAAGTTTTTTACGCTTGATTATTTTTGAATGCTCCGTTCCTATTTAAATGTTACAGCTCGTTTTAACAATGCTGCATTTGAGGAAATCCTTGAGCGTGATGCACATTTTCATGAAATTAGAAAAAAAAAATTAGAAATTTAGGAACGATGCATTATGTTTGGTATAAAGTACTAAATATTTCCCAATATTTTTTAAACATCTGAAAGAAGCTTCAGTAACGTAGATTTATTTTATCTTAGAAAATGCATTGAAAATCGTTATATAAATAATTCACAATGTCTATGAGAAAAAATATGCATTTTCAGATCAAATTTAGGCTAACGTAAGCAACGGAATTTAAATTCGACATTATTAATTTTTCTATATCTCTACGTTGCACATTTAAAACTCAAAAAATCAGACGTGCTTTGTAGGCATATTGTTAAACATTTTTGAAGGTTAAAATGGCGCGCCTTAAATATTAGACTATAAAGTTAAAAAAGGTATTTTTTCAAACGAAGCAACAGCTAAAAAATACATCTATAAACTTTAACGTAAACATTTGTGTGACATGTCCTTATCCAATTAAAAAAGAATAAAATAAAAAAAAAATTAAACAGTAAGCAGCCAAATATAGTTTAGCATTTTAGTTTGATATTTTAAAATTATTTTAAATACATTTGAAGTGCATTTTAAATTAATTACTAAGCCAAAAGCGAACAACGTACTACAAATACCATTTACAAACTACTTACCACATTTATAGCTATTTCAATACTTAACAGTCATTACTATTAAGTAGATCTTACAAAATGTGATAAAAAAGTACGAATGCGTTGATGAGAAATGAAAGCAAGCACCACGCATGTCTGGAAACAAGCGTGTCCTGTCTTTTCTCCTATAGAAAGACTTCGAACAAGGTGGCTACAAATAGACAAATCAGTACCTTCGAATAAGAGAAGTACTTAATAGACAGCAAAAATAGCCTGAATGTTGAAAAAAATCAGCCATTGGTATCGCCTGGCTTAAGTAGTAACATTATAGTCGAGCGAATTGTCAGTCACGTGCCATAGAGTAGAAGAACGACCGCTATGTTGCTTGTAGTTAAATCGAGGATGACAATTGCTGCACTATTTGAGCGTCGGTCACTGTATGCAGGTGTTCCGCTATTTTTATGGTCCAAACGAAGAAGGAAAGAGGTTTAGAGCCAAATGTTATTTTCGGCGTATTAAGTACACTTAGGAAAAAATTAAAAAAAAAAAGCAGAACAAAAGCTAAATTCTGCAAGAAAATCCCGGAACTTGAGCTTTTCGGGCTACGTTTGATAAAAAACCCTCACATCTAAAGAGAAGTGGAATATCGGGTTTCTATATGGATTACCTCTAGCATGCTGTTGTTAAATTCACGTTGTCAAGTTAAGGCAATAAACGAATTTTCACTTCCCCCCGTGAATCAAAATGCACCTCTCAAAATATCACAGATCATTTTTCTTGGTGTCTGACAATTCTTCTGCGAACGATCCCAACGGTAGCTCAGCAAAGCTTTTACAAGCGTTTTCTTCGGAACTAAAAAGCAATTCACAATAAGGCACAAACGAAAATAAATTTATTAAAACGACTTTAGATAGTGCGAGTGATGTAAATCTTTTGAAGTACTTTCCTCGCATAGCCTAAATTTTGCATCGCTCATGAACAACCAAACAGCCCGAAATTTGTTTGCGGGAAACTCTAGGAAAGACGTATAACTAAACGACATTCGATGACCTGAGCTGTCCTCTACTGGCAAACAAATAAACAAAGGATAATTGTCGACAGCTCATTTGAGATCTGAAAATCGGTGTATCTCAAAATCGGCATTACTTGTAAATTGCATTATAGAGAACTTTAAACTTGCGTTAGAGAAAGGGAGATGATTACCTCCCCTGTTCGTGTTTGCAATACAGTTCTATTAAACTTAAGGCGCATTTTTCAATAACTCGACAAGACATTAAGTTTGACAATACCTTATTTAATACAATTGTTTTCTATCAATAGATTTGAGGAAGTAAAATAAAAATGTGCCGGAAGTAGTAATGTATCTGAGTTAATTTTAGAGCGAGATTCAAGTGAAACGCGCGCGATCGAGTTCATATCGAACGTTTTTCAGTCCCCAGTTCCCAGCTCAGTCCCCAGAATTCTTCAATGAACAAACCTATCGCGCTGTCACGTGATCAAAACATCACACTGGTTTGTTTCAGTTGAATAAGAAACATTGATATATTTCGAAGTTTCCCCTGTTCGACGCGGAAAACGTTCGAATTGTGTTTCACTCGAATCTCGCCCTTAATGAGACTTCTTCCTTTTTAAAGACACTGGTTAGTCGTTGGTTTCCCAATTCTTCATTTTTAATTTACGACTCTAAAATAACGGGCTGCGACGTGTAGCTTTTGTTCTCCAAGGGTTTTATGTGTGTGTGTGTGTGTGTGTGTGTGTTTCAATAAAAATATATACTAGAGCAATTTTAAAAAATGTATTGCATACCACTTGATTACAAGTTTTGAAATTTTCACTTACAAAATAACAGATTTTAGATTTTCGTAATGAAATCTAATCTTTATTAACTGTTTTTAATATTCTTTGGGTTTTACAAATAGATCATTAAAAATACGTAATTTTGGATTTTTTAATGTTACTTTAATTAAAAAATATTTTAAACTAGTTTATTTTATTATTATTATAGTATTTTCTTCCTAAGTTGTATAGCAATACTAGATGCATGTCCGTTCTTCGTAAGGCAGGAAACAAAACTTTTTCTTACCTTAAAATTGTTTGTCTCTTGAAGTAAAGTTTGCGTCATGAGTACTAATATGAGGTCATTGCTATATCATGACACAAAAAACTATTTCAGCGTCATTTGCGATAAAAAATGAAAAGTTTGACTGTTTCCAGAGAAAACCCCTTACTTTCAAAGTGTCTTATTTCTACATCATTCTCTTTTTAAGGCTTAAGGTGTAGCATTAATATCTCAGACACTACAGGACGTGGCCAGCCGTTTATTTTAAAATAGCTGTTCACCTGCTGTTCATAGAAGAGAATGTTTTACTTAAATATGATCACAACTACATGTGACAAAACGGAATCTCAAAAAATTTAAGTAATCTGTTCTGTTGAACTTAGTGCGGGATATGTTAAAGCAAAATAAATTTATTTACATTTTAATTAGTTGTAAGACAATTGTTCAAAAAGGATGAATACAACACTTTTAATTTCATGAAATATTTATTAACGTGTTATATTGTGATTTATTCACATTATGCTCACGAATCTACTATTACTACCCATTACTCATATTAATACAATCTATCTTTGCACCTTCCTCTTAAATGTGCAATATTTAAAGTAACAACTTATATATTTAACACCAATGAAAGGACCTTCTTATTCTATGGTGACGGTTTGCAATCTACTCATCTGCATTATGGTCGCCGTTAAGGCAGCTCTCTAGACATATATATAATTCATGCATAATTCTTTTCAGTTTGATGTATTTAGCACCGAAAAACAGCTTATTTTGCTGTAGTGAAAAATAACAAGCAGTAACATATCAAATATCCTTGGATCATCCTATTGATTCTCCATGGTTCTGCTTCGTGTAAAACATCAAACAGTGTAATCTTGAGGAGCTATTTCACTGCAAAAAAACCCTCTTAAACTGACAGAAAAAAACAATCAGCCAGGACGCCAGTTTATTTGCGTATATTTTACAGAAGTCTTCGGTATTTTTTCCGTATACAGAAAATTTCTTTAAAATAAACTTAGAATCTGTAAAATTTATGGAAGACTTCTGTAAAAAAAAGGGAAATAGACTGGCGCCCTGGCTGATATCTTTTTTTTTCTGTAAATTTGGCCCTTTTTTGCAGTGTTAGAATTGCTTTAATTGCGAATAGGACATTAGTGCTGCAGAGTTTACAAATTTCACACATTTTTAAAATTTAACTGCCGCAAAAGATACTCCGGGTAGTAAGGCAGTCAATCTGATTATTTCGCACAGCAGTTTTCATACAGGGTATAATATTGAAACTTACAACGAAGTTGAAAAATTTTTTACTTTATATAAAACCATATTGGACCGTAATCCAGCGTTAAAATAAAACTATAGTCGCAACATGCATATGTTAGAAAACATATATGGCTGCGGCATAATTAAATGCCGAAGATATAAAAAAGTAAATAGAAATAAGGTTAATATGTCGTGCTTTAAAACGAATTTTACAATTTTTAAAATGAATAATATTTTCAGCTGCATTGAAACATATCGATTTTTAAATCTAATTAACGGATTAAAATACCACTTATAAACTTGATCATACATTTTGTGTGATCTTATAAACTTCCTTTGTAAGTTTTAATCAAAATATCGTCTACTTGTGTTAGAAAAAGAGAGGAAATAAATTGCGTTAAGATCGTGGCGCAATTTTTATATATTTACAGAACGGGAAACTTTTCGAAACATTTTTTCTAATGTATCTTAAAGCAATTGACGTCCAGATTTCACGTGAGATTTGAAAATCCGATGCCCCGTTTAAAAACTCTATCGATAGGTCGAAAAAACACAGTTTTTCTAATACTTACTGTTTAAACCTAACTTAAAAAACTCGTGCCATAATTGATTTATATAATGGCGTAAACTGTCCGCGTTGATGCATTAAATTCTAAACATTATGTTACATTAAAATTCGTAAAAAATCACCTAATTTATGTATTTTTTCTTTTTATTTTAAAAGAGGGCGAAACGAGTGTTCTATCACTTGTCGAGGAAAAGCGAAAAATTGCATAACACATTAAAAAAAATCGAACTCGAATTTAAAAAAAAAAATCGCTTCAAGGTGCATAATTTCCTGTTTAGAAGTTCCTGTGTACCAAATTTGGTAATTCTACATGTAGCCGTTTGTACGGCACGCCGTAAACAAACAAACACACACTGAGAGAGAGATACATCTTCCTTTGTAATAAGTAGAGATATGACAAGTGCCAACGTTAATTTAGGGACATCAAAGTTAAACTGACAGCACAGACACGCTAATAATGTTTGAGGAAAATAATTTCATTTTAAAATGCACCACCAAGACTGTTTACAGGACTGTATTCGTGCCATCAGGTCCTTCTACAGGAAGACATGGAATGGCTCATCAGTTTTCTCCAGCAGACAAGCAATGACAAGTTTACTACAACGGAAACACTGGCCAAACCTCTCACACGGATACATCCCATAAAGAGCGGATCTTGTTTCCTTTTTAAAAAGGCTCTTTTAAAGCATGCAATTGAATGAAACATGACGTACAATGTGACAAAATATTTCACTTTTCTGATTATTTTGGAATATCGAGAAAAATATCTGTATTCAAGGAAAGTCAAGCAGTGTGAATGCAATAAAAATGAAATGTCGCTTTTAAGAATTTTTCAAAATTACGAATTTGAATTCCTTTTTTCAAAAACAAATTTTCGCTACTATAGGAATTCATATCGCTGTAAGGGTGCTAATTAAAATTCCTAAGTAAATTCTATATATTCCTGTAATGTGCGCATCAAAATACAGTTATTGCAGTCGACTATTGGAAAAGGCTGTACCCTAATTATGAAACCCTAAATGTATGATCTTGTCTTGTCCGGATGCAAAATGAAATCTCTTGGTCTTGCATTGCTCTATTTTCAGATTTCAACCACTATGTCGATGTCCATAGTATTTTCACAGGTCGACTGTCTGGGGAAAATGCATAAATTATTGCAATACCTTAACATACATATTTTTTAGAAGAGTAACTCGTGCTTACGTTGCAGTCCAGTTCAGAGAATCATTCCGATAGAATCTAGTGAATTAATACTTCATTTTTTTAATGTCAGAAAATATTATTAACCCCCTTAATCTTCGCTCCCGTCAAAATCACGGGCTAAGCTTTCTCCCTCTATTTCTCGTGCCCGTCAAATTTCCGGGGCAATACTCTTCAAAAAAATGCGGCAGAAAGATAAGAGCGTTCCAATTCTGATGCACGGATTTTTTTGTAATATATAATTTTACACAACAGATGACAATACCAGAGTATTTTTAACTTAATTCGGAGATATTTTATTTTTAAATACATGGTAGCAGTACTCAAACACACGTGTATTTGTGATATGCATTATGCAATATTAGCTTACTTTTTTTTTTTTTTTTATGTTCAAAGAAAATTTTAGAAATGTTTACTTATTTTACGTAGCAAGTTTAATAAAACTTTCTAGTGTTTAAAACATATATTTTTAATGATTTCCTGCTTACTACAAAACACACATTCAGTCACAATGACCCTGAATGTTGGCTTTTCCTAAAAATTATTTTTTTTTTCTCTAGTGCTTAAAATGTCCAAAACTTTAAAATGAATAAATATACTATATATATTCACTTGTTTTATACAATTTTCTGGAATAAAAGAAATGAGCACTTTTATGACCGTTTTCTTGAAAATAATACGATGGTTAAGGGGTTAATCATTTATTAGTTGTTGCTCATCTATTCCTTAGTTTTCGTGAACTATTTTCTGGGATTGTTAGAATGCTAAGGACGAATATTAGAGCCGGTGGCGAGTTGTACGTTGAGATAAATTTTCCTCGTTCTACGTGAAGTACAATGTTCTTTCTCTGACTTAAATTTCAGCATCGAGTTCACAAATGATATCTTCAATTTTAGACATTTTACAACAGCCCATTTAAATTTTTAAATAATGTATTACCAGCTTGTTTAATAATAGTCATGAATGTTTCTCTGAGAGAAAGTACAAACTATTTTTCACTATTAAAACTTTATTTTCATTATAAGTTTACCTTCTAAAAAATAGTTTAAAATATGTGGTGGGCTTAGAAAAAGCATGATATAAAATACACCATCACTTTCGTCTTTTTCCCTAAAGCATTTTGATTTTTTTCCCTTTTTCCTATTTGAGGTGAACGAAAACCATTTTTCATCCTTAACCAGACAAGAGAAATATTTGCATTTATCTATCACTACGGACGTTTAAAATATTGCGATGGAAATGGGGAAAAACAGAAAAATGAAAATTTTATTTCAAGGAATATTACATTAATATGCAATTGTTTTGTGATTTACACCACTTAAACTGCATTAATTTAACCAAGTATATGTGGCAACTTTAGTTTCAGTCTTTAGTCAGCTCAATTGTAACGAACCTACATCATGTAACTGTAAAGAAGATATAACATTCTATTTAAAGTTCCAAATTCATTATGTTCACTCAAAATTTAACAATATGTTAAAATTTTACTTAAATGTATATCATATCGTATTTAAAATCATACTATTTAAATATTGATATGTAGCGCACTAGTATCATACATTTAAATTATCGGTATCAGATATATGTCGCGTAGCAAGCTTGTTTCAAAGAATTAATTATCATTTTATCACAAGCGACTAACTTTTCTATTAACATCGTTCGTAATGCGACAGTAAACTGTAGCGACACTTCCGTTGATTAGCTCGCAGATAAACATTTTTGAAACAAATTCTTTTTCATAAAAAAGTCTTATCAAGCTCCGTTCGAACAGATATTCCGCATGCATAATTTAGAGTTGATTAAACTAACAAAGGTATTTCTTAAATAAAAATTAAAAACATTAGCAATAATAGTTTTCACCGCTGTTAGCAAGTTTCCTCTAACTATAATATACCTTTCCCTAGTATATTTGTAAAATATTTTAGCAAATATTTTATTAGATTTTTCACAAAATGTTGCATAATATTAAATTGTATAGTAATTGTTGTGAAGAAATTTTTAAGATATATTAACAGCTGTATTAATGGAATATATTTCTTAATAGTTTTTCTTCCTTTTCTCTGTGGTATATTAAACTATTCATTCTTAAAAAAGAGTAAAATACAGAGTGTACAGAATCAAATTTTTTATTCAAAGAGGTTGCAGCAAAACCTGTAAAACGGATTACTACATATTTGCATTAAACGTTAATGACACCATAAGAGAAAGAGTCATGAAAAAAAAAAAAAAAAAACTAGTTTAAAGCATCAGGTCCAGATGACGGTTGATAATATTATAATGTAAACAAAAAAAAAAAAAAAAAAAAAAAAAAAAAAAAACGAAAATAGGCGTTTGATAGCTAGACAGGTTTGCGCACCTGTTGCTGCTATTTCGCTATGTAAATAATTTCGTCTGGTTCGTATCCCGTTAGCACACGGACGTATGAGAGTCCAAATATTAGGGAGTTTTTGTGCTACGTTTCATCCCATGTTAACGCTAACACTATCTGCTATTCGGAGTACTTTGACCAATCAGGTTTCGGAATTTATTTGTGCGCATGCGCTGTATTGCCCGATGCCATTTAACATTAGAGTTACCGTGGGAAGAAACGTAGCGCAAAAACTCTCTAATGCGACGTAAATGTTACTTTGAAATTAAGATAAACTTGCACTTAGGAACAACTAAGATGAAGGTCATAAAAGAGCTATAGATCTCGATAAATTCTCTTTTCCAAATGTCCACCGAAATATCAAAAACAATTTTGCAGTGTTAGAGTAAAATATGTTCACTGTGGTTGCCTTTATATGCATTCATCTCAGAATGAGAATGATTCAGTGCGGACTGCATGGATTGTTTTGCACAGTTCATGTAATGCGATCTTTAAAGTCTGATAAAAACCAACAATCTTCTTTGTAGACCAAGTTTTTGAGATATCCTCAAGTCATAAGTACACCAATTCAGATTTGGAGATCATGCTTGCCTAACTGCGAGGAATATGTTCATAAACATTATTCTTTCCGTCTTCCAGATTAAACAATGAACGATTCTGTTGATAGCATAGTCTCCTTTTCCATAGCTTTCTGCTATCTTCGTCTTCCGCTGGTGCAGAAACGACGTTTTGGTAAAATGTTTTAACTTGTAACGCAAATGATCTTACTGAGTAAATATAATTTTCAAGCGGGAAGTACAGTAAAAAGGGTATGAAGCACATGTTTAATTCACCCAAGTTGCCAGAGAATTTGCAATCAACAATTGTAACATTGTGCAAAGCCTTTTTTCGGTGATTTTTTAAACTATTATTTTTCATGGAAATCTCTCTGTCATTATGTCACTAAACTTTTTGGCAAACTTTGCAGTTTTTTGACGAGAAGTTCATATATGCCGCGCTCAGTAGGGAAACACCTCTTAAAATCTGAGTGTGTGATAAATAATAGTTTTCTTTTTTTAAGCTGATTATTAGCTTTGTCTGTGTATGTCGTCGCAGCTCAAAATATGTGTATGAATTTTAATCAACTTTCCATCGTCCCATCGTGCTCAAAATTTGCATATACGTGTAACTTTGATGACTGAGTAGAGTTTAGTTTAATTTTTCGATACGCATTGTTTTTTGAATTATAAAATATTTTTTGCAAAAATCGTGTTTTTTTTCAAACATATCTACTCGTATCTTTCTAACTAATAATTGCACATTTTTTTAACCTTCACATCATCGGAAATCTCTTTCAATTCTGAAAATGAAATCCGTTTTGATTTTCTAATTAAAATTTTTATTTTTGAGTGATTTTTCGGATGAATGATGAATTATTGTCTTGCCTATTCCGAAATTTCACTGAATACGGAGTGTTTTTTTGTAAATCATTTAAAAGAAGAACTGTGAAAAAAAAGATGAAGTATTTTTAATATTTGACAATTTTTTAATCGAAAACGGTTGAATCCAGGGGTCGCGCTGTCGATCGCCAACGTCGCAAATTGCGATAATAAAATTAGTTTGGCGAAAGAAAATACGATTTGGCGAAAATATTGGCAATTGCATTTCTTAATGCTGTCCGACAAAATCTAATTTGGCGACTGGATTGTCGAAACTGTAAAAAAAGCCAGCGCGACCCCTGTGAATCAGATGGTAGATTTTGCTCTCGGCTTCGAGTAGCATCATTAACCACTGAAACCACACCTCCAATTAAGCACCGACGTACAAAATCGCGCTCAATCAATAGACTTGGATGATACTATATGAGATTAAACAAATTGTATTACCACGCCTTAAGCTTTTAAAAAATATATACTATTTTACAATAAAGTAGGAACCTTTAATGAATTTTCTACATTGCTCTGTCAAATATCCATAAACAAGGATGGCCTGGTGTGTTGTAATAACTGTTGAACTTGAAAATTTTTAAAAAATTATTTTATGCATTTTAGTCCTACTTTGAATAAAAAGCTCGAGTTTTAAAGCATTATCTTATATTTATTAAAAAGTAATTTCGTTATTTTAAGAAACTTTAGTAGTACCAAAAAAATCAAAAATGTTTTATTAATCCACAGTTAAAGATTTTTAATCTAGGTAATCATAAAAATTAATTGATGAACTTCAAATAAACATGTTATTTGCAAAAAATATAAAATCGTACTTGTAGTAAAATCATGCTTATTTACGTCTTTTTTTTCCTACCTACTCTGTAGATGGAGTTTGTAAATACATAAAATTAAAGCAAATCCCAGTGAAGATCGTTAAAACGTGTATTCATTTTATGCATATATTTTAAGAATTAACAACAAAAAACCCTTTATAACAGAATAATGGATAAAAATTTACTTTAATGAACATAAAAATTGAATTCTGTGGTGGAAAAAAATTGAAAACCACTATACTTACTCTTTCCTTTTTCTCTCATGAATATACAAACATATTTCAAGAATTAAAAAATGCTATCACTAGAAAAAATTTATTGTTTAAAATTTTAGCTTTCAGAAGAATTATGAAATGAAAAAAAAAATATTGCTGAAAGATGAACAACTTTGAGAATGCTCTAATCGTAACTTTTGTTTTTATAACTTTTCGTATTCTTCGGAGACCAATGTGGAGAATTACGGTATTTCCTGTACATGCAAAATCTAAGCAATAGATCACATTTTTCTTTGTAATATTTAAAAAGAAATGAAATATACCTAAACTGTTTTGAATGCAGTTATGAGTTCAAAACTCATACTAAAGAAAACCTTTCTCGTTTTCACATTTAGAGAAAAAATTCTTCGTTAAGATAAATTAAAACATCAATATTTTGAACAACGTTTGAATTTTATAGAATTTGCGAAAAATAATTACTGTTCAAAAAAATATGTTCGCTCATACTACCTGCAAGCTATATTCCGGCCCTATTGTTTACAGTACTTTATTTTAGACATTGACTGTTTGTATAAGCAAAATCAAACCGGACCTCGTATAAGCTTTGCTAAAAAGAAGAAATGGTAAATAAAATATTTGAAAGTAAATCAAGAATGTTTTACTTTACAGCACATTTCTCTGTTTTTATTTTTGTTGTTATACTTTTATTGAACTATCAGCCAGTTTTATTTACAATCCCTTAACACACTCGTCTGAACACTAAACTCAATTTTTGGTAACACCCATAAAATTATTTTTCATATACTGCATTAATTAAATGTACTACCACCCTAAGAGTCCTGCGGTGGCCTAAACTCCGTTCCCGTGAGAACATGGAAAGTGAAGCAGCACCCGGCTTGGCCAGCGCTTGAGAGGGTGAACTCGCGGCTGGGCTACTGGGGGACCGTGTACGCTAATGGGAGTTGGTGCACGTAAAATCAGCCGTAGCTCTAATGTCCTCCATATTTAGCGCTACCTCTGGGAATGCCGATTTCAGATGGTTGGTCCCTCATCTAGAATTGATCCAAAATTAGGGGACCCCGAGCTAAATTGGACTTCCTCGCAGTGGGGACCATTGAAAATGAAAGGCGCCTCCCTCTGCCCATCCTATCGCCCATCTCCTGCATATATGGGGGATCTGGCACCTCTCCTCGGTGGCCAGAGGGCATTAGCACAACAAAAGCACTGTCCTAAGAAAAAGTACAAGTATAAAAAGTACAAGAAAGTATGTTGCCAACCTCGAGTTTCAAGAAAATATCACGTCCTATTGTTTTAGAAATTGGTTCGATAACCATGTTTCAAAGCAAAGTCAATTAAATTCGTCGAAAGAATGTTACTTTCAGGGTTATCGTTTGTATATATCCATGTATAATAATGCAACGTTTTATGATTCGCTTAAAAGTTTTTACAGTAACCACAGATAATGAAACTTAGTCAATTATACATGTAATAGTTGGAAAATTAAACAAATTAAATCAAAAATTATTTTAATCAGTTGTACAGTAGAAGTTTCTGATAGAATCGTTTGCAAGTGGCTCTATACCCTTTCTTGAAAAACATCCTAGAGACACCTGAAGTGGTCTTAATGTAAACCTGTGCAAATTTACTTGACTCTTCATGATAAATTTGGTCAAACAGTGAGATCTGAAACTTTATTAATCTAGAAACGATCCGCTTCAAATATGAATGAGAAAAGAAAGCATCAAAGGGGAAGAAATAGTAAAATATCTAAATTAAAGAAGTCATTATTGGGTCAGAAACTTAGCTGTTGCTTGAATAAAAGCTTTTAACGAAACAAAAGAAAAGAAGAGAACAATACTCATCCTAAAAGGACAACACAGTAATAAAATATAACAACATACTACAATTCTGAGAGATAATGAATCTAAAATATTCTCATCATTGTAGAATACAATTTGCGTCGTAAATGCAAAATAAATTATTTCATCCTATGCCTATACCTGTAAAATAACAATTAATAAATTCAATCGAGTGCAAATATCAACTTATAATCGTGTTAAAAGTATTTTCTCTTAAAAAAGTTTACCAGTGTAAGTCAAATTTCTTGTGCTGGTTTCATATGTGACTAATTCTTTTTTCTTAAAATGTCAAATGCATAACAATAAATTCTTAGACTTCTCCCGACTTTCGCGTTTGAAAATTGATTATTTATATCCAAAGATGGAGATTTATCTTATATATGAGTACATATTGATCTGGTGTAGTGGTATATAAAAAGTAATAACACCCTACTGTCACGTAAGATGAATGTAAAAGCAAATGATTTTTTTTCAGGTTTGTGACGTGATCCTGCTACAGTCATTGCTATGAGGTGTATATAGCATTCTATATTTTCACAGAGAATATGTCTCTTTTAAGTCACCGTCCGTACAGTCACCTTGATAACGATGACGATAGATTTCTACACAGACGACACAGGAAAGTTCACAGAAAGAAACTTCACAGGTAAATTACTGTCCATTTTATTGTATGAACATAAGAAAAGGCAATATATGTAGACTAATCCAGTATATTTATTCAAATATTGTACCTTTTTTATTTTTGTTTTGTTACTCAGTAAATGCAATTATTCCTATTAGAGCACTTGATTGTTTTTTAATTTAAAACGCATTATTGACATAGAACAGGAAGAGTGAAATTATAAATATGAATAAAAACTACCAAATTTTACCAGTGGAAAAAAAAGAGGCGTGGACTGTGATAAGACACATAAATAATATATATACAAATCTTTAAAACGCAGATTAAAAAGCTGCATGAACTTTGTAGATTGTCACAGTAACCGTTTAAATATGCAGACATAAAAACATTTTCTGCATATTTCACAGAACATACGTCAAAACTTATCAATTGGATTTTATCTCTTGAGTACATAAATTTAAAAATTATAATGTCTATTAATTTTTAAGCATTATAATAAACTGTTTTGTTTTTAATTATAAGAAATAAAATAAAATTTACGGGAAAATTTTATTATTAATTCAATGGAATTAGTTGCACTTATTACCGCCAGATGGCAGCATACGACTTATGTATCACTCAGTTGTGAATTCAGCTTGGTCCATTTTCACAGCATTGCGTTTGCCCTCCTTGTAGACCTCCGTACCTTCTGTTTTTTGGCCTTGGAATTATGTTAGTAAAACGTCAGAAACTAGACTAATGCTCAAGTAAATGGAAAATATTAGAACCCCACTGTGGTGTCGCCGGCCGTTTAGCGATACTTTACGTATGACATCACTGTGGTGTCGCCAGAAGGCATAGTGTTAATTAACGCAGATGAGGAGAAAAGTAGTTCTGAAAATACTTATACTGAAATCACTGAACCAAATCACTCATAGTTGACTTCATATTCATCATCTGTAGTATCGCACTCATTAAGACATTGTGAAATTTCATAATCAGTTCCGTACAGAAACAATGAAATTTTTTTAACTATACTGTCGGTGTGCATTTTTTGCCATAATGGACAAAAAAGACACTGCACAGCTGTTTTCCAAGGATGATGGTTATGCGTTTCTTTGCCTTTCTTTCTCCGATTTTAAACAGTATAATGCTTCTTAACCATTCTTTTCACCGGGACTTCAAATTTTGATAGGGTTTTAAGAATCAGAAATGGAGATCTTAAATTGAATGCTAAAGAAAGTATGATTCTCAGTAGTGGCTTAATCCTGAAATTAAGATTAGTTCATTATCAACCTGCTTCTATTCAAAGAACATTTCTTTTTCGAAATCAATATAAACTGAATTGTATTATATAATAGTGCATAAAGTAAATATGCAGAGATTTTTTAAATACATAAATGTATTTATTTATTTAAGATCAGGTGCCAACTATTGGGTAAGGAAAAATGGATTTCACCAGTAATTGACACATTTGTTAGCTATTGGTGTTTAGACAAGTTCATTATAATTGCATAAAATTTCTAGTAAATGCAGTAAATAGCTATTAAGAAGGTTATCTTTAGATAATTTTTAATATACAGGGTGTCCCAAAAAGGTGGTAACGTGCATTAATTCTTTATCTAATAGACCTTTTATGAGTGCTATCTAGTAACAATTTAGGCATTTATATGCACTTTTTTGCATTTTTTCAAATATCCGCATGTTCTAGTTATTAAAATTTGAGATTTTAAACTCAGTGCTGTCAATTAATGGTGTTCTTACCCTAGCATTTTTACTTTCAGATGTCTTTTGGGCACAGTAGCAGTACTTAGTCTTTTATTAGCTGCTGTTGTCATCGCAGCTATACAGATAGCGATTTTTAATCCCAGAGGACATACTAACATTCTACAGTCCGCCATTCACAGAGATTCATCAGCAGCTTTTGAAGATGCCCTAGTGGTTAGAACAAATTGTGGGGAATACATCGGAACTATTGAAGATGGAGCTTTTGTATTCAAGGTAAGAGTTATCCTAGATGATACTTCATAAAAAATATGCAAGTCACTGTAGTTTTTTTTTAATCTGTCCATGCGATTAAATTTTAATTTTAGGCTAATAAACAATGATAGTTTTTTTATGAAATCAAACTACGAAAAGTCTGTACTAATTATTTGTCATTCGAATATGTTCGCAGTAAATATGCATCCAATGCTTGCATTATTAAATTTAATATTATTAATTAAAATTAGGAATAAGTTACATGTAAAATTACATTTCTTTCAATGAATTTATGGAAACCTGTTTTACTGTGTCTTGGTACTGTGAATAACGTACCTTCCTGAGAGGACAGTTTTATTTAGTAAAAAGGAAGCGGTTAGTTACATTTTTATCATAATTATTTATAAAAATACAAAAATAAAATACAAAATCAATACTTACCTAGCATACGGAATTTGCTAAGTGAAATTTTTCTTGAATGCAAAAATATTATGTTTACTAATTCCTATAAGTTTTTTTATTTTTCTTAAAAACTGATTTTTGAAGCCAAAAAATAACAAAATAACCACTGAAAATATACTTTAGAAGTCGGTAGATTTTTAAATATACTTTTGAATTAAAATGTTGTGCTCTTTTACGTACACGTGCCTGAGCGGTCATTTGAGTTTTTATTTCTGATTCAACAATATCTAAAAGAAGTGCATACTGGAATTATGATTCAAGCATTTATAAATAGTGATTTTAAAGGAATATTTCTTTTCAAATAAGCAATAAATAAAATATAATTGGACGTAATAAGTTTGTATTCTTTCTAAGTCACGTTTTCTTTTAAGAATACGTGATGTGTATAGACATCAAAATCTAAGCATTTATTTTTTATAAGTTTGTTTAAATTGGAAATTCACTTTAATCGTCATAGATTAATGATATGTCACTATATTGGTATTTAAAATACCTCGGTCAATTTTTCATGTATTCACATCAATTTTCTATTTGTTCAGTATGATTTAACTCATTCCTATTCATAGAATATTTCTACAATAAAACACAAAATAAAACAATTTTATGAAGAATCTGAACTGTTAAAGTGTTCCAGATAGCGTCAGAATTTTATTTATAAGCATTTAACTAAAAAAGATGATTTAAACATACCAGCTCTTCCGAAAAATGTAAATAAGAACAATATATTAAAGCAACTTTAATCAAAACACTGTCATCAATCCTGTCGTAGATTCACTGATTCTTAAACAAAATCAAAAATTGTACGAATTCATAATTTTGGAATGATATCAAAATTTGAACTTTTCACGATCGGTATTGTATACGAATATAATTTAATTGTTTTATTCTATGGTTTCTACTTTTTTCAAATTAAGATGATCCAAAAATTCAAATTCTCTGTAATCTGACTCTGTTTTACTGACAGATCATTAGAAATTTGAGGTGCTTCCGAAAATACCACTACAAGAAAATCTACGAAATACTTTCTTTTAAATTACATTTAGTTTTTACTTCATTGAACCTGATTATATGATTTGGATTTGGAATACCTCATTGCTGCATGTGCCATTATTTTTTACGTAAAAAGATAAATTTTCCGTAAATGTGGTAAACGAGGAGACGGATACAGACACTGAAATGATGCATTTACATTCTCAAAAATCTGTTATCTTTAATTTTAAAATTGGACATATTCTTTTATCAAAATAGAGTAATAACAAGTTCAATCACATCATCTGAAATTAAACCGTATTTCTGGTTTTAAGTAAATCATTTTACGGTAAAATTAAATAACTTTAATGACATTATTTTATTCATTATAATCGGTAAATTAAGTATACATTACCATCATGTGGTACTGTCCTACTTAATTAAATTTAAGCACACAGATCCTTAAATTTAATTACTAAAAGAGTTTGTTAATTTTGTCTGTTTTTTTAACAAAGATTTTACTACTCTCAGTGAGACCTGGCGAAACAATTTTAAGGTCACTATTAAAAATGAAATGTAGTAAAAAAAAAAAAAAAAATAAGTTTAAAATGTTGAGAACTATTTAGAGAAGCAGAGAAAAAAAAGTTCAATCCTAAGAAAAACTTCTTTAAATAGTGAACTAATTTCGCTATTTAGAGGTTTTTATTCGAAGAAATTCGTAAAATGTTCTTGGTTCCCAGAAAAATTTCGCAAAATAAAGGAATTCGTAGAATAGAGGTTCGTTAAATAGAGGCCCGACTGTATTAGTTAGTTGCAGTTGAAATATTTCTTAACATTGCAGCAGGTAATGAACTCTTTTCCTCGTCCCTTAAAAATATTTCATATGTTAAAGACTATTCATTCTTTAACATTTCGTCCTTGAGGCGATGTTTCACATCGTTTTTTGGGGTACAGAGTCTACATGATGCTTCAACGGAATTTTACTTCCGCTTGATGTATTTCGCCGACTTATTTTTACGATTTCATATTCTGTTCTGTATTTGCAGGGCATGCCTTACGCGAAAGCCCCTGTCGGTCACCTCCGGTGGAAAAAACCAATATCCTGGTGGTCTGACGGAGAATGGTGCGGCAGGAAAGAACGTAGAAGGGCTCATAAATACGCAAAACCATGCTTTCACATCGATCCAGAAACGCGTAAATTCAGAGGGACCGAAGACTGTCTATATTTGAATGTCTGGTCTCCCAGACTTGATACATCGGTAAGTGTTGAATCTTTGAAATTATTTTTTTCTAAAAGAAAAAAAAAATGCAGCTGTGATACCTTACATTTTCGAAAACTGTTGACAAATAATGAGGATGCAATTTGAATGCAATCAGTCTTTCATTTTCTTCATTATGTCGCATTGCGTTACATATGTGCTTATTTTCATACGTTGTGATGTAAATCATTAAGTTCGATTTTAATTAATCTATTTTTAAAAAAATATATGCTTAAATTTTCTAGCAAGCAGCATCATATATACTTTATTTCACATTTATGTTCAAAACAGAAAAAAGAAAAAACTTAAGCACAACCTATATTTTTAATTGATGCATATATATGTATACACGGAATGAACTTCTCGATTTAATTCGTTTTATATTTAATAATACGCTCTACAGTAAATTTCGTGACATATGAAAGATTAAAGTCTTGTAATATTTCATTCTTTAACTGAAACTTAATGTGTCATGTCAAACACTTATTGCATAAAATTTTCTTAAATGGTTACTGCTATTGAGTAAAAAAGTATTGTACAAAAGAAAACAAAAAATTATTATGGTACCTACAAAAAATAAAGTTTTCGTGCCATTAAATAAAAAAAAATAAAATTTTATCAAATTTTATATTCAACTTTTTACTTTTTTGAATGTATAGTTATGAACAAAGTAACTTAAATACGCCACAAAAAATATTCAGCAGAATTCCCTTTATAGAAGATTAACACGCACATTATACCCTTTTGGTAGTATTCCAACTATATGAAGTTCAATGTTTCATTTTATAGAACTTACTCCTTTTGATTCCTAGTTATAATTCAACTTTCTAGGCAGGCCTAGAGGTACTTGTGTGGATACACGGGGGATTTCTTCAGTGGGGTAGCGGGCACGATCCCGGCATGTGTCCATCTGGAAGAGTGGCCAAAAGGCTGAACTCGGTTTTTGTATCCTTCAACTACCGCCTAGGCCCTCTGGGATTTATGGCCCTGGATATTTTGTCTACGAATCCTCAAGATGCCAGAGGGAACTACGGATTATGGGATCAAATTGTAGCCCTGGAATGGGTGAAGCACAACATTCGAGCTTTTGGAGGAGATCCAGAAAAGGTGTGTGAGTAGTCTTATTTTTATAATGTAATTTATTTTTAGCTATTTAAAGTACTTCGAGTTTTTCTGTGGACAGCTGCAATGCTTCATAGAAATGAAAAGGTATATAAATGAGTGTGTGTTTGTGTGTGTTTGTACAGGAAGCATTTAACGTAGTACAAAAAAATCAATTATTTGAAAAATATATGCTTTGGACATTATGGTTTCTAATGTACTTTCATATTGCATGCATGTTAGAAAGGAGTAAAACCTTTTTATTTTCTCACTACACAATTTCATTTTTTAAGAATCATACCTTACAATTTTATTTTTATGAATACAATTTCATTTTTAATGAATCAGATTTTGTTATGTGACTTTTGACACAAGTGAATGTCTTAGAGAAAAATTAATAAAAACTTTTTTTTTAATATGCAAATGAATAAAAATACAAAGTAAATGCTCTCAAAGTACATGCATACATAAATCGGTTGAATATGCAGAGTTTATATAATGCGCAATTTTAATTTTCTTTTATTTTTTCAATCATCATTTCGCATGTAATTGAAAATGTGGTACTCAAATATTATACAATATAGAAAATATGGTTTTCAAATACTATACAATTGAAATACACAGCGATATTTTTTCGGATATTTATTTTAAAATATTAATGTCTGGTATTAGTAAACATATATCACTTTGAAAAAAAATCATAGAAATGTTCATTTTTTTTCATTTAATTTTTCGAAAAGAATGGGGCTTGAGAACAACTACATGAGCAATAGCAAGAACACTCAAAACAAATTCATAAACAACGCACAAAAAAAGTATTTGACAGTATGGTCATTCCGGGTTTCATATAAGGTCTGCCATACAACAGTTAAAAGAGAGTCCCACCATTCACACAGGTATCAAAACAACAGTATTCATGAGTAGATCTTTTAATGTGTGTCATTTTTCAGTTTTTAATCCATTTGAGCCTAGAGTACTTTTTTGGCACTCTCAAACTTCAAAATGTCTGCTGTCAGTCGCAAACATTTGTAAACGTTATAGAATATTCAGCTTTAATTTCCGAGTTTTAAATGTCAATTCCACAAAATACTTAAAGCCGATTAAGTCAGATATACAATTTTCACTTTTTATGCCTATCTTTAAAAGGAAACTATCTGCTCGTGCATTCAGTTGTTGTCAGAATTTTTTCCATGCTTTAACTCGAAAAATTTAAGAGTCATGCAAGCAGCCTGGACACAAATGGGGTCATTTATTTTACACGAATAATAACTTCGCCAAACAAAGCCGAATTTAGGGCCCGATTCAAACGAAACAGAGTTCTATCGTTTTCCGTTGCGATCGCGGAAATTTTCGACTGATTCCTATGTTTCCTATTCAAGTGAAACCTGTCTATCGCTTTTGGATCACGTGACACTGCGATCGGTGTTTTGCTATCGCTTTTTCAAAAGCGATCGTTTTCAAGAACATGGCGGATCGATCGGCGGATGGTTAATAAGAAGATTACAACAACAACGAAGACTCGTTATTTAAAATTACGAAGCAATCCGTTGGAATTATCAGACAGGGAATTCTGCAAAAGATTTAGGGCTGCGGAAAGCTGAATTTTCTCGCAGAACAGAATTTCTGTAGGGTTTATTTTCTGTCGGCCTTTGAATTCCACTCTAGCAGACACTACGATGCAGGCGCCATCTATAGTTCTTATTTTAAATCGATTATTGCTCTATAAATTTGAACTCGATATATTGCTCGATAAATTTGTTTGAAACAGCGCGAAAAAAAAAATAATAACGAATAATTTCTCGCTAAAATAAGCATCCTAGCAACCCTCCTAAACAAATATTCATACCATTATATTAAGGATGTCTTTGGTTGTTAATTATATATCAGAACATAAAATATATAGTAATTCTACCCCTCCATTATAATTATAAACAGCTTCTCTGCTACAGAAAAATAAAATGTAGTAGGCAAACTAGAGAACAATTATTATTCGATAATTCGAACAATTCGACATGATAATTATGACGAACAATACTATTATTAATAATTTTCTAAAAAAAATCTTCATAAATTAAAAATGTATTTCCATGATTATAAACATACAAAAAATATTAACCTAAACCAGTTAAAATTTTAAAACATTAACCTACAATACTGTTGGGGAAAAAAATTAAGACACAGTCTTACCCTACGTGTCCGTTGCAGCTCAAACATAAATAAATAAACAGTTAGTCGTCGCCATTAAGTTAAAAGTTTTTTCCAGAGAAAGATGCGATTTTTTTATTGGTTAACAGCGACTTTCTACGTCACCGGAAGTTGCGTTTTCACTCTGTGGCGATAAAGTTTTGATCTAGCAAACCTGTAAGTTCGATCGCCTATTTTGTTTCACTTTGAATACACTTTTGCGATCGCTTGTAAAAGCGATCGAACTTCCAGAGAGAAAACGATCGTTTTGGAGACGACCGATCGCGTTTCGTTTGAATCGGGCCCTTAGTTTCTCAGCGTATCCTTTATTTATATGAAGTAAATCCAACCAATTCTTTAAAAATACAAATAGTTGTACGTTATAAGTTGTGACTTTTTTTGTGAGAATGATTACATATTTTTCATAGATATCCAACAAGTCCCCCATATTTTACATACATATATTTTTCCTACCAATAAGAAAATCCATTTGGTTATTTTATGACTGTTTCCTTCTGATTAAATTCATGGCTTTTAAGACTTTTATAAATTTCAGGTTACAATATTTGGAGCCGATTCTGGGGCTGCATCCATTATGGCTCTGAGAGCATCAAAATATGCTGAAGGTCTTTTCCGAACGGCTTGGCTTTTGGGCCCTGCAATGACATTCAACAGAACGTTTTACGATCTTGCCCAACACAATCAAGCATTCTTTTTGGCGAGAAGTGGCTGTGTGAATGCGACCTGCTTGCGACATATGACGGCGAAATCTGTTGTCGAGGCGTATTTGGGAAAAGATGATCCATCTTTCAGGATACGAGATCAAAATGACCTTCCCATTGAAGGAATATACCCAGAACAACTAATAGTGCTAGACGGTAGGTATTATTATACTCATTCATTAGTTTCACATTTTTTTTCGTTTTCGTACTTGAAATGCAACGAACTTAGTAAATAAAGGAGATTATACTGATGGTTGCTATTGCTAATGCCCTCTGACCACCAGGGAGCTTTATCAGATCCTCGATATAGGATGGCGATGGGTGAAATGAAGTTGCCTCAATATCATTGGTACCCAGTGGGAGAAAGACCGACTTAGTAGGGCTCTTCTAATTTTGAACATATTACAAAGGTGAAACCAGCACCTGGATTGTCAGCCCCAGAACATGGAGGTCATTTGGGACATGGCAGATTTTACTTGCACCAGATTTAGCGTTCGTCCACAGATCCACACTGGAGAGTGGTTGTCTCTCTTCAAGCGTTGCCGCTTCTTCCCTTTTTGTGTTTTATGGGAACAGAGCATAAACCAAGTGAACTACTGTGAGACATACATTAATAGTGCATAAGAAATATAACAACGTTATACTTCATTGGTAATGGAGAATTATAATTATTTCAATTGTACGACAGCACTTCTTATCGAAGCTTTAATCTTCGAATGAAGCTTGAAGCTCTTTATGTTCAAAATTAAAAATTTATGAATTTTATGGTAAAAAGTCTTCAAGAAGGAGGATTAGAGCCCTAAATTCCACTTTTCGTACATAACTGCTAACAGATGGCACTGTACATCAAAATCTATTGAAAATAATCATGTATGAGTACGCAAGTATTCAAAGCATTATGTTTTCAAATTTTTCATTCTTAGGAGATACTAAAGTTGCGCAAACGAATAGTAAAATTTGTCATCCTATCCGGCTAATGTTTCAATGTAAATGGTTTCCCATGTCATGGGAATCGACAACTAAGATCGTCCAGCATGTTGGGATGGTTCTGGTAGACAATTTCTTTCAAAGTGTACCTCAGAAAGCAGTCACAAGGAGTCAGATCGAGAGAATATGAAGGTCAGTCCATTATAGAGGACTGCGATTACAGCGACATCTGTTAATCGTTTTTGCAACTACTATTTCGAAACTTCTGGACAAAATTTGGACAAAACTTGCACTGCGCGCACTGCAGCCGATTACTGCAGCCTTTTATTGATGTTTGTTCTTGAGCTTATTAACTTTAAAATCGGGGTGTTAATTGCTGGACATACTGTCCATTCTATAACTCTAGATACTTCTTATTTTTAGCATAAAATATTTTTTATGAAATTTATCAATTGTAACACTTTAGCAGTTTTACCCCTAACCTTACCTCCAAAATTTGAGGTTTTCACTTGCGATACATTTATGATTCAATGTATGAATTGATTGTTGAGTTATTCACAATTATCCAACGAATTCTTCGCTTTGGTACGAATGTTACCTCACAATTCTGCTATTTCGACAACATTCTCTCTTCCAACGCTATGCAGTTCTTTGACGGAAAAACCAACGTTCTTGAGTGGTCGAAACGACTCACTACACGTTATTTAACTTATAGCGGCCTCATCATAAGTATTTGAGAGCATCTGATAAGCCTCTTCCTAAGATTTCTTCTTAGTGTTTGAAGCACAAGTAGTTTCTCAGCAATATAGAGGACAAACTTAATGGACCGTCCTGTGTTGAAAACGTGCAGGCGTCGCGATCGATACATTAAACTACCAACAACATGGGGGCCGATCGAATAGCCCATCTGACGCCATAAGCCGTGCGTAGACAGCAGTGTAAGAAAACTTCTTTAGCTCTATGGCGCCAGATGGGCTTTTAAATCGTCCGCCATGGTGTGGGTAGTCAAATGGATCGATGGTAACGATTACACTTTTTCAACGTTGGGACCATTTAACCATTTTTTTTTTTTTTGCGAATAGCAGTGAAAACGCTGAAATAAGGTGGTTTCACGGCGCTACCCCCCTCCCCGCACGTCAAAGGGTTAAAATATCCCTCAAAATAACGAGACGTAAACAGACATTTTCAATCAAGAATAGCTTTATTTTGCAGACAAATTCAATTTCTGTTTTCAAGGGGTTATGTTGACATATGCCCAAGTTTAGTGCATGATATCTTTGATACATTTATTTCGACTATAACTTGCCAATGACACCCTATGTAAGAAAACGTCGAAATCAAAGTTGTAATCCTAATATTTAAAATATTTATAAGAATATAAATATATTACAATACATTAAAAGTCCATGAGCTGTTTTTATCTTTTATAATTTGTGTTATTTGTAGATTCATTTAACGTTGGAAAGCATTTAATGATCGATTCTTTTGGCATGATTTATATTTTATGTTTAAAACTGCAGTTCATACTTATCAATGGAAATTGGCCAGTTCTTTTATAGATAAAATATCCCTTTCCTTCGGTTTTAAATATATCAAATGATGTTTCGTGTATAACAAAATCTCATGAAAATTAAAATATCAAAATAACGAAAATTAAAATTTAAATATCAAAATAGCGGAAATTAAAATTAAGATATAAAGAAAGAAAAAATTGCGGAAACGTAATGTCACTACTGTCAAAACTTTAGAAGAATTAGATTTTCAGGAAAAGTTGTAATGGAAAAAGAAATTGTATCCACATACACTTGTAACTATTTTACTACGCTGTTCCAGTTAGCATCTACATCGCTAACATACCATTGTAAATCAACACTCGTTCTTTTTTAAAATAACACTATTGTACGCGTATGTAGCATTAATAATCAGCAAAAAAGTTCTTGATCCCATTCCAAAGTCAATAGAAGCATTATACTGGATTTTGAACAGTTACCAACTTTTTTCACCCCCAGCGATTAAAAATGGAAGTTTCTCAAGAAAGAACCGTTAAGGAAATTCCGTTTTATCTTTTGAAAAATGCATCAACCCTTATTCATCATTATCTTTAAATAGTTTTAATACTCTTATATCCAAAAAAAGGATTGTTTATTTTCATTCAAAGACTTTTATCTTAACCCAAGTCAAAATTCTTGCTAGTATTTCTTTGCTAGTCTAGCATTAGATGCTAGTTCCAAGCTGGCAAATAAAGCATAAACTACCATAAATACTTGCTAGTTCTAGCAGAATTACCAGCAAGTCATACCGTGTTTTCGACACTTTTTTTGCTTGTCCAGCATACATAATCCAGCTTGTGTTGCTAGAATATTTTTCTGGTCTAGCAGCAAGAAAGATCACCACTTGCTTGAACTAAATGCTATTCTAGCAGTAATTCACAACCAACAGATGCTTTTTTTTATTGCTAGACTAGCATTAAATGCTGGATCCCAGCTAGGAAAAAAAGCATTAACTACCATAAATACTTGCTAGTTCTAGCAGAATTACTAGCAAACCATGCCGTGTTTTCGACACTTTTTTTTTTGTTTTTCCAGCATACATAATCCAGCTTGTATTGCTAGAATATTTTGCTGGTCTAGCAGCAATCAAGATCACTACTTGCTTGAAAACTTTATGCTTTTCTAGCAGTAAATCACAACCAACAGATGCTTTTTTTTATTGCTAGACTAGCATTAAAGGCAGGATCCGAGCTATGTGCACTTTTGTTATGTTTTTATTATACTTAATACGAATATATTGATTATCGATTTTTGTGTACACCCATACAAGAATCAATATATTCATTTTAAATATACTATTTTTTAACATGTTGATTGAAATGTAGGAATCACCATTATCGTATGCGTTAAGTAAAGTGTATATATTATTTGATTGTTTTGTGCAAATTACTTCGTTTTGTTACAGTTTTTATTTATATTCAAGACGCTGATCTGATATACAATGATCACAGAATATTATGACTATCTGTAACTACTAATCCAAGACAAACTTGCCAAAAGCAAAGCGATTCCCTAACGCTGTTTAAGCCATTGGTATTAAAACTTTTAAAATCTAAAGAAACTTCAATATTTTTACTCTTAAAAATGTTATTTTTGGCCCTCCCACCCCTCAAAAAAAAAAAAAAAAAAAAAAAACACCGCTTACTCTAATACAGTGACCAGGTTCATTCCAGAGCATAGAATCTATGCATACGAATGTAACTTATTGTTAGGTGAGTGTACAGAATAAATAATCAAAGAAAATTAACATACAAATGGTTAAAACATAAATATTTCTTCTGCGAAAGTATTCTTGTAATACAAAACACAAAAGTAAATTACTGAAGCAATACTACCGACAAAAGAAAATACTAGCTATAAAATTATACGACAGATAAGCGTCTTAAATATAAATGAAAAAAATCAGAATGAAATAATTTAAAGCAATCAAATAATATTAAAAGTGCACTTACGCCCATGATCTGTCCATGATCGCCCATGATCGTGTATTTTTAATTATTCTTCTATCATTTTGTGTGGTAGATTAATTTTTTTCCAATTTCAAAGCAGCGAACGCCACACCACGAGCTTTTTGCATGTGTTTGCAATAATGGCGTCATCACTTGAACCGAACCACGTTCTGAACCCGACGCCTCCAAGGATAGGCTCTGAGTATGCGCAGAAATCCGGTTCAGAGCGTTGGAGAAAAATGAGAACTTCTCAGATTACTCGATTTTTTGTATATATTCTTGCGCGCGGTGTATGAATGCGCAGTTACAAATAGTTCGTAAGTTTAAAGTATGGTACTAATTTATTCTTATAACTACTTTAAGGAAATATTACCGAACACCACATACGCTTATTAAATAATTTACCAGTGTGCAAGTGACGTAAAAAGGGATTATATTTATATTTATCTGCATGCTTATTTTTCAGTTAGAACAGTTATTTATATTTAGGAAGGCCGTTTACTAGTTTATGATGCAAATATATTTTTTAAAATATGAGTACATCAAAGTACTCATATTTTCAATTGCAAGCTAAATATAAAATTGTAAGCTTAGGGCCCCATTTCAGGGGGGCAGCAGCCCCCCTCAGCTCCCTCTGGTTACGCCCCTGCTGTGCAACAAAGTATTAATTAACCTGCAGTAAAATGTTACCTCCCTCTCTAAAAATAAGTAAAGGGTCCCACTTTGGGTTTGGGGGGTAGCAGCCCCCTCCGCCCCCCTCTGACTTCGCCCCAGCTATAAACAAAGTATTAATTAACCTGCAGTTAAATGCTACCTTCCTCACTAAAAACAAGTAAAGGGTCCCATTTCGGGGGGGCAGCAGCCCCCCTGCTGTGCACTAAAGTATTGCTGTGCCTGCTGTGCACTAAAGTATTAATAAACCTGCAGTTAAATGCAAGGGTCAGATTTTATGAAGGGGGCAGCAGCCCCCTCGGCCCCTCACCTTAGGACCCTCTCAGCCTAATGGGATAAACTTATCAAATTATTGTATTGTCATCGGTCCTTGATAAGTCTATAAAGTTTAACTTAAATCTGACCGTTTAATGTGGGGCAAAATCGAGTTCAAAGGAGTCGGTTACAAACAAACATACAGGTGAAAGTAATAAAAGCGTGTTAAAAAAGCATATAATACCTTGATAAGGTACCTACTTCCCCATGCTTTGGAAGAAGCTTGTACAGCTAATTAGCAGTTTTTGCTGGTATATAGCTTTTCATGCTATTTCTTCTTGAGCTACCTAAACAGAATATTAAGCTGGCAAGCATGAAAAAGCACATAATAGCTTGTTAAGGTACCTACCTTCCCATACTTTTGAAGAAGCTTGTACAGCTAATAAGCATGAAATGCTTGTATATAGCTTGTTATGCTATTACTTCATAAGCTAGGAGTATAGCATATGATGCTAGCTAACATTACATAGCAAATAATAGCATGAAAATCTAGCAGACATAGCAAGAACTAGCAATAACTAGCCTGTTTTTGTTGCTGGCACTAGCATGAATTTTGGCTTGGACTATTAATTATAATTTAAAGCAAGAATTTTACTGGTAATATCTTTTTTGCCATCCATGAAAGATGGACACCATCCACTTTAGTTTCCCGCCTTCCAGGACGATAATCAAAACGTACTGAAATTAATTTTTAGGTGTTCCCTGGTCCTAACCCGCATTTACGTGAAGTTTCGAAGAAAACCACGGAAAACTCTGATCGCTTAGGCCGGCGGACGCAACCTGGATTCAAACCAGGCACGTTCCGTCTCCCTGTTCAAAGCGCTAGCGCTATGCCACTAGTGGGGCCGGCGTTATAGAATGGTTCTTCAGCCACTACACCTCCTGAACGGCAGTAATTTAGAACTAACTGCTTTTCTCTGAGTTGTCTGCCTGTCTGTCTGTCTTTTAATCATGGATTATGGGGGTGAGGCACTTCTGCTTTAGGAGCCATTTGGACCAACCATAAATCCAGATTAGATCGATAGCGGCAGTACATGTCAAGGGTGTTAATTTCTACCAATAACTACTGAAGAGTTCATTTCTACCTAATTCGGGAGCACATAGATGGCAGAACTACGGATCGTTAGCGGGGCTTCTTAGTTTTGAAGAAAATACCCAACAGAAGACCCCGAGACTTAGTTTGACCATCCTCAGAGGTATCGTTTTGTGTGGGAACTTGGAGGACATTGCGACCAAAACCTATTCAACGTTCCCGAGTCACCATTAGCGAGAACGGCGATCTTTGGTTGGTCCCAGAATCGAAACCACTTCCTTTCGGCTACGAGATCGATTCCCCACCCAACCGGGCTACAGCGGCCGTTCTCCAACTTGCTCCAACAATAGATTCAATCGGAATCAACGAAACAATTGTTATTCTGTTCAACAATGGAATCATTATGTAGAACAACCAGGTGCTTAGAGTAGGGTCCCGGTGGTCTGTAACGAAGACAGCTGTCAGTCGAGAGCGAGCTGGACTGGATCTGGTTCCGGTCACGAACAGGCAACAAGCCGCTTGATTGAGACTGACATTCGGCTGGAGAGATTCGCTCGTCGGGAAACCGAAACCCCGTTCGCGTGCCACCGCGAAAGACTTCCGCCAAAGAACCGTGTGGATTGTGTCTGGGTTTGGTTGGTTAAGGCTAAGGCTCTCTTCCCGCTGCGAAAGGCTTCTGCCAAAGAAACGTGTGGATTGGTCTGGGTTTGGTAGGTTAAGGGATGCTACAGCTTTATTAGACAGCGGACCGGCTTCTTGGCTGCGGTAAATCTGATCTCATGAAGATCGCCGCTGCGGGTTACACTCACTGGGACCCCACTTTTTCTTTCTATCTCTCTCTCTCTCTCTCTTTCTCTCTCTCGTTTAACGTTCATCCCACTATGGGGTTGGCAACAAAGTAATTGGATTTTCTTAGGTAAAATGCAAAGAAATAAATTTTCGACAAGTTTTTAATTAAAACAATCTGTGTCTGAACATAGGATTTATATTTATTATAATTTAAAGCAAGAATTTTACTGGTAATATCTTTTTTGCCATCCATGAAAGATGGACACCATCCACTTTAGTTTCCCGCCTGTCCTCTTTCGAGGACGATAATCAAAACGTACTGTAATTAATTTTTAGGTGTTCCCTGGTCCTAATCTTGCATTTACGTGAAGTTTCGAAGAAAACCACGGAAAACTTCGACCGCTTAGGCCGGCGGACGCAACCTGGTTTCGAACCAGGCACCTTCCGTCTCCCTGTTCAAAGCCCTAGCGCTATGCCACTGGTGGGGCCGGCGATATAGAATGGTTCTTCAGCCACTACACCTCCTGAACGGCAGTAATTTAGAACTAACTGATTTTCTCTGAGTTGTCTGCCTGTCCGTCTGTCTTTTAATCATGGATTATTGGAGTCAGGCACTTCTGCTTTAGGAGCCATTTGGACCAACCATAAATACAGATTAGATTGATAGCAGCAGTACATGCCAAGGGTGTTCATTTCTACCAATAACTCCTGAAGAGTTCATTTCTACCTAATTCGGGAGCCCATAGATGGCAGAACTACGGATCGTTAGCGGGGCTTCTTAGTTTTGAAGCAAATACCCAACAGAAGACCCCGAGACTTAGTTTCTACAATCTGTGTCTAAACATAGGATTTAACCCTTAAAAGCGCAGTGTTCCCGCTCTGGGAACACCAAATTCTGACATTTTGACTGTTGCCAGTCACGAAGAATAGATTTGATTTCTATAAAAATAGTTGCGGGTGACATAGCTCCACGAGAATCCTTTACTTTTTAGCATGTCATTTCCCGTAAAAAAATTTGTCACGATTCTTTTTAACAGCACTGACATCTGCTGTTAGACTGCTGTTAGACTGTCATGTGCCGGCACAGCCAGCTGTCCGATCGTCCGCAATTTTGCTGGTAGTTAAGTCGAGCAATGGCAACGACTGCCCTTTTTTAAGCATTGGGAAAGGGTTGCGCCTCAAAGGGTTAAATGCTTTACATTTCACAATTATAACGCTAAGGTAAATTTGCCATCGGAACAATATGTGAACATCTACATAAGCCGCTTTGAAGTTTCAAGCTTTATAGCTTCTCAAAAACAACACATCTTGACACACCCAAATTCAACACTTCCTCGTAGATTGACGATTTTTTTTTTCGATCTCTCTCAATAGCACAACGTTAGCGGTGACGATGGCAAGCAGTGGTCCCTTAGACAGATGTTGATCACGAAGGCTTTTTTAAATTTTGTAGTTTTTATTTTTTTTTAATGAAAGCTAGTTCTCTTTCAAAATCACCTCCCAAAATCCCGCAAGCATCAATTTGAGGGTATTTGTTTTGAATAAGTAAAACTAGAATCGAAAACCAGTTAGACTATTCAGGTAATATCCCAGCAAACACACACCTGCTGGTGGAGTACCTTGCCAGTGCCTTTCTGCCTTTACGTCCAGTACCGGCCCGGCACTGCAAAAAGTAACTGAATCGTACCAAAAGTGGTCGCCCGATAAGTACCTTGCCAGAAGCCCGAGAAGGCAGCGGCACTCTGCTGGCATACTGCATGTGCCGGCCGTTACTCACAATAAAGGCAACGGCCCATTAAGTTTATAATGCCCAAAATGAAACAGCCGGCTGCCGGCTATTATTAAAAATAAAGGCACTGGCCTGGTACCTTAACAGTGACTACAATGTAATGTAACGGTACCGGATTAGTGCCTATTTACAGTAATGCTGCCATAATTAAAATACGAGCCAGTGGCGGATTCGGGATAGGGGGCTTATTCATCAATCCCCACCCCCACCCCGCAAAAAAATCCATTCCTTAAGGGTAACATTTTGAAAGATAAAAAACAACGTAAATAAAATATAAAAACAGCAAAATCGTTGGTCAATCGTTTGCAAATTATGTGCGCCTATCATTAGTGAATTGTGTGCAGTTTTCACAAACTGCAATTTTTTTACAAATTTGCAGTCGCAAAAGACTTTTTTGTGAGATAGGCGTTAACACATTTCAGAACCAACATAAAATCATTTATAAACAGTTTAATTTCAATATTTCAGAGTTAGAGATTTTATAAATGAGTTATAATACTTTATAGTTGATATATATATATGTGTGTGTGTGTATGTACAAATCAAAATCTTACAGGAAGTAATAATAAATAAAATTGTACTATGATTACACATTGTACAATTTTATATATGTATATATATGTATACAATATTGTACAAATGTTGACATAACTTTAGGGTAACATTTTGCTTTATTGTACATTTTGTTTAGATCAAATTATTTTTTAAATCTTAGCTATTCTGAAAATAAATTTTCTGTATCTATATCTGTTGTATACTGCATGATTCAAATTTTATGGAGGAAAGTACTTTTATACACTAAAATAAGTATCATTAGTAACATCACCGACTTAAAAAAAGTCACCAGTTTAATAGCCATTTTCTCAATTTTAGTTCCCAAAATAGTAACATTTTTGAATGATTTTGTAGTTAAGAAATAAACATGCCTAATTTAGCTTCATTTAAGAAGGATTGAATAAAATGATAAATTTAAAAACTTCATATATATATATATATATAACAGAACATATAATACATTTATTTTTATAGCACGATTAAAAAAACAGATTAGAATGTTTGCTGAAAGCTCAGTAGCAGCTTTAAAAAAAAAGGGAGTTGACAAAAACCAACACCAGATTTTCAAATGAGTCGCCTGGAGTATGGTACAAGTAGCCAAAACTTGAAAATAGTATGAAAATGACGTTTCTTGGTTCAAAAAGTCGCCTAATCTTTAAATTAGTTGATAAATTCACCGGTGGATACCGTGTGTACATAAAAACATTAAAAGTAAAAATTTACCTGTAATATTTTCCCGACTGTTTAAAAAATGTAAAATCCAATTGTAAAACTTCCAATTGAAATCCACTTTCTGTATCCATAACCAGCAAGATATCACTGCAGAAGCAAATCTTATTATAATTATTATTGCTCCTAACAGAGATATCTTACTAGTCTATAGCAATAACCTTCTCGAAAGTCTGCAACAACAACCGGAAAAACTGTATCCTAAAAAGCATATTTCATAACTGGCTTCCCGCTCAACGTTTCAAGATTTGCAAAACGAAATGAAACATAAACGTGATTTTATTTTAATACAGACAAACATCTTATAAACTAATTGGATGGCTAGGGGGCGGGGATGGAGTGCCGATTTTATGCGACCTACCAAAAATAAGAACTGGAGCTAAAGTGATGTTCTCACGGCGTGAAACAAAAAGCCTTAACATACAAACTTGGCTTTGCAGCGCTAACAAAAATATGCCAATATACAAAAATAGGCGAACGCAACCACAGCGGTTAAGAATAAATCAATGCTTTTAATTTAGTAAACAAAAACAATTAGGCGCAGAAATTTAAAAGGGTTACCAAAACATGTCAGTGAAGAACAACTCGATCTCTGGGAGGCTGCTGAACAAAGCAAAAATTAACAGCCTCGCCCAAAGAGAGGAGCTGCAAAAGAAATTCTTTTAAATGTGCAGAATAAGAATTAGCAAAGCTGCGGTCATAAACCACAAAGAGCGAAACAGATTGAAAGAAATAATATGTAAATGCTGGTTCATTGCTGAATTTCTAACAAAATAGCTGCAGGAGCTCTAATTTGTTTTATTGTCAATTTGAGAATTAATTAATTAATTAATTTTTAAAAATTAAGTAATCTTTTGTTTTACCACTGCTATATTTAATTTAATAAAAAATGTCAATAGAAGCAATTATGTAAGCTGTTAAAATTTTTAATTTAATCTAAAATTATCTGAAGAAAAAAAGACTACAGGAGCTAAGCTCTCATGCAAAACCCTGACTGGTCTTCGTGTAATGCTCTCTAACATATTTCTGAACCCTAATTCGGTAGATTTTAAAAGGGGCTTAACGTAGAAAAAAGTCTCCAAATATGTTTTTCAGGAAAGGTTTAGCAAAATTGTAAAAAATTAATATAAATTATAAAAATGTTAAGATTGAAATTCATAATTCTGTACAAAGTGGAGTCTACATACTGTCATATACAGAGTGGAGGTTCCACTGTCTGTGTAGTAAACATTTTTATAGCATACTGAACTCCGTTTGTATTATTTTAGTTTTTAGTACTAAAATATTTGAAGGCACAATATGAACTTCTCTCCTTACATCACCCCCCACCTCAAAAAAAAAAAAAAAATCTTTGCAGTCACCCTGCCTTTGGGTGCCCGGAACTTATATCCCCTAACACTTCTACACCGTATGAATGTGAAACAATATTATTTAATTAAAATAACGAAATTTTATGCCAACACTACGAAATATATACAGGCCCATTACTGCCAAATAGTGCTGGCCTGGTACATTTTAAGCAGTACCACGCCGTTAACTTTTTTGTGCATGTCATAGACACATGGCAGTTCGCCGTTACTAGTTATGTACCGGCGCATATGCACTTTTCAGGCACTGGTACTCCAGTGACTTCCAGACGGTGGCAATCTACCTTGCTTCCGGTATACGGCACTTCGCCAGCACGACGGGTACCCGGCCGTCATTTTGCGGACAGTTGTGTGTTTGCTGGGATAAGCACTATTAAAAGAATTGCGCAAACGTTTAAGATTTTTCTTATTTTTCATCTGTTCTCTTCATCGATTATGGAAAATGTTACAATCACCCAAAAATGCATTTAAAGTACATTAAAGTACTAAACTTTGTTTTTTTCGCAATAACTATTTCATCTAAATTAAAAATGAACCATTAAAAATAAGATGAAATACCCGACCATTCAGTTACGGCGCTTTTTTTAGGATGTTTGTGATTCATGCGAGAAACCATTGTACTAAAAATAAATTATACTTGAAACGTTTCTTCTTTGACATTCAATCGAAAGTGTTTCGAATATTTTCTGTAATAATTTAAAATGGATTATGTCTTCTAAACTTTTATATAGATTTAATGAACCAAGATGCTTGTTATAACATAATTTATAGAAAGCACAAATGATGTACCTCATCGCTTTCTAAACCTTTTAAAATTGGATGAATAGTTGACATTTTGAATAACTATGCCTGAAGTTAAATACACATCTTAAACTTCACCCGTGACATTATTTTAAAGTGTACTCATTTCTTTGAAAGTCACAAATGTATAATTTATTACTTTCTATTTCTTATACCATTAAAATACTTTGGAATGCTTTGCACGTTTAGTTATCTTTATATTTGAAGGGTCCACGGGAAGAAAGATGAGAGTCCACTCTTCGTCAATGTTGAGGTTTCTACTGCATTCTGTTGTTCATTAGTGGCACTATTAATATCCTTAATCCATAAGGGGACACAACGATGAGAATCGACTGAAAAGATAGCCTAGAGATACTGTTTACTGGGGAACAACGATAAGAATCCACTGAAAAGATAGCCCAAAGATACGGTTTACTGAAGAAGAACGATGAAATCCCCGTGCGCCTTTCGTCTTTGGAGAATCAGCTGTATTGGACTCTCATCGTTCTTCCTGTGGACCTTTCATTTATTTTTAATGAATTATATAATAAAATTATAATCTATGTTTTTTATAAAAATATTATATTGTCAATTTAGGTGAATTGTTACAGATACCACCTACGGAGACACTTCAGTCTGGCGATGGAATGGATATTCCAACATTGGTAGGTAAGTATTTCAATATATGTACTTTAACAGCTTTTATTAGAAACTCTTTGAGTTATTTTTTGAATTAACTTTTAACCAAAATGTTGTAATTTGCCAGAACTTTACGATCCTCCAGCATTGCAAAAAGTTTATTTCTTTTCTTTTCCCTTTTGTTAAAGAAATTTCTGTTGTTTTCATTTTTGATATCATTTCTGAATATACATTGTAAATAAATAATTATCACATTAAATAAAAGTGATTTTTTATTTTTTTACTGAGGTTTATCTAAACAGCTTATTACCCGAAAATTCCCTCCGGAATTTTTCTTCTACTAAAGTTGGTGTTAAACTATTTGGTTTACTATAATTTCACTTTTGAAGATTCACCTTCTCAACTTATATAGGTATCAATTCCATTTTTCAGATTTCTTCAAACATGCATGTTTGATGTCTGAGAATTATAGAATGAAAGGTTTCGTTTTTGTTTGATGAGACTTGCTTTAGTTTGTTTCAACTAAGATAACAATTAAACCTTACTTTACAGGGACCAGTGCTCAGGCAGCTAACATCTGGCCAGGTCCAGATGACCTGTACAAATGGGAATGGGCTCAGTTGTCTAAGTATGTTGTCACAAGCCTAGACAGCTTTGGACCAGGAATCAGTCGTGAAGCCCTTAATATATACAATGCTTCGAGATATAATGGTAAGTATATTTTGGAAGAAAGCATGTTAATCACATTATGATTCTACTTAAATGATATGAGGTAACCTAGAAGAATGCCTTTTGCATGTAGGAACATAGTTATATTTCTCGTACAGCTCTCGAATAGCTCGTACACTCGTATCTTTTTTGTTGAAAAAATGCCTAACAAGCACCATAAGCAAAAGCAATGAATTGTCAAGAATGATCATAAACTTCTAAATAAATTTGTGTTATCTTTCAAAAAGAAATGAGTCACGAAAACAGGTCTCAACAAATGGAGTGAGTGACCATGCGTTTAATCTAAGCTCTGCAAAATGTTGCAGGCTTGGTCTGGATTGGTTTTAGCTAATGCAAATCTGCACGAGGGATATCTACCTAAAGGGGGATCCCTTTGTCGGAGGACATTTTAAGTATTGCTCATGCGAATTCACGTTGGTTATAGCTGGTGAAATGTGCCCAAACTTCCTGATAATTAGATCGTAAACCGCGTTCCCCAGTCATCTCCTAATGTTCTGTGTCTTATCTACTCAGTCATTGTTCGGCCTTATCTTGCAAGCATCATGTAAATGTTATATTACAAGGTGAAAAGTTTTAAATAATGGTTACTTTCATGTTATGTTCATAATCGAGAATCTTATAAGCAGGAGCTGTATATTAAGTCTCGAGTTGAAGTTCTGTTTTCAACTACTACGTACAAATAGATTTTGCCTATAGAAAGAACAATTGCTTCAGAAAGGTCATGCTTTTGAAGGGCCATTTAGTAACACCAAGTTTCAAATGAGATAGAACTATATTAGTTAAATAGTACCTCATCCGTAGAATTTATTAGTTAGCTTTACACCAATAGTTTGCAAATAATAAATTAATAATTTCTGAAATTCTAGAGTGAATATTTTAGAAATCATTTTTTTTCTTACTTCCCACTCAACCAACCCAGTATAATTTTAAGCTCAAAACAGAAAATATTGTGACTTTTTTGTTTAAGTGATTTAACTTAGCAAAAGAAATAAACTTTTAAAGATTTGCATTTCTATTCATTTTCAAGTTATTTATATTCACTGCGGTATTCAAACGCTTCTACGCTATTCATTAGAGATTTTAAGCTTGATAGTGACGCTCCACGAACTGCTGTAAAATTATTTTTATTTCTTTCAATTTGCTTTACATTCACTAGAATTTTCTGAAATTTGCAAATTAGTTTATGTAAAATTATATAACATTTCATTTTTAATGGGACTCTAAAAATTGAAATATTAAAAATTTTTTAGAGAAATTTCAATCTAAAGAAAATAAATTAATTATCACATCACATACTTCTTTCATCAGCTTTATGGATTTTTTACATTTAATCAATTCGTGATTTGAATCAAACTTGCATCTTATTTTCTTAAAAAATTACTTCAATTGATCTCTTAAAATTTATCTAGTTTAGTTTTAGACTTAAACTGACATACTTACATAGAGATATTCTGTTACACGTGGCCTTTCAAAAAGTTTTATACAGTGTCACGCTAGAGAAAATATACTATTCTTCATAGACACTCCAGCAAACACAGCCGTGTCGGGTTAGGGATGGGCCGTCATCGGCAGTACCGTTTCGATATCGGCATTGGCATGATGGTTATTGGGACGGTGTCGGTTCTGTGCTGGCAAAACGATTTAGCGTAGTCAAATAAAAGTTGATTTCGGGCATGCAACGGTCCGATAGCGGCTAGCCTTTTAGGGCTAACATGTGATTTTGGCGATGTACTGCACCAAACGTCAAAACCGATATCGGTCCAGAAGTGTAATTTCTAAACTGAACGGTATAAAGCAAGCACAAGCAGCACATATATATTGTTATAGTAATTCTTTTTAATTTATGATTTCAATACTTACTATTTACAATGTTTTGAGCCCGTACGATTCAAGTGCCTCCTTCACAGGCGAGAAAAAGGAGGGGGGAGGATCATTCTATCTGGTTAATTTACCTGAGGTCCTGTCCAGGGTTCTGGTCTACCGCGCATCTGTCAATCTACAGTTTAGATGTTGGTGATTTTCTCCAGATGTATTGTGAATATGCGTTAGATAAGTTAACCAGTTTTTTATGACTTAGTATTGAAGGGGTTTCTAAGCCCCTACCACCACCCCTCAATTGGGGCAGTTTCTGTCTCGTTATTCACAACTGAAATATTATATGACTATAAATTTCATTTTATATAAAGTGATAGTTGTTAAGTACTTCCAATTTAAAAATTCTAATAAAATTAATTAATTAAATAATTAAAAATAAAATACATACAATGCAGAACATAAAACGCTGCATTTTAAAAGTTCACAAAAGGGGCCCACCATGGCCGAGTGGATTAGACACCGAACATGGTTGAAGTCATTGGCGGATCCAGAGCCCCCCCCCCAGACGAATGAAGTTTACACTACAGAGCATTGACTTGTTTTGTAAATTCAAGTCATTCTATAAGCAAATGTGACAAAAATTGTCTTTTGCCCCCTCCAGAATTTTTTTTCTGGATCCGCCGCTGGTTGAAGTGTGAAGGTCCAGGGTTCCGGTCTACCGCACATCTGTGAATTTACAGTTTGGATGTTGGGTGATTTTCTCCAGATGTAATGTGAATATGGGTTATATAAATTAACCAGATTTTTGAACATAGAACTGAGGACAAATCACTGTTGTATCTCCAATTCTGGAACAAAAATTGGGGATATTTTATAAATTTTATATAAATTCAAAACATTATCTAATATTTATATAATGAAGGAAATATGGTTGATTTTTATAAAATTAGGGAACAAAAAATTATTATAATTACTGTTCAACCCCAATTTTATTGCTTATTAATTGTTTTATATATTGGAACAAACGGTAGAAGCCTTCTTCCGCTCAGGGCACCGATGCCCTAAGGATTAACTCCTGTGTTTTTGCCTTACAAAAAACACAAAACAGCAACACTTTCTGAAATTAAATTGGATTAAAATAGTAGAAAAAATAGCTTTTCATTAGTATTTCCATAAAAATAAAAAATATCAGCACAATTTACAGTTGAGGATTTTTTTAAATAATACATTAGCTGCTGTTGTTAAAAAAAAATAATGATAAAATTAAATAAATAAATAAAAGTTTTAATTCACTATACTGAATAATTATAAATTGAAAAAATAATAATAGTTTCATTTTAAAATCATAACTATGAATAATTAATTTAATAGCATTTATTTGAACAACTTGTTTGCCATTTTTCTGTTCAAATAAAATAATAGTAAAAATTACGCGAAAATCATGTTTTGCTACAACATTGTAAGATGCTGTTAGAAATTAAATAAAATTTAACGCTCTTATCTCCTTAAAAATGAATAAAAGTAACCATTTTTTGCTGATTATAGTACTTTATCTTTCTAAAAATTAATTGAATAATTCATTGCAGATATTGAAGTATAAACTATTTTGCAGTAGAATAACACTTTTTTTTCCCCACGCGATCTAATTTAAAGTGAATAATTTAAAAGCTAAAGTTTCTCGGACTTTATTTACGTGTACACATAGCATTTAGCACAGGCAAAGTGGGGGGCGATTGCATTCCTAGGGGCTTTCCACCCCTTCTAGGATATACGCAGGGAGAAATGGACCTTTCCCTATTCTAGTTTTCACGGTCAATCGAAGAGCGGAAGTTTTTTTTTTTTTTTCGTTTGCCTTTTGTATTTGTCGGTGTCCTCCCCATTCCATTCCAAGGTTGTAACAGAAATCATCTCGCAACGCAAACTTTTCTGTAACGTGGACTTCGAGTTTTCTCAGACCAATGAAGATGCGAGTTTGCTGCATTTTTCTCTGGATAAATTGCGATTTTTTTTCCTAGACTAAATGGCACTGACTGCAGCTAGACAAAAATTTTAAAATTGTCTGAATGTGGTCAGTGCTTTTTAGTTTTAAATAGGCTAAGTTCTTACGTCAGTTAGATCGGACTTTGCTGTAGTTTTCTCTGGATAAACTGTGATTTTTTTCTAAAGACTAACTGGTATTAACCTCAACTAGACAAAAATTTTAAAGTTGTCTAAATGTGGTTAGTGCTTTTTGGTTTTCGTAATGATAAAATAAGATTTAATATAAGTTAGCGTAATGAAGTAGCGTAATGCTTTTTGGTTTGCTAAGTTCTCACGACAGTTAAAAAGGGGCAAGTTATTTTTTAAGTATATATTAAGAATTTGTATTTTTTCTTAGCTAGATTTATTTTATGTTATCTCAGGGACTACTAAAATAAGATGTAGTTCTAAGCTGCTAATTATTTCTAAATAATGCGAAAATGAAATTTATAATTCAAATAAGCAAACTTGGAAACTATTAATAAACAAAGAGAACGGTATTTTTAATAAATAATTTACATACTGCAGTGAAAAATGTGTCTATTTACTTAAGTACTTAAATTCATATTACTCAAAACAACAGAAAAAAAAATAAGCATATTCTGTTATAGAAAGTTCCTTTCATGTACTAAAGGATAATCACAAACTGAAAAAGTTCAGTAATATAAAATATTTACTTAAAGTAAGTATCTTCTAATAATAACCATGGTTTATTAATACTTATTAGTTTCATATATAGTTTAGCACTAATCAACCTATTAAAAATAATCATTTTTATTATATAAATTACCTTGCATCACTGGGGCTAATTTTGCTAAAAATACTTAGTTAAAATCCAAAAAATACTTAGTTTTGCCAAAAATACTTAATTATTAAGTATAAACAAAATAATTTGTTTGTATATAAAAATGTTTAATTATTTTGAAGAGAAAAGTTTTTTATGAAATTAACCGTTTATTTGTAGAATCAGCCAATATTTTAATTTCTTTTAACGTATGTTGTTTACATTCTTCTTTAAAATAATATATAAAATCAAAAGTCAACTTTATTTTGTATTATGACACAACTTAACAAAAAAATAAAGTAAAACATTTTTTAAAAAAGCATGTTGTATAACTTTATTTTTTTTTCTCTCTTTTTTTAGCATTGCATGAATGCTTATTTATAATCTTTGGTTCTGGAAAATTATAAATTTTCTTGGCTTCTAAAGTATTTTTGGAAAAAAAAGGAACATTGTCTAGTTGAGCCTAATATTTTGTTTAAAAAAATGTATATGGTCTGACAAACATATAATAACACGTTTAAAAAAAGTAAAACATTGGTTGATGCATAAAAAATATTACGCTTAATTTTAAAAAGAGCTTTCCTTCTTAAATTCATCAAATATTTTCTTAAAAACAAAATATTTTGCTAATTAGGTATTTTTAATAAATTTAGTCCTAGTGGTGTAAAGTCATTTATATAATAATAATTATTATTACTTTAATTTGTTGATTAATACCCTAGAGAACTAACTACGGAGCTAATTAGGGTATTTTGGAAACCAATAAGGTCCTGGCCGGTTTTCGATATTTTGTCGTTGCCGATACCACACCAAAAACGTAATGGTTTTGGTTCAAAAGTAGCACAAGGCTGGGCCGACGCCGTTATCGTTTTTGGTACCGCGTAAGCGATATCGCCCCGGCACATTCTGCGCCGGCATGCCAGTGTCGGGCCAAAACTTATCCGATAGGACTGTGTTTGCTGGGACCATTTTAGGTATTCCTCTAGAAAAACCGAATTAATCATTCATGACATGAACTTAGAAAATTTCTTATTAGCGCTGAATGGAAGATTGCTTCAGTTTCAGCATACGATAAACTGAAACATAATGCAATCACTAGTGGCTAAAAATCCCTTTTATACAAAATATAACTTCAATTGAATTCAATCAAGTATGTATGTATATGGAGGGTGATTCAAAACTCTTGAGCGAGAATGTGTAATGGGTAAGAAATAATATAACACAGATGGAACTGAGATCAGAATCATATAGCAATATGGGGTTGGAAATATAATCTTTATGTACGCGCTAACAATCACTTTGGAAGAAGTACTGAAGTATTCGTCTAATTTATTAATCGAGTTGCATAAAAAATGGATTTTTTCCCCAAAATTTCAACAATGACATCAAACAGAATTTTTAACCTATCAATTTTAGTCAAGCGCTTTCTGCGTAAGATGTATTAGTTTTTGACATGACATGGTCAGAAAGATGTTATCATGACATGGTCATGACATGGTCATTGCCATTTCAAATTATTTACAAATAAAGACGAGGTTTCCGATTGCACATTCCTATTTTTTTATTAAAGTAATTCAAAAAGAGCTTCAATGTTTGGTAGGCATTTGTAAAACACTATGTATCTGCAGCAGAAAGCTTAATTGTAAAAGTGATAAATATATGAAAATACTATTTATCTTACCATGCATATTATAACAATCACCCTTATTTCTACAAATAATTCCGATACATCCAAAAATATGTGTAGAGAAGAATATTTAAACTTAAGATTAAGTTCAAATAATTTTCATATAAAACGTTCAATCTATTTCTTTTAATTTGCGCTTTCAGCTACAGTATCCTTTGAATAAAAACAGGCAATGAAATAAATAACCGTGTTAAATATTAAAACATTACTCCATCCCTACTTTTTGATGTTATTTAATTAAGAATATTATTTCAAAGGTGTGATGAACTTTTATCTTGTCACACTTTTTTTTTTAATCTAAACAGACACTTCCTTGACATGCATATCAATTTCTCAGAAATTTAATTTCCAACATCTGAGAGAAAGAAAATGAAATTTTTAACGAAAAAGACTCATTCGGTGTGAAACCTGGGGGCACTTAAATGAGACATGACACTTATCAAGTTTAATATTAAAATTAGTTTCATCAAAACACATGATCAGAAGACGGCTTGCAAAATTACACTCTCTACAAGATATTGGACAGTTTTACAACTATATCTTCTTGCTAACGCAATCTTAAAAGGGATGTCTGAGAAAAATGAATTTTCGCCCCGCCATCGCAGCATATTAATCTGAAGGCTTGTTTAATATCATCTGACAAAATTGTCTTCACATTCGGGATAACTAATTATTAATTTCGGAGTTATGGAGGAAACGTATTTCATAACTGCGAATTCTAATTTGGCCTTCCATTCAGAGTGAAGTGGAATATTTTACATAAATCTCTACAAAACTTAGGAGCGCGAGATTAGAACACGGCGAATTTAGGCAGAGATGAATGCTACTCTGTTTTGAGGGATTTTGAGTGCCTGTAGTGATTTTAATCTTAAAACTTTGAAAGGAGTTTATAGTTTTAAGATTAAAGTGTGAAATGAAAACATTATAAATTATATTTTGGTATTCTTAGAAATGTGTAGAATTGAAAGTAGTTATCAGGAAAATTTTTAAAGTAGCGTAATGATTTAATATAAGTAGGAGCGTAATGATAAAATATAATGTTAATATGATAAACATAGGCTTGCCAACTTTTATGTACGAATTTACAGGAATTTTACGATTAAAATTCAGGATTTGATTTAAAAAAAAAAACGGGATCCGGCTTGCTAATTACAGGAAGGCGAGATAAACAATTAAAACTAGATTTAATTTTTACATTTTATGTAGTTTTATTGAATATTCTGATGTACTTTAACGTAATTATAAATGCACCGCAGCTAACAAAATAATAGCTGAAATTATTAAGCAAACTAATGAAAAATTAGCATTAAATATTACGAACACTTTACGAACCAGCCAACAATATTTGAGCCATTCCCTAACTATGTATTACCATTTTCCATATAAAGTAATGGATAAATGAAATTTACCGCTTCTCACTTTTGGCGAAAAATCCCCTAAATCTCGTGTTGTGGGCAAGGAGTTCGTTTCAGCTTTAAGATACATATTCGTGAAAAACTCGCGTAAAATCCAATTCGCGTAAGTCAAATCACGTTGTAGTGCGAGTCCACTGTAGTACTATCATTTGCAGTTAAATTAAACTGACTTTCAAATTCCTTTCGAAAAGACAACAGGTAATACATAAAAAAAAGTCTATTGTTACTTAAGTCAATAAAGAAAAGTTTTATTTTAGTTACTTTTTATTAAATTTAATAAATGACATTTAATTAATGAATTAACATTTGGAAAAACTATTTGAATTTGAGTGGATCAATAAAAAGTATTTGATTAACGTCTGAAAATTTGAATAAGATATATAAATATATATAGGGAGAGTGTGAACTAATAGTAGGAATTCAAAAAAAAAAAAAAGAGATGCACTGTTAGATGTTACAATAGTTCGAAACACAAAATTTCAACATTCTACAGTTAAAAGTTTTAGAGTTATGCGAAATGCGAAATAATTGTTGACGCCAAATTTGGTAATACTTCGGCAAAACTCGCCAAGGTCGACGACAAATGGCGATATTTTGGGCATGGATCAAATGACTGACTATCGCCAAATATGGCGATATTTCGGCAAAACTTTCCAAGCTCGACGACAAATGGCGAGATTTTGGGTATGGACCAAACAATGACTGAATACAGATGTAATGAATTGAAGATGTCCATAGACATTGATATATTGAAATTCTTTTGGGTGGTCCTGTAAATAAACTCTTCAGTAGATTGGAACCAAAAATCGAGATGAGAAACTAGATGTTACAACAATCTTATATATGAAATTTCAACATTCTACGACTAATAGTTTTTGAGATTTGAGAGTAGAATACATACAGTTTTGGCGCAATTCTTGAGTGAGGCACGTGACCGTGGTCGGACCATAACTTAATTATATAGTAGGACGGTATTGTACTTGAAATGGATGAATGTTCCCAAAACTGCCATTGACCGTAATGTGTTGAAAATCTTTTGAGTGTTCTTGTAGCAGCACTATAAAAGACACTTCCTAAGATGGAAAAATTCAATTTGTAACCCTTAACAGCATATAACACTTCTGAGTCATTTGAACTAGCCTAATACCTCTCTACGCTTCAATGAATTGCTAAAAATAGAGCATAATGTATTTCCAACCTTTAGGGAGGTCCTGTAGATAAACCATCCATTCGAATGGAACCGAAAGAGAGGGAGCACAACTAGATGTTACATCAATCCTGAATATAAAGTTTCAACTTTCTACGCCTAATATTTTCTGAGATATGCGAGTTTAATGAATTCCGACTCATAGAGCGTTATGTATTTAGAGTCCTTTGGGCGGTCCTGTAGATAAATCATCCAGTTGATTGGGACCCAAACTGCATTAACAACCAGTGTCATCCACTAAAGTTTAAAAACTCTATTTGAACTTGAGTGGGTGAATTAAAAAGTATTTTATTAACGATTGAAAATTTGTACAATATATATATATACATATATATATATATATATATATATATAGGGAGAGTGTGACCTAATAGTAGGAATTCAAAAAACGACTTTACTTTGGCATTTAAAAAAATAATAAAGTTAAAAAAAACCTATGAGTAGATACCAATAACATACTTTTATAATAGAAATTTTGTCTTAAGTTACATCTTCTAGTAAGTTTACTTTAATCATTCATTCGGAAAAAAAAAACTTATTTGGGGGAAAAAATATCACAGGCTATTTACGTTAGCCCTTTAAATTCGCCGTTACAGTTAGTTTTGGTTCTTGAAAACATTTATACAAACGGTTTGGTTTACACGTGAAATGAAACTTTATATGTTGGCGTATTTTCGGTGTTGGGTGACTGCCAGTTTATGCCTGCTTGGCCTACTGCTACCGTCCGAATGTGACTTCACTTTTGCTAATTAATTTCATATAATAAGCACTGCAGTCCTTCCCCTCACTACCAAAGAATACAGTACTTTTCTAGGATATTAATAATATCTAACTTGAAAAATCCTCGTCTTTGAAAAAAGAATTTCTCTGCAGCTTTCGAAGAAAGTGAAAGGGGCTGGGACGTGAGTGGCGTTGGCGACGTTGATTAGCGCGATCTTCACTGGAGTAAAATAAAGTGACGTACAATTTCGCTATCCGTAGCAAAAACGGGACATTTGGTGTCGCTCACATGACTTTAAGGAGACGTGCCCTGAAAACTCTAAAAACCGGACGATTCGGCTGTCGCTGAACGGTTGCCAAGCATAGCAAAATCCATTTTTTAAAAATATTCACAACCGGTATTAAAATTCCTAATTGTTGAGTGGTTGTTATGCATTTATTGAATTGGTAAAGCAAACCTTCGAGTTCGATCTTCCAGAGACTTATTTTCTTGAGGTGACAGGATAATTAAAACGTGTGTTTGTAATACCCCTTTTTTGGGGCGAGGGTTATTACAGTATAAATAAAATGCCAAAATCTGCGCAGAAAGAGTGCGCGGTCGGCTGTCACTCAGATGGCATAAGTGAAACGTGAGGTGGAAATGCTCTTTTTATAAATTGCTACATTAGCTTTCATGTAGGATTATGCAAAAAAGAATGCATAAGTACAATGAATAAGAGGAAATACATCGTACTATTTACAGAACGTACTTACACTTTCTGTGATAACTCAGTTTATTAAAAATTATTTAATTTATATAATGAAGTTTTTGAAGAAGTTATTTATAAGAAGTTAGCAATAGCGTTTTCATTTTGTTCTGTGGTGTTTTATTTAGACTATCTGCCGAGAAATTGTAAAATGAGTCGAAGAAATTACTTATCTGGTGAATTTCTACTATGTATATATTATATTTTAAATACTTCACACAGAACATTATTATTCAAAACCAAAGCATAGCAAAAAGAATGAGCATCAAACAATTTTTTATTGTATTTCTTGGGCATTCCTCTAAAAGTTAAAAATGTTTATTACTTAAGCTAAACATTTTTTGAGAAACATAAAAAGTAATTCACTACAGGAATTTTGTTTGAATTAAATTTAATTTTCGACTGTTCTCAAAATGCTTCTTTCACGTTAAGTCAATAGGAAAATTGATACAAAAACATGATTTGTATTAATATTTTCTAATATTGACTTTAAAATAATTTGTATGACTTTCCAAAAATGTCTATTGTGCACTTTATTCAATGTAAATGTTGAATAAGAATTAAAAACATTTGAAATTTTAAAAGAAAAAAATAATTATTGTACTAATTTAAAAATTACAACTACATTATTTTTCATCTTTTACCTGGCGCGCATATTGCAAAACTATGAAAAGGCATTTCTGAAAATGGTAAATTGATTAATATATACTTTAAGCGTGTTTCTGAAATAATGACAGTTCTTGATAACCAATCATTGAAATTTAATTAGAGCCATGCATCAATATTGGATTATGTCAAAATTCTAAGATTGTAAAAATGTATTACCGTTTAATTTTTGGCTCGATTTATTTGGCAGATTTTATATCATTAAGACATCGATAATCGTAGTTGCCTACAACAGTATTCGATTGAAGATAAATTATTTATCAATACATACATATCATAAAAGAGTTCTCCAGTGCGTTACGATGAAGAACTGTGTGAAAAATAACGACTAGTTTACTAATGAAGTAATGAATGTTTAATCAAAGAAATCTATTGTAACATAACGTAATTTTATCATTTCGCTAACTCAGAAAGCGATTGCCGATGTTTTGCTGTTGAATCTGAAGACGAATGGATTCTATATTTTTGTGTTTTATCTTTTAAAGATTTCGCAACTCCGGAGGAAGTTTACAGCAACATGGTGAGCGATCTTCGACAGACGTGCCCCATCGATCGAATGTCTGGAGCTCTTGCCAATTCATCTATGTCGCATGTCTACCGCTACGTCGTAACGGCGACTCCTTCATCACCAGTATGTCTCTGATATAAATTCAAATGCATTTTTCATCGAGTGTATGCATGAGAAAATATTTCTTTGCAATTCCGAATTTCTCAAACAGAACGTGTATGAATTTCGGAAGTTTTAAAAAAAATAAGCATTTCAGAAATGCTCGATGACATGTAGAAATGCTACTTATAAAATAAGTGACATTTCCTTTTATCAGTTTGGAACAGTGTGCCTGTTTCTGCTTACTTTACACGATTTGTTCATAACGAACTTTTAGGAAAGAAAATAAATAACAGCTGACTTTAAGTTGTTGAACTGAAGCTTTATTCAAATTGGAGTGCTTGAAAATTAATACATATCGTATTAATCCAGTAAAAAAATAATAGGTAAAGTACTGTAAATAATAATTAATTTTTTATGATTAATGCCAATTACGACACGAAATATGTGTTACATGTATTTTTGTTTCAAATTGTAAATGTAGTATAAGAATTTTAAAATAAAATTATTTTCTTGATTGAAATCACTCTTTCAGAATATGGGAATATTTAATATTCCGAAAGGGAAGCATATTCATTAATTCTTTATTTGTTGAAAGTAGCATACAAAATTATTCAACCGTTTTAATTTTCAATTTAAACACTATTTTTAGTTTTTTTTTATAATGAGTGAATTCATAACGAAGATTTTTATAAGGAATTAATTTAAACAACACTTAAAATTTTTATTTTTTTATTTTTTGCCTTCAAATGCCCATAGTGAACTATTCTATTAAATTTAAAACTATTTTAATATAGAGAGTAAATTTGGGTGAAAATAATTGGTTTTTATAAAGGAATCTTTTTTGAAAAATTTGAAGGACCTATCGACTTTAATAAGTGAAATATAGTGGGATCCATATTTTAATAAAATCACACAGAAGAAAACTGTTTAATATAACCTATTTCGTGATGCAATGTTTACAGTTAGGTCAGTCACGTGAACTAAAATTCCATGACAAGAGTACACTCAAAGAAAATTTGTAACGATGAAAGCTTTTAGAAAATTCAGATTGTATTCTTGTAATGACAAGTAATCTTGTATGTAGCTTAATAGAAGGTTTCTGATTGCAAAGAACCTGTAACTTAATTGGTATGCAGCCAATCTAAAAATACACTTTTGTTTTGTCAATCTACTCCTTTTGAATTTTATCGTAAGGCGAATATGAAATAACTAAAGGTTTTTTACCTCAATATATAAAATAGAACCTGTATTTCTGAAGTTCGATGATCATCCTTTCTTCTCACTTCATATTTGAATTTAAAATTATAAAGTATCATTTTTGATGATTTCTTTAACTCAATACACACCCCTCAGAAAAGTAAAAGTTAAAATTCCTACGTTAGTTTTGCATGCTAAAAACGCAAAGCTAAAATAGAAAATTTCGCTTATCCTGTAATACTTTTTTTTTTGAGATTGTGTACATAAATAGGCATTTTCATGATATGTCTATCAAAAGTCACATACTTGTAACATGATTGGGTTGAACGAAATCTTACTAAGTAATGTAACAGCTCCATTAACCGTCCTTTCTATAGTAAATTAAAAATGCATGTGTCAACCCATTTGTGCCTGGATATTTTTGCGACTTTCTTCGATTTTTACTGATAACAAAAATAATAGATAAATTTCTGATGTCTACTTCTGAACAAGGGATGATTTCTTTTAAAATCATTATGCATAAAAATTGAAATATCAACATACTACTGGGTCATGTTAAAATATTTTGTAGAGTTGAGGCTCAATACTCATGAATAAAGGCTAGGAAAAATAAATAACGTTTTCGACTAATAGCGAAAATGCCGTCCCAAAAAAGAGACGCTAGGCACAAATGGGTTAATCTTTTAGACATATTATTTTGCTCTGAAAACTTCTGCGAAATAGACTTATAACCAGTTTTCCAATTTTTTGAACAAAGCGCTGTAAAATTCATCATCAAAGCTTGTGTAAGAATATTATTTAAGGAGAATTTCTCGCATTTTCAATCTCTTCAAAATTTCCAAGTTTCAATTTTGAATGTAATTTTTTTTTTTTTTTGGTCCTATTGAAATCTTAAAGAGCAGAAGCTTTTTGCATCTGGCGCTTCTATTTTTAATGCATTTTCACAAGTTTATATTATATATTTTTAATGTTTTTATGTATTTTTTTTTTTACAGATGAAAGTTATGGGGTATCCTTCTTCATACGCATTCCATCTGTGGGATGCCATCGCGTTTTTCGACCATATGGAACATTACTTGGAATCCCCGACGCCATCGGACTTCCGGTTCAGAGACGAACTTCATAGGCTCCTACGAGCCTTTGTGCGTTCCGCTGGTCACAGGGACCCGATCCCCGGATGGAAGCCATTTCCGGAAAGCATCGCTCTTATCAAGAGAGACAATGTCACAATCGTCCAAAGCTACCATAAAGATAAGTGCAACTTCTGGAAAGAAAAGGGATTCGAAGATTTTGCTTGGGTCAGCTAGACACGAAAATGGCAAAGCCCGTAAAATCCGTCGTAAATATATATATACAACTATCAATCTGCATTTCACGAGAAGAACGTAAAATGAGGGTACCATATTTCATCGATAATATTTATACTACTGCTCAAATACATATTTTATGTCTGCGAGTTTCTTATTTACTATGAGACGCTTCTTTGCCGATATATGACTGTTAATTTTCTGCTGTCAGTAACACATACATTATCCCTGTGACCTTCCAGATCCATAATACGCTTTGTATCTAATCTCCACAAATGAGACGAAAATCATTCAGTTTACAAGTACCAAAATATGCACATCATTTAAATATCCGTTAAATGGTATCAGGGTAAATTTGTTATTCATGTGAAATAAGAATAAAGACAATATCTTGATTATAAAAATACCAGTATTGGTAGGATTATAATGTTTTCTCGCATTATTCTAAAATCTACTCGTATAAAAAAAAAATGATACGTGATGTTGCAAGAGTACTGAGAGGTCTTGGAAACAAGACTGTATTAGAGAAAAAGTATAATTCGGGTTTTTATAGTAAAATTTTTATTTTAACTGCAAGAAGTCATATAACATCATAATTTTTTATGAAAACATCACGATATATACAGGCATGCGGATAGAATTAAATCTGATTTTTTTTTTTCAAAAATACAATGACGAGTGAACGAAATTACTTACTATAGTAAAATGCTTATTCAAAATATTCCATTTGATAGCAAACCAGTCTCTGTTTAAGACGTATGTGATCTGCATTGGACAAAAACATCAAGACAATCCCAGATAGAGTAACTTTTTTTATAAATTTACTAACCGATTATTTTATTTTAACAGGTAAGAAACGTAAAGCAAGCATTTATAATTCTTATGATTTTATTTGAAACATATGACCGTGGATGGTAAAACACTCAAGTCTGCACTTGTACATTACGGACATCTTGATTGCCAAAACTACTCACAAGATAATTGAAGTCATGTGCCAAATGTATATGTATGGGACTTAAAAACTAAGATTTGTATGTAAATCTGTGTCAAGGCAACTCGAACTGTCACAAAATAAACTCTGAACCGGTTAAGGAAATATATATATATGTTCACGTTTTAACATTCCGGATTGAATTAAGAGAATGTAAAATCATAATATTTGATTTTGTATAATATATTTCATCTGAATAAAAGATGTTTTTGAAATTATATTGTCTTGGTATCTGTTTACAATATGTTTAAATAACGGTTTGTGAAAATACTTTTAATTTAAAATCTGAAACCGGGATCAACGTGCATTTAAATTACTCCTTCAAGATTTATAAATAATATAAGATCTTCGAAATTTTTATTGTGTTGTTGTGTTGAACAAAGAGATAAATATATGATAGAGAAAATGCTTTTTTTATTATACATTGTTACCGCAAGTATTAATAACACAGTATTGGATATATAATCATAATCATTTGGTATTTCCCAATTACATAACCGAACAGAGACAAAAACGGGAATGTATTGTTTATAAACATTTTCAGTCAACATGTCTGCGTTGCAAGACTATTTTAATTAATAGTAGGACTACTTTTTGGCTCGATAGTACCGGGAGAATTCGCGCAGGGCACACAGTCGCATCATGCTGAGAAAATCCACAATCTAGGTCGGCGGGAAATGTTCATCTGAAAACAGTCAGTGCATCCTCTTGCCTAACTCTCTCCATAGAATGTGTACGGTTATTTTGAGTTGTCTGTTTTTTCTATACGTGATGCAGCCGTTTCTTCAAATCTTCGAATAATTTCCATTATGGAAAGCAGCCTAGTTTCGATCTCTGGGGTTGCTTTACTTGTATGGCTAATTATTTATCTGGCTAATTATTTAACCCTGTGAGGTGCAACCCTTTCCCAATGCCGAGAAAAGGCCATCCGTTGCCATCGCTCGACTTAACTAACAGCAAGATGGCGGACGATCGAAGCGTTCATCGCGTGCCACATATCTAGAGACCCTTTTTTGAGGACAGTTGGCTGCTCGCGCACAGCCAGCGTGAACGTTTCGATCGTCCGCCATCTTGCTGGTAGTTAAGTCGAGCGATGGCAACGGCTGCCCTTTTTTCGGCATTGGGCAATCTATCCAGCTGTTCTCGCATTCTTCTAATTTTCAGCAGATGTCAGTGCTGTTAAGAATAATCGTGACAATTTTTTTACGGGAAATGACGTGCCAAAAAGTAAAGGATTCTCGTGGAGCTATGTCACCCGCAACTATTTTTACAGAAATCAAATCTATTCTTTGTGACTGGCAACATTCAAAACGTCAGAGTTTGGTGTTCCCAGAGCGGGAACACTGCGCGTTAAAGGGTAAGAAATAATTATATTAAAGCCTTTTATTACTAATACTATTATTATTATTATTATTATTATTTATGGCATAATTTTGAAATAAAACTGATTGGGTGACCTAGTCCTTCCGCGGAATCACTAACATCAGTGCTTGTGGAATGCTTGCCTTTCCTGACAAATAAAAATAAGTACATTAATAAATAAATAAACAAAATCCCCTGAGTAAAGAAATATAGTTCTAATCAGTTTTTTCAAACTATGTTTATAATTAAATGATTTTTAAAATTATAGCATGCTTTTTCAGTTAAACTGAGTGGATGACTAAGCAACCTCATGCAACCTTCAACTTAAGTTTTGGACGCGTGACTTCTGCCGGGGACGCTTAAAAGTTGCGTACTTGCTGAACAAAGAAGGCATGTTTCAACATTTGCAAATTGAAGTATTGGGAGTATCAAGCAACATCATATCAAGAAAATTTCAAAATCATTTGTTCAATGTTTTAGCATTAATGATAAGTGTAAATGGAAACATGTAGTAGAGCAAATAATGATCGCTAAAGTACATAGTTGGTGTAGTGCAAAAGGGGAGCCCACACACGAAGAAGATTTACAAGATATAGTGGATATAGTGGAGCCAGGTGTGTCACTAGGGCAAAGTCAAAATTGCCCCATAATAAATTAAAGAAATTTATAGTGGGCAGCTGATTTACGATATTTAGACATAGTGGTGCCAAGTGTGTCACGAGGGGACAGTCAAAATTGCCCCATAATAAATTAGAGAAATTTTTAGTAGACTGTCTCAGATGGCCAATATTACGCAGAAAAGACGTAGGTCAGGAGGCGTATAAAATAAGGAAGGAACCATCACAGAAAGGGAGAAACAGAAAATTATGCACGTAAAAGGGGCGTGAACAAAATGAATCCCGGATTGGTTGGCAAAAAAAGCGAAAGAAAAAACGAAAAGGGGCCCAAGAGGTCTGGAAGAGGAGATGAGAAGGGAGATGAGAAGTGACTGGAGAGTGGAGAAAGTTCAGAGTGAACGGACTTCAAAATTGATGTTGTTGAGTGAATGTGCAAAAAAAAAAATGATTGAAAAAAATTCCTTAGTGAACCAGAAATTTTATTAAAAGTGCAATGAGTGTTGCCGAGCTTCAACTGCTGGAAAATTACTGTGTATCGCTCAACCTAGATGTCACGAGCCATCAAGCATAAAAAATGCCCCACTAGTGCATCAGCAAAAAAGGTAAAAGAAATTTGTATTGATTTGTGTTTAATCTTGGGTCGCACTATATCTCCCCGCTCTCCCCTATGTATATAATCACCGTTTTCACCGCGATATAGATTTTATTATTAATCTTATTGAATATTCACAAACGAACAAAAATTAATGTCACAGTTATCATTTTTAAATGTGTAAGGAAAAGGAAACTGTATAAGATATTATATGTTTGGAAGTAAAATAAGAATTAAAGGAAATGTTTTAAAAATTTGTCTCTTTATTTGAGCCTGGAATGATATTTTGTTTCAGGTACCCTTAAATAGGAAAATTGTATTTATTGTAGCAATTATAGGTTGAAGGATTATTCCCGTAAGGTAGGATTATGGGTTTATTGCGGATTTGTACTACCACATACGATTCTTAAAACCAAAAAAGAATCTCTGTCCAATTATTGCGGTCATTACCCTTTTTACTTCAGTTAGTAAATTTATCACCGGGCAATTCTTAATATTCTATTGTTCTAAAGAATAATTTTTGAAAAAATATCAATCTCACATTAGAGAAATAACTAAAGGTAGTGAAGAACATAAATCATTTATTTTTCCATTCCGTTCATTATTAGAATTTAAAAATTCTGCTTATGTAAATATTTAACACACACATTTTAGAAAAGAATGTTTATAACATAATGAACATACAGCGTACGTTGTGTATATAATTGCACAAAATTTCTAATCTATGTTTCTAAAAATAAAATGAATTTTATTTGCTTTCTTATTAGTAATACCAACAATGATTTAACTAATCTCCATTATTATAAAATTTTTTTACATTGAAATTAGCAAAACACACGGTACTGAGTGAGCATATATGGTATAATTTATACTGGCTATTCGTAAACATTCCTGATTAATTTTAATGATATGTGAGAAATCGTGTTCTTTTTTTTAAAAGGACCCAAAAAGACTGTATCGTTACTGTGGCAATTTTTACTATTTTTTGTTTTGATAAAAGAGTTCTTTTAAAAATCTGGATAGTTGTCTGAATTTTCATAATTTCTATTTAGATATATCTAACAGTGGCGTAGCCAAAGGGTGGTTGGGGTTTTCCTGCGTATTTCTATGATCATACTTATGGGAGCCGCTCTACAGCTGTAACTAGAATTAAAGCATTTCTCCACATGAAAAAATGTGTAAGTATCAAATTAAATCATTTTTACATTACATCTTTTTAAATAATTTTTTTTAGAAATTTTTTATTAAATCCTGACTTTTTGGAAAAGGACGTTATGCAAAAATATTTTCAAAATGATTGCGCGCGATTGTCCACAGATTCTACTTTAACAGCAGGTTATTAGTATTAGCCTGCAAGTTCAGGTACTTAAGCCTTTTATGGTTTATGATCTGTCTTGTACGGTCTATACACTTTATGGAAGAAAAAGAAACACATGAAAGAAAATTATGTTGGGAAATTTTTTATTCGTGTCTGTAGCAGCGCAGGTCATGTCATTATTCATCAAATAACATTGAATAATGAGAAGAATATACTATAGATTGATCAATACCTTTTTCTTATATAATTTACGTATAAATAAAATATCATCCTCTAACAAATAAAGTGTGCCAAGCAGAATCTGTGGTCTACTAAACTTTCCGAGATATAAAATTTATGGACTTATTTTTCCCTAGCTTTAGAGCAGCCATGCTTTTAGTACAGTACCTAATGACAATTCTCTCAGCTAACGCTTGCCATTTAAAATTCTATTAAATAAAAATAGTATAAAATAATAAGAGCGGTTTTAAAATCTTTTAAAAAATGGGTCGCTATATTTTGAGACATGAAAAATGTTATTTTCCGTAAAGCATATACTTTTTAAATTTATTCCAAAGATAAAACTAATTTGTATTTTGTCTCACAAATTTAATAAATCCTTATAAAAAAATTCAACCTACTAAAGTTAACAATTTTTACTGCTTCAGCATAGTATAAATAGAAATAGCCGAAGCATAATCACTTTGAAAATTTGCCAAAAAATACATTTCATTTCATTTTACATAATTGATTTTCATTCAAAATGACGTAAAGTTTCTCGGAATCACTTTTCACTTCCTTGACAGCTGTTTAAGTATGCTGGGGGAGAGAGCTGTAATCGATATGGGCCATTCTGGCGGAGGAACGGGGACAAGCGTCTTTGAATCCGATAAAGCTATTAAAATTTAGATAGCACTAAACTTTCGATTTTCGTGGGTTTATTTAATACGCAGTTGTTTTCTTTAGAGAGCAAGGGATTGTGTTGTTACAAGATTTTCCCGGGTGCGTTGTACTTGTGATAATTAAATTTATTTTCCGAGTTTATTTACATGTCGGTGCGTCTCCTTTATTAAATTATCATTTAAATATAGATTTGGAATGGCGGAGGCCGAAGCCGAGTTATTGTTTTTACAAAAATAAATATGATTCATGTTCATGCAATATTAAGTGCATAAATCGAAAGGCATTGTTCAGGCACTTTACAATAATATAAAAGTTGTTTTGATACCAGAAAGACTTATCCATAGTTTTTTCTACTGAAAGTTTTATAGTTTTTCATGTTATTTTCTGTCCACATTCAAGTGCACACATGAAAGCACAAAATTTGCTGCCGTCCAGCATTGGCCTGCAAGTTCCTGCCGTCACTCAACTCCGTTCCAGTAAGAAAATGGAAAGTGAAGCAGCACAGGCCTTGTATAGTTTTTGGGAGGGTGAACTCTTCTCTCGGCTCGACTGCTGAGAGACTGTGAACGCTAAGAGGAGCTGTCACTCTTAAAATCAGGCATGAACTTCGGACAGTTTCTAGGTCGTTTAATTCGCCTTAAATTAAAAGATGAGGTTCACAGGATGTTGTACTTTCTTCAAGATAGCATGTTTTATTTCATTACCTAGAACATTAGTCTTCCACATCTTACAAATCCTCTCCCGTACATAGATTATGGGAGGGCGTGGTCCAAGTAAGTTCTCAAGTGCCTATAAGCACTAGCCCAATCAGACGCCTCACGCATGTTGAACAGTAGATATTAGTTAGAGGTGAGGAAAACCGTTATTTTCAAAGAACAGTTGTTCACCGTTCCCGTTCTTTTTGAGAACAGATTCTTTGATTTATGGTAGCTTTATTATGACTATTTTATTCAATTTAAAAATGAAAATATACGTCTTTTTAACATGTACTATACTTTGGTACAATTGTAAAACCCGCAGTGGTCTGGGCACTAAACTCCGTTCCCATAAGAACACGAAAAGTGAAGTAGCATCCGGATTGGCCAGTGCTTGGGAGGGTCAACGCCCTCTCGACTCGACTGCTGTGGGACGGTGTGCCCTAATGGGAGCATGTGCACGTAAAATCCGTCGTGGCTTCAATGTCCTCCAAATTGTTAAACGATACCTCTGGGGGTGCCGATTTCGGGGGGTGGGTCCCTCCTCTGGAATTGGTTCAAAATTAGGGGACCCCAAACTGAGTCGCAGTTCCTCCCACTGGGGCTCATTAAAATGGAAGGAGCCCCTTCCGCCCATCGCTTGCCTATTTGAGGAATCTGGCACCGCCCCGCGGGTTGCCAGAGGGCATTAGCAACAACAACAACAATTGTAAAATGTTTAAAAAAACTTTGCAACCAACATTCTGGCTTTCTTCAATCAAGTATGTTAACAGTAATTTTTTGTAAAAATATTTTAATTATATTAACGTTCTATAATATACTGTTAAATATGCACATCGTTTTAAAATCAAAATTTTTTCCGATGCTTTTTATTTACTTTTGTTATCCTTACTCATAGCACGTATGTAAAAATAAATGGAAAAACTGAAATTCTAGAGAGAATTATTTAGGCCAGGCTTAATTTTCGATTACTTACCTGAGTAATACAATATTGCTTACATTAGTGTGGTAATCAAGAGGCGCAACCCCCACCCCCAGCAGATGGCATCACAACCTCACGTCTACAGAAACCGCAGATTATCAGAGCCTAGGAGCTCAAGGTAGCAGATGCGAACGAGACCACGCTCGCGTAGGAGCGATGTCGGACGTAGCTCTCTGATTGCGCGTAGGCGATTCGACTCCAGAACGACCACGAGAAGGTGGCCAGTGGCTCCTGTGTGATAAGGAAACCTAACCCTGTGACCGACTCCGCTTATTCATGTTCTGAAAAATCTCTCCTTTCTTTTGTAAATAGTTCTTCTGTTATATTTAGCCGAGCAATAAACGTGATTGAGAACCGTAGGAGTGCTTCCAGTCTTATTTCGACGTCGCCTCCTACAACCATGGGGGCTCAGGTACTGTAATTTTTTAGTTCTCACAATAGTACTGCTTTTTGCTGTTCATATTTCACTGCAATATGAGTTTCTTAAATAATTTAAATAAAAGCCATTTAAAAGACCTCGCTGAAAAAATAGCAGCGAAAGTTCCAGATAATGCTAAAAAAGCAGATATAAGAAAAATTATTGAGAATTCAGATGCTTTTAAAACCAATCCTGAACATGTTCGAGGCGTCTTAAAATCGATCACGGAGGATGGAATGCCTAAATCCACTAACGAGGAATGTTTATTAGAAATAGAGCGACTTAAATTAGCGCAAATCGAGAAACAGATAGAACTAGAAAAATTAAGAAGTCAATCGATGTCTGGCGAAAAAGGAAATGCGCAAAGTAACATAGAAAATTTGATTAAAAGCATAAAAACGCTCACAATCTCTGTCCCTAAAAGGCCAGAGGCATTTCATTTGTTCTTCGCTTCCTTGGAAAAAGCGTTTGCAACAAAAGATGTCCCACCAGATTTAAAAGCAAAAATACTCATTAATTTGTTAGGGGTCAAAGCTAATAATCTTTTAACGTATGCAAATCAAGAAGAATTGTCGGATTACGAAAAACTTAAAGCTTTATTTTTAGCTGAATTTCAGCCGACACCTCGAGAAATTCAGCACAATTTTAAACATGCTCAACGCTTAGCAGACGAATCCCATGTTCAGTTTGCATCAAGATTAACGGCAACATTCGAACATTATTGTCTGGTTCGAGAAATAGAGAAGGACTATAAAATGTTATGTGATTTAATTGTTGCAGATAAATTATATGAAACGCTAGATTTAAAAACAAAAGAATACATAAGTGTTCGCGAAGGAAAAACATGGTTCAATCCGACGCAATTAGGGCGAGAATGCGATTTATTTTTCTCATCTCGCGGGAAATCATTATCGGAAATAAATAATCCTAAATTTCATTCCCACGAAACGAAAGTATTTCATAAGACGCAGCAAGCTGAAGCTTTAAAGAGTGAATCATTCTACCGAACCAAAAATCTAAGCAAAAGCGAAAAGCAATCTGTATCTCTGTCGCCGAAATCTTGCCACGTGTGTGGGGCGACTGGAAGGGGCTTCCATTACGCTCGTAACTGCCCAAGAGGTTTTAATAAACAAACCGAGTCAGATAAAGAGACGGGACTGAAAAACAAAACAAGCATTAATACTGTCAGTTTTATTCACGAGTTGCAATATGCTGATGTATTCATTGACAGTCAAAATATAAAGGCACTTATTGACTCCGCACAAATTCCGGTTATAAATTCATCATTAGTTGAAATAAAATCACCACTGGAGGGTAAAATAATACTTAGTTCATGTTTTGAAGAGAAAAAAGAGGCAAATATTGCTAGAGTAGATTTATCTTTAAAGCGAAATTCGCCTAAGTTAGAAATCATTGTCGCTGTGGTAGAACAACTATCGGCTCCTTTAATTTTAACACAATATTTATCCTCAACTTTTAAAAGTCAGTCAGGAAGAAAAAATTGTAACGCAAATTCCTAAAAATGGAAATGATTCTCAAAGCGAATCACCTGTGGAAGAATGTTTTTTATTAAATGTTGCAAATGTAGTTAATGAATATGATCTTGATTTATTGCATGTTAATGATGTAAATATTAGAAAGTATTTATCACTATTGGTTAATAATTATAAACCGAACAAAATTAAAGACACCAATTTAAAATTGAATGTTGTATTAAAAGATGACATTCCAGTATCGCTACGATCTCGGAGATTATCATTTGCAGAACAAAACATTGTTGATAAACAGATAGATGAGTGGTTACAAAATGGAATAATTAAACCATCCTGTTCTGAATATTCATCCCCAATTCTGTTATGTAAAAAGCGCGATGGTACTCACAGATTATGTGTCGATTTTCGACAGCTAAATAAAAAAGTTGTGAAAGATTCCTTTCCTATGGCTCAAGTTCAGGAAGTCCTAGATCATTTAGGGGAAGCGAAAGTGTTTTCAACTTTGGATTTGAAAAATGGTTTTTTCCACGTACCAGTTGAGGAAAATTGCACAAAATATTTAGCATTCATTTGTCATGCAGGGTTATATGAATTCCAGAAAACTCCGTTTGGTCTGAGCACAAGTCCTAGTGTATTTTTAAGATTTATTCATCAAGTATTCAGGGAATTAATAAGGAACAATACAATCGTAGTTTACATGGATGATTTCATCATACCTTCCCGTGATGAAACAGGAGGTTTAGAGAAACTTAAACGAGTCTTAAAGTTAGCTTCAGAATACGGATTAGAAATCAACTTTAAAAAGTGTCAGTTCCAAAATAGCAAAACCACTTAGCGATATGCTTCGTAATGGTGTAGAATTTACTTTTGGGCCATTGCAAAAACAGGCTTTTGATCATCTTAAAGAACTTTTGAGCCATAGCCCCGTTCTTCACATCTTCCAGCAAGGAAAACCTTTAGAACTACACACGGACGCTAGTAGTCATGGGTTTGGTGCAGTGTTGCTTCAACGCGCAGATGATGGGCAGCTCCACCCAATCCATTATATGAGTAAAAAAACATCACCACAACAAGAAAAATTGTCAAGCTATGAGCTCGAAGTGCTTGCGATCGTCGAAGCTCTTAAAAAATTTCGAAGTTACATCTTAGGGACGAAAATTAAAATAGTCACCGACTGTAACGCTTTTCAGAAAACAATGCAGAAGAAAGACTTATCACCGAAGATAGCCAGATGGGCTCTATTACTTGAAGAGTTCGAATATGAAGTCATCCACAGACCAAATCAACAAATGAGACACGTCGATGCATTAAGTAGAGCTGCTGTGTGCATGGTCACCCGCTCGCAAAGTGAAATCACTACTAAGATCGCAACAGCGCAAGATGCCGATGAGCTTATTCAGTTATTAAAAACTCTAGTCGAGAAAGGACTCAGAGACGACTACCTGCTAAAAAATAATGTATTGTATCTGCAAGATAACGGTAGAGAACTCATCGTTGTGCCGGAAGCAATGGAGTTAGAGATTATTCGAGGCATCCGTAACAAAGGACACTTTGCTGTACAGAAAACTGAAGATCTTTTGAAAAGAGATTTCCATATCTCGAATGCTAAAAAGAAAATAGAGCAAGTTATAACGAACTGTGTGGAGTGCATCCTCTGTAATAAAAAACGAGTCAAAGCAGAAGGTCTATTGAATACCATCCCAAAGGACAGTATTCCACTAAGCACATACCACATTGATTTTATAGGTCCTCTACCATCCACAAACAAGAATTACCAACATATTTTTACAGTGGTAGATGGTTTCACAAAATTCAACTGGTTCTATCCCGTCAAGACCACATCTACGGCAGAAGCTCTAACGAAACTCAAATCCCAATAATCTGTTTTCGGAAATCCCTCGAGAATTATTTCCGACAAGGGATCTGCCTTCACGTCAAAGGACTTTGCAGATTACTGTCAAGATGAAGGAATTCAGCACATATCGATCACAACTGGAGTGCCAAGAGGCAATGGCCAGATTGAACGAATGCATGAAATTCTCATCCCAGTTCTTTCGAAATTGTCGATTGAAGATCCTACAAAATGGTACAAGTTCGTACCATGTCCAACGAATCATCAACAGCACTGTTAGTCGATCCACCAAGTTCACTCCATTCGAATTGATGATAGGTGTGAAAATGAAACAAAAAGAAGACCAACGTATCAAGGAAATCCTTGAAGAAGAATTCCTGAAATCCACAATCCAGGAGAAAGAAAATATACGTGAAGAAGCCAAGAAAAATATATTAAAAATCCAAGAAGAAAACCGACGGCAATACAATCGACGCCGCAAAACCGCTCCTGTCTATAAAGTCAACGACTTGGTAGCAATCCAAAGAACCCAATTTGGAGGAGGTCTGAAACTACGACCCAAGTTCTTAGGACCGTACAAAGTCATAAAAATAGAACCACATGACCGCTACGATGTAGCAAAAATAGGATCTCATGAAGGACCGGAAGCAACTTCCACTTCAGCTGACCACATGAAACCCTGGGCTACTGGAACTGCAATTTGAGATCATCCTACTACAAACTTTTTTTCCTTTTCTCAACATCTCTTTTTGTTTTTTTTAATCATTATTTTCTTTCTTTTTTTTTCTCTTCATTTTAAGTTTCAGGTTCGGAGGTCCTCACACGTCGATGGCCGAGCGTTGTGGTAATCAAGAGGCGCAACCCCCCAGCAGATGGCATCACAACCTCACGTCTACAGAAACCTCAGATTATCAGAGCCTAGGAGCTCAAGGTAGCAGATGCGAACGAGACCACGCTCGCGTAGGAGCGATGTCGGACGTAGCCCTCTGATCGCGCGTAGGCGATTCGACTCCAGAACGACCACGAGAAGGTGGCCAGTGGCTCCTGTGTGATAAGGAAACCTAACCCTATGACCGACTCCGCTTATTCATGTTCTGCAAAATCTCTCCTTTCTTTTGTAAATAGTTCTTCTGTTATATTTAGCCGAGCAATAAAACGTGATTGAGAACCGTAGGAGTGCTTCCAGTCTTATTTCGATGTCGCCACCTACATTAGTAAACAATATTTGATTCTGAAAGCTCCTAAAATGACATAATATTCATAACTGTCTGATTAGACTTGTCGGTATTTTAATTAAATATAATGAAACACTATAGAAGAGCTAAAGAACTAGTATACTTCATCTGTGTCGCTTTCATTAATTTAAAATCCGTATTTAGTAAAAGACAATATTACAAAATCTTCATTTTTTAAACATTAATTTACTTGTACTGAATATAAATTTAAGTACAGAAATGGCTGATTCAATATACACGATATAGATATATGATTGTATATACTTCATACACAGCATGATAAACAATATTTGATTCACTTAAAAAATATAAACTACAAATTTTTGTTCATTTTTGACTGGATTAATTTATTTAGATAACTGTTATCATTATTTACAAGACATAAAAATGATCAAACCACAGAAGTGTTTATTCAACGATTCGATGAACAATATTCCAAGATGCTAATGCAATAGCTAAATCTAAACAAAGAGAAAATCAATTCCAACGAAACACCAGTTTTGTTTTTGTTTCTTCTGCTTCAGCAGTACTACAGCAGACCGCCGAAGCTGATAATCTGCGATGAATTTCCCCCCTCCCCCTTTCCTAGTTTTATTCTCAGTCCACACCATAAATTTCATGATAAAGCGAACGGAAGATGCAATTTTCAACACCCCCACTTGGAATACATTCGGGAAAGCTTCCACCCTATAGTCAAAGTCGTAACCCTTGGTGGAGCGGAAGGGGGAGGGGGGGGGTTGTAGGACCGCTGGAGAGGGAGTACCCCCTTCAAGGCCGTACCCAGGGGTCCGGTCCACCACACCCCGTTATTTAAACTTTTGTTAACAAACTAATAAAGATGAAGTCTTTGTGAAAAATTCAACCTTTCTTTAGTTTGGTATTCCTCCGAAATTTTTGTCTGGATAAATTTTTTTCTGGATACGGCTCTGACTCCTTGTACCCTAGGAGGTGAATCAGGAAGTCTGCTCCCCCCCTCCAATTTAAAATGTTTTTAACAAAATAATAATGATGAAATCGTTTTATGAAAAATTCACCCTTTTCCGCCGTTCGGTCCGCCTCTTTACCTTAAAAAAATTTTATTGTTCCAGGTCTAGCTCCAAAAGGTTATGGATCCGGCTCGAATAATAATAATAATAATAATAATAATAATAAAAATTCATTCTTTGGCTGCGACTACAAATAAAAATATATGTCTCGGGCTCCAGCTTAAAAGATATGGCTTTGGTTCCAACGACAAACATTTTTAGCTCTAAAGTTTAGACTCTAACTCAAAATATTAAATAGATCCATCTCAAGTTTTAAAAAAAAATCATTGTGTAGCCTTCAGGTTAAAAACATACGGCATGGACCTGCACATTTCCAATGGGGGAGCCCACGAAAGAGTCGATACACTCTTAGAGCTTAAAAAGAAAAAAAGTGTAAAGTTTCAGCTTAAAAAGTACATGCTCCAGCTTAAAAATGAAAGACTCCGTTTAAAAAGCTGTTAAGTATCAGGCTCCAGATTAAAAATAATACGCGTTTATAAATATGTCGATTGCTTCGACTATGATTTAAGAAAATGAATACGACTTTGGCATATAAAATTACATGGCTCCGAAAATCCAGATTAAATGGCTTCTGACCAGGGCCATACCTAGAAAATAATTTCGGAGTCCGGGAGCATGGTATATCGGGATAAAACTTTCAGGATATATCCCCCACACCCAATTTCTGTCTAATTTAGCAAGATTATTTTTTTTTTATTATTGCGCAAACATTTCGTTTATTTATACATCACTGCATTTCATACCCCTCACCATGGGCGCCGGCAGAATATTTCCCAGGGGGGGGGCAAAGACTACTTCAACGTATAGTTACCATGTTGGAAAGAGCAAAAAAGCAAAGGATAACACCATACAAAAATCCAGGGGGGAGGAGGCATTGCCCCCCCTTGCGCTATGCTGCCGGCGCCCATGCCCTTCACCATCCCCACACAGAACAAATTTTATGGCTACGTCCCTGTATAAATACACCATGTACATATAATGTAATAACTTCGGGGGGAGCGGCGTCCGAACTCATAGGACCCCCCCCCCGTCTAAGTACGGCCTTGCGTCTGACTCCAAGTCTACAACCTTGACCCTAGCTCAGAACTTAATTAAAGCAAAAGAACAGGGAACAGATCAATGAAAGAACGCCTTTCAACAGTTCCTTTAACCTGTTCAGCAAGAGAACGCGTTTTACCCCGTTCCCGAAAAGAACACCTCTTAGCTCTCCGTTCCGAAAAAGAACACCAGCTCAGGAAAAGAACGCTGAACTAGGTGTTCCCGCTCACTGCTCGGAGAACTCCTCCAGTCGTGATCAAAGAACGTGTTCTTTTTCAGCCAATAGGAGAGGCTACTCCGGAACAGGTTCTTTTTCAGCCAATAAGAGATGGCTAAGAGCGTATGAAGCGAAGGCGCGTTTTATATGGAGATAGTGTAATGCTTATATTATTGTTTGACGTTGATAAAATATTTTTTTTTCGATTTGTTTGTGTTTCAGACTATCGTTTTCTTTATTATTAAATTTTTTACTTTGACTGGAACTGAGTAGTTTGGCTGGAATAATAAAAATTGACGAATTGTTTTCTTGTGAGTGCATTTCGTATTGAATATATAAGAAAGCTTCTTATTCTTTGTCCGGGTCCACTTTAAAATTATGGTAGGTTGGGTTAAAAGTTCTATCCCCCCCTCAGATAATCATCTTCGTTATCATTATTTCTCAAAATAACTAAGATTCCACTATTAGAGTTTGATAAAGCTAAAATTGTGAACTTCTGTCCCCACCATCAGATACGTAGCCAATGTGGGGGAGGGGGAGTCTGCCCCCCCAGAATTTAAATTTTTCTTAGCAAAAAAATATTAATCGTGCCTTTCAATGAGAAATTTCACCTTTAAGGTATTTTCCAAAATTTCTCTTTCCAACACGCTTGCCTGCTATAAAATTTTGAAGCGTCGGACCTTAATGAACTGAGAACATGTTTTTGCCGTGACCACTGAACAGGGTGTTCCCGTTCTTTCTTGAGAACAGGTTCAAAAGAAGAGGGTGTTCATTCTTTCCCCATCTCTAATATGAGTTGCCAGTTGTTACCTTGACCCCATACGTTACAGCTAAAATACACTTAACGAAGTAGAGCAGTCAAACATCGCAGTTGTTTCTTAAATACGAAACTCTCACACATATAACAAAAGCTATCTGGCAGTTACCGGGCAAATTAACTAATTTCTGACGCACAGAAAGAAAAAAATTCAATTTTGCTGTCTGCGTGCACAGTGAATGTTTGTACTATAAATTTGCATTTATATAGCAACATTGATAAACAGAAGATAAGCCATTAAATATTACGTAAAACATAGTTTCCTGCACATGGTTATTTAAAGGTCTGACATTATGGTGTATTCGGGGTTTTTCTATACATTGTTGCTTATTACAAAAGCTTATTATTTTTACCTTTTTAATAACACGTGGCTTCTTGTAAAATTTATAGCATAAAATGTAACTTTAAGTCATTTGAAAAAAAAAAATTCTAGTTCAAAGTACAAAAAACCACTGATGATCCCTCTGTACATTTACTATAGAGTTACATGCTAATTCATTTAAAATTTTCATTTTCCGTTTTGATGTAAATGAATTTTTAAATGTAAGTATTTATAATGAATTATGTTTTTAAAATCTTCATATAAGATGTTTTTGAAGCACTAACATCTTTCAGAGTATTTAAAATCATTTCAAACATTAATTCCCTTTTATTTTGAAAATGTGTGTTTTGGGCGTCACATTAATTTTTAAAAAATGCTTACAGTCTACAATAAAAGCTCGTAAAAATTTAATCTGAAAATGGACTTGTGTTCGGGTGTACACTATACCCATTGCTTATTATCACACTGATTTATTGTTGGAATTTAGAGCAATATAATGGGAGTTTTATGACATTTTTCTGTTCAATGCTGAAATAAAACGGCGTAAAAAAAAAAACCTTGCTGAAAAAGTATAATATTATTTTATTTTGGAAGGATAAAATAGGTGTATCTGAGTTTTTTAGTTCCCTTTGTCCTTTTTCGGAAGACAAATAAACAGAAAACTGTTAAAATGATGAAACAATAAGTTTAAAGAGACATTTAATTTATAATATATGAAATTTAATTTATAGCAATTGAAATAAAATTTATTCATTATTTATGTTTATTAAAAAATTATATTTAAAATTATTTATCCTCATTAGAAAATTTCAGAGATTTACATTGTCCGAGTGTCTATTCCTACATTACGGATTAAAGTAATTGTCTTGAACAAAAGTTTAATGTTACACTTATAATTAATGTTTCGGAAAAGCAATCATTGCGACTGAAAAGCTTGATTTATTAAAGTCGGAATTAATAAGCTAATAGTGTCATAACGTGTCTGGAATTCAAATTTAATGCAAAGGCTTTTAATTAAATAGAAAATTAATGCCAGCATACTTGATTAATGCTATAAAAGAATTTTTAAATATGCACAAATTTATAGATAAGGTATTTTTATAAGCAGGTCGCACTCTGATAAACAAAGATATACAATTCTTAAAAAGGATGATTATAATTTTTTTGTTTGTGCGAATAAAAACTTTTCGCACAAAAATTTCTAAATATTCATTTACTACAGTAAACTCAATAGTTTATGTACTATTTTATTTCCAGGAGTAAAAGTTGCCCCATACACTAATAAAGTAATATACAAAGTTCTGGAATTATATCTTAAAAAGTGACGAAAATTTGAAGATAAATATATGCAGACTTAAACCACTTTTCAATGGCTGTCGAAGGGAGAAAATTACAACATATAATAGGTTTTCAGGGGTCGAGCAGAAAATGTGAAAGAATTTTTTTTTTTTCATTTTAACAATGAACATTGGCATTTGAACCCATGTATAGCCGCATGAACATCTTTGTTTAAATACATCTCTGAGCTGCTTTAGGATAAAAAGATGAAATTTTTTCCATCACCTGATTAATGTACGGGACACATTTTACTAACTGGGAATTTTTTTTTGTTCGGGGGTCGTATACAAATTTAGAATGTGTAGCTTTTTCAAAAAAATAACGACAAGATTTTTTCTTAACGTATTCTGTTTTTTAAGTTATTTTGAACTTTTTTAAAAAAATTAAATTGCCCTTTTATCTCTGATAGAGAAAGAATTAAATCGTGTTACCACCTTTTTGGGACATCCTGTATAAGCAAGGAGAATTTTATAACATAGCAATTGTTATAAAATAATGAAACAGATCTCTCTCTCTCATTGCTGCTAAATTCTCTGCCAAAAAGCAGACCTAGATATATTCTTGAAAGTTTAGATTTATCAGACAAAGCAGTCAGGTTCCTATGGAAATTGATTGGTGGATTATATATAGTATTCTGGATCATGAATATTTCATTCGTCTCGTTATCGTAGTGACTTTTGAGATTGCAAACAAATGGGGTTAATAGTAATAAACATGAGGCAATACATTAATGTATCATATTGTGTAGTGTGATTCAAAGAATACTGACAAGGAAAGATAATTCTTTGTCAAAATGCAATAACCCTAAAAATTATGTAGCAGAAACCCAATGCATTAAAATACTTTTATTTGTTTAAATTATATACAATAATTTAAACATTTGAATTATTGTATATAATTCAAACATATAAAATTTGATAAATTTAGTTTGCATATTTAAAAAAATCATTTTACATATTCAACTCAAATTTTATTGATTTTAGAAGTTCGTCGAACAATCTGCTACATTGAGGTCGTGGGGCTTAACAGACAGTAACTTGCTTTATAACAGCCAACTTATCACAAAAGCTTTCTCAGATGAACGCACAAACTAAAATCTTTCCGAAAGTTAACATTGAAAACATTGAAAACAGTGAAAAATCACGAGGAAAACTGATATCGATTCCTATGCACACAGCAATGAAGTATTCACTATCTGCGTTCAAAAATAAGCTTCTCAAAACAAGCGAAAATCGATTACATAAAAAAAATATACATACTTATGTTCTCAGCAGAATAAACGTCTCGTAATTAGCTGGCTATAGAAACTGAACTTCCAGGTGTGTTTTGCCCCTCCTTATATAGTCTGTCCGAAAAGTCTCTGCAATCTCTCAGAACACTACCTGCAGAAAACTCCGAATGAATCCCTGCATTTGATTGCTTAATAGAAATGCAGATAAACACTTGGCTATTGCGTAATACTAATGGAGGGCCTCATTAATGAAATCGCGCCAAATGTGGCCAAGTTTAGCCAATTTGCGGCAAAAATCGCTAAATTTGGCACCAAAAATAGGTTTCCAATGTTGCAATCAGTTAAGCGATAGTACCAATATTTCTCTCGAGTTCGAGAGAATTCTATGCTAAGCAATGGGGATACTCAATATTCCCTATCTCGCCCTCTAGTTGACCGATTTTCATACAACAATATAAATTTTAATTATTTGACGTGTAGAAAGCCATTTTTGGACTATATTTAACCCCTGAAGGACAGATCAACACAAATATTCGTAACAACGTTTAAAAATATTATTAACACAAATTGAAAAAAGAATACTCTTAGGTTGTGCTTTACCTTTTTCAGAAACACACAAACTAAACAAAAGCATTACGTTTACATTTTATTTAGTCTTTGGTCTTGAAAGATGCAAGATGAAATACTCTCTCTTCATGATGTTGAATTAGATTTGTGAATGCCGAATATATTTTGTAAAGTGAAAAATACTGTAAGTGATGAGACATAACCAAATTTCTAAAAAATAAAGAGCCGAAATAAGGGTATTTAAAATGCAATCTTTATTTGACTAAATCTTAAGTATTAGTTGCAAGAAAAAATAGTAAGAAAATTTAAAACACTTTCGGATCTTAAATACGCACTAGCTGCGTACCAGTTCTCCGCACGGTAGGAAAAGAACATTTTCCTTACACGTATAATTCGAATTAAACCCAGTGATGCGGAATCTAAAAAAGTGAAAAATTATTTATATCGTGATGAAACGTTGACGACATGAGTGAAAATCTGAGATGACTGCAACATGATGGCACAAAAACTATGTTAGTGTTACTGGCGATCAAAAAAGGAGCAATTTCTCTTGGATGACCTTGCCCAGGCTTTTTCTCGGTGGATTCGGTATCGTGGAACATCTTCTATAAGTTGCACACGACGCTAAGCGTTAAATTGAACTCTCTATCTAGTCTCCACACATGGGATCTAGGTCAGGGGGTGGGGTGTCCTCCATGGGGGTCTTTCTAAGGTGTCCTAACCCGTATTTACGTTACGTTTTGGAGGAAACCAGCCATATATGTTTCCTAACATATGCATGTTGCGAGAGCAGTTTTATTTTCCGAACGGAATGCATAAAAACTCCGAACGGTTAGGTCGGCGGACGCGACCTGTTTTGAACCAAAAACCTTCCGCCTTCCAGTTGCGCTCGGCCACTGGGCCACTGGGTCGTCCACTGGGTTGGACTAAGCTAGGGGAATATTATAAGCAATTGGGACCTTTGCTGTACACATGATTGCAATGTCATTCTCGTATTATTATTATTTATATCTCTTATTATTTGATTTATTTTTTATTTTCATTTCATATTCCTGACTTTTCGTACTCTCTTGATTTTGGGTCTTTGTGCATGCGCATATTCAATTATCATTCCCCATTAACGTTACTGAATTAAGTAGTTCTCCCTTTCGCCACGTCAATCTGCATTTTCCTCGTTTCAAGAAAACGCTTACAAAGGTTCATTGCTTCAGTTTATACTGATTATTTAATTTTCTTGCAAACTAATCGGTATTAAGATATAAGGCTTTGACATAGTATACAGGATTTCTTAAAGATCTTGAAAACGAATTTAGTTAAAAATAACCAAGATACAGGTTCGCGTTATTGCGTGGTGATTGTGGTAATGTTCTAATTGTATCATATCCAAAGCGTTTTCATTTTTCGAGTCAAGAGCTGTAAAAATGAGTGTTTTCACTTAATTGTTAAATTTAACAGCCTAAGTGGAGACAACGGATTCCATAACTACGGAAACTGTAGCAATATTAAAAATAGAACATGGAATGAAATTTATTTATGCTTGCTAGAGCTGCCATATTGGCGTAATTAACGCCGATCGTCGATGGCAACTAGCCAAAATGAATCCTAAATTTAATTTCAAAGTAAATGCAATAATTTATAGGCAATACCAGCTACATTTACCAGGCTTAAAAACATTCTGGTTCATCTCCAAAAAAAAAAAAAATCGTATTCATACAGAATTCCTAATTACTATACCCTGTTTGGCGGGATTAAAAAAAACTATCTATCCATCCGCTCTTCACATTGACTCATTTCAATTGTGCCATAGAATTAGCAGTACAAACGCAAAAAAAACTCACGCTATTAAACATGGTGTTACACTGCATTTGAATATTTATCGGCAACTTTTCTAAGAAAGGTACTAAATAAGGAATCCGCATACGCTATTTTGAGAGATTTATTTTTTTATTTTTTCACAGAAAGATTCAGCACTGATTTAACAGCAATCAAAATGGAAATAGTTATTTGTGTATGGTTCGATCGCCAAAAATTAATGCAGGCATCTAATTGAAAAGTTGCAAGCAGTATTTTAAATTATCAACTATAACGTGTTTTATTTATGCCAATTTACCGAATGCGAGAATTTCATGTCCTTGGAAATTTGGCGGCATTCCCCCAAGTTAAATCACTTTACTTCATTTGGGGAAAATTTCGAAGATCAATCGCTTAAAATCGCCTTAATAATTGCACTATTAAATTATTATGGAAAATTAAAGTTTATCGCTGTATTCTAATAAAAGTTACACTTGTTTTTTAAAATACTATTTCGGTTCGCACGCAGTAAATTGCGCCAAGCCTAAAACTGTGCAAATCGGTAGAACCTACTACTTTCCCCAAAACGCCATATCAACCATTTTATTTTTTGCCAAACTAAAAAAAAATTATACTTATTAGTCTTTATTCTTTTACGTATAAAAAATATTGCATTCCTGCTCTGATTTCCCACGCACATGATATTTTGATTAAAAAATAACCTAGCAAATGCTCTAAAATTGAAAAAAAAATGATTATTCTTTTATTTTTAATTCAAGAGTCTAAATCATTTAATAAATTCGCCAAACATGGCAACCTCGATGCTTATTTCTCACTTTTTCACTACAGGGGTTACAATCGCGGAATTGCGGAGAGCAAAAATTAGCGTTTTTGACAGGTTTTTATCAATAAACTAATTCGAATTTCGAAATTTAAATTAGCGGAAGACCTTCCTCGGAATTTTCCGAATCCGTGGATACCTCGATTGGAATTCAACTCCCAGCCGTTTCGGAGGAGATGATGTTACACACAGACAGACGCACACAGATTTTAATAGTATAGAAAGAAGAAAGACTAGTGCTAGATATTAAATGTTTGTCACAATACTTGCGTCTTTCCTATCATTATTCATGAATGTGCCGTATTTTTCTCCCTTGTTTTATAAAACACATCTTTGGAATCGAAATCCATCTTAAATTCACCTACTGAAACTGTTTTACAATCACTGCCAAGCACATTTCAACTATAATTCACCATTTTAAATACTGTTTGGAAGGCCATCATAAATTATGAGTGTGCCGTGTTTGCCTTTCTTGTTCCATAAAATACATATTTGGAATCGAAATCTGTATTAAAATCGCCTACTAAAACCATTTTAAAATCTTCACCAGCTATATGCTATCTATACTTTTCCTTTGGAATAATAAACTGTGGCATTTGCCAGTTTTTAGCCAAATTCGGAAGGTACAGCCAAGCTTGGTTCGAAGTTATTTTTTGGCAGAAAACTTGGCGATCAATTATCAAAAGTTGCATAACTTGTGCGACTTTCAACATTTTACTCCTCGCCCCTCCATCAGCGTTATCTGTTAAACACGTTTGAAAAAATCTTTACCGTGGCAGTTCATGTCTACAAATCACGTCTACAAATCATGTCTAGAAAATCGGGTTGACAAAAATCTGGTAGTGAAAGAAATAGAACCCTAGTTCTAAAAAAAAATTGCTACAATGAGATACACTCTAACTGTTCAAAACAAAGTAAATAAAATTTCATGAACTTCAAAAAAAAAGAAAAAAAATACTAATAGCCTTAGTGTGAAAACATAGCTGTTAAGTGAATGAGTATGATGTTAAATATTCTATGAACCATCAGAATACACGTTTTAGTGAGTGCGGCTAAATTCTCTTTTCAGTGGCAGTCGTGAAATCTTAAACGTTTATCAACGTCCACTGAATTTTTGATATTTCAATGATGCAAGTGGGAAAAAGTTTCTTCACCAAAAGTTTCACAATTACCTGTGATCATCTCTTGCTTTTTATTTAATAGTGAGTTCAAATGACTAAAAAATTAATCATGTTTGTGTAGTGCTCCATCTGAAGGAAGCTGAATATCCATTTTGATGTAAAAACTTTTTTTACAATATCTAGCACATTTTGATTGACTTTGCATATTATTTAAAGAATTTATTTATCTCTTTATCTTTATTCTCTATCCTCAATTTATATATATATTCCGTATCGTCTGTTCTCTATTCAATTAAGCTTGTTTCAATTCTATGGTCACACAAAAACAATAAATTTTATGTAATGCAATTGCATATACTGAGTTGTACATTTTTATAATACTAAATGAAATAGTTAGCTTATCTAAAGTGTGAAAATGAAATACTTTTCTACAAAAATCGTTCTAAAAAGAAAAGTGTTTTATAATTGCTGTATAAAATATAGGGGAAGGTGGCCCAAAATGTTCCATTTAAAGTTAAAACTTGTATAAAATAACATATATTTTTTAATAAAGGTTTAAATAAACTTAATAAAACATATATTTAATAAAACTCACTTAATAAATCATATATTTAAAAAAAAACCTTATAAGAGATATGATAACAACCTAGTATTTGATGAATTATACTCAGACACGTGCTTAAATACTGCCATTGCTTCTTCTTGACTTCTTGACAACTAGGTTATGTGTTAACTGGTACATAGCGCTGCCAGTATCTAAGAAAACGTATGTGGATCGTTTTGGGCCACTTTCCGCTACAGTTTCCGTGTTCTTATGTACTTTAAAATATATTTTACTAAGGAAAGAAGATTGAAAGATAATATTCGTGTATTTCATATTCTTTGTTCTAGAGGTACACATATGTAGACCTTCACATTTCCACTGTTAAAATGATCATGTAAGAATTTTTGTAGTTCTAAACTGACATACACATTATTTGATGCTTTAGTTTTAAATAAAATAATTTTAACTAATGTGAATGTGCAGATTCTGCACATTGGAGCACACTTTTTTTTCGTTCACCGTTATTTTGTTTTTCTTTGCCACTTCACAGAAGAATATTTGAATGTCATTACAATTTCGTAAGTTGAATTTGTGAATACTTTTTGCTTTTTTTCAAAATTCATGTAGCTGAAAAGAACTTGTTGGACATCATTCATCTTTAAAAGTTTCTTGAAAATCTTCGTTTATGCGTGATAGCAACTTTTTACTACTGAAATAGAAATTGGAAATTATGTTTTTATTCGAAAAATTATTTGAAGACACGCTTTCTACTTGTCGTTTTTAACTGTAATATGATATTTTGAAAACAATTGTGATATTTTTCTTTAATTTTAGATTTTTGTCGGGTCTGAAGAGGCCAATTGTTAGATCAATTCTATAATAATATTAAATCCTTGCACATCTTTTCTATCCCTTCGGCGGACGGATTCATAGAAAATTTAACTCCCGAAAGAAAGAGCAGAAATTTTCTGGGAATGAAGAACTACCAAGAAATCAGGAAATAATAATTATCTAAAAGCTTTTTGAAAGAAAAACAATTTAATGCTAAAAACCTTTGAGGATGAATCATTGCGTTCATATAAAGTAACATTGATTTATGGGAAGAGTGATGAATAAAGATGCATCATGAGCAGATTGAGTGATAATCCATTCGTGAATTACAGCAGTTGCAACGCGCCTCCTGTGAAGATAGATCATGATTTATGATACATTTCAAGACATTTGTGAAATGGTCATTTCGTAAATGCAGTAGCACTCTACGCAAAAAACGTATGAGGAAATGTCAATCTGAAAATTATTTTGTGTCTCTCTTGATAAACAATACGTATTTGGGAAACCTTTATTTAAAAACCTTGCTTTTTCAGACTTAAAACAAAAAAATAACTAATTAATGAAAATCGACTTAATAATCGCGTTATAAGACAAGGTTGTTTATTTTTAAAAATATTTTAGAAACTAGAATTATTTTTCTAATATTATGTTGTGTTAAGTGATTTTTCATACTAATTAAGAAACCATATTGATTTATTTCTTGTGTATATAATGTTTCAATTCAAAATAGTAGAAGAAAATTACATGACATTGTGAAGTAATTACTTATATATGTTTGCTTCCTTACCGAAAAAAAATCAACTCAAATTTTATGCCAGTAAGTAAATTATAAGCTTAAAAAATAGAAAAAACCTCAATTTTTAAAGTATTTATTAAAGGCCAGATATGTCAGACTGACGCGTAACTTCAGTGTTTAATTCCTCAAGCCAAACAAACTTGGTCATTATTTTAGCAACAATTAGGCAAAACAATCTAGATGTTTTATACAAGAATTATAGATTCAAAACGTTTTCTTCTGCAGTAACAAGGTCTGCTTATTTCTGTTATATTATTAGCTACGATACTCTCATTACGTGTTTTAACCCAAAATCAAGATTTACTTAATTTTTCAAAGGTTCTTTAACTTTAAAGGGAATGCATGTTTTTACTATAAATTAAACATTTTTTTTTATAAAATTTTTAGATTGAAAACATAAAATTTGATCTATTATATTTCCTAAAACATAAATTACTTGCCCACAAAGAAGTGTACTAACTTTCAATAGTGTATAAATTTTTGTCAAATTTATCTTTATCCGACTTATAGATTAAAGTAATCTTCCAAATGCATCATCTTCTTTTTATTTCTTAAATATTTTCTTCCTTGCTATACAAACAATGGACCAAGTGCTAATTTTTTTCATCCGATAGCTTTCCTATGCTTCCAGGCAAAATTTTAATATGATCATCTACTACATCAAACTTTTAATTAAGATGCCATGTGTTTATGAAGTTTCTTTAAAACAATTTAGCGTAGACATTGTTTTTTGGGTAGGTAGATTATGATGTAAATTTGCATAGGATATATCCTTATTATTATTAGGAGTTTAAAACGCGTAAAGCTAACATATATAATATTTTGTTTTCAGAGAAAATAAGGCTACATTATTTTAAATAATTATTGCTTCTTGCTGTGAGAATTTAATTTTTTTTAATAATCTGTGCTTAAAACTAATAAAGCGTTCTAAACGACTACTGTTACAAATTTTAACCAATTGTATATGTATACATTCTGTATTAAATGCTAAAAACAGTCAAAATTTTTTATTTGTTTACATAAATTTTGTTGAAAGAAAATGTTATTATATTAGAAGGAACGGGCACTGACGAATACAACTCAAATTAGATTACATTTAATAAAATAGTTATTTATTTGCAGAAACTCAAATTGGTGAAGTGGAAAGTAATTCTTCACAAGATATGATATAGCATCTTAAACCGAGTCCTTTTTAGTTCTATACCAGTGTAAGCTTAAAGTAAATAAAGGAAAAATACAACCAGAACTTTTTTTAAAAATAATGTATAAAGTAGCATACAAGTTTAACGTTTTTTCAATGAAAAAATACTAACCCCACCCCCCAAAAATACCCTCAAAAATTTTAAGAAATAAAAAAATCCTGGCTGCTAATTTTTTATCTATCTTAAGAATAATGATGTTCCTAAATCTATAGTCACGTTTGCATTGGAAGTGTTATTAGTATAAAGAACGAAAATTCAGAAAAATTTTCTTTTTTAACAATAATTTATTCAATTAACACTGGATCATTTTGAAATGGAAAAAACAAAGTAAATGCCTATGCGTTCAATTAAATAGACAATTTTAATTAAATTACATGCAAAATTATGGTTTTGCCCCAACCCGATCTTACCAAACTTGAAAATCGTATTTTCGCAGTCGAAATGTACACAATTTCCAAATAATCTACAGAAAGAAATCGTGAAAATTCAAAAAGAATTATTTAAGTGAAGTGTCAATCTAACATGCTAAAATAATTTATTACATTCACTGTAACTGCTTTTAAGTAATGCTTCAAATAAAAATCGTTTAAGTAACTTTTAAAAAATATATTTATTTTTCTAAAATTGTGTGCCTATTTTATTATTTTTTACAATCGATTTTGTTCAGCAACTAAAGACTTGCTCAGGCATAACATACTAATTTTTATTCTAAATTTCAGATAATAGGAACAATAAAGAAGCACGCTTCGATTAGCAATCTTAAAAAGGCGAATTTTTAAAAAAATCTGAAATTACTTTTGATATTCGTCTTAGGTATTTTTTAAACTCAGAATTTTATGACTATCTATTATTTTCATTCTGATACTATCAGAAGTATAAAAAAAAGAAAAGAAATGAGGCTCGTTGCCATCTCTGAGAAACAATTTTAACATTTTCCTCGCTTACCGAGAGCCGAGTTGAGATGCTCACGGCACAGAAATTTAGGAATCAGAAGTACAGGTCTGAAGAGGAACTAAGAAATTCAAGAAAACGGAATAAAGGAGGAAAAGCTATCACATCTGTTTTATGCAAATATTTGGAGGTTCTCATTTTTCTGATTTTGTAGATGAACACCAATATCAGGATCTCACTGATAAACTATCAACGCCATTACACTTGAAAGGAAGTTTTAAAAGTATATTACGAATAACTAGCTTCAGCTATCTT